>OU343038.1:16584278-16908772 GCA_910593735.2 Ectemnius lituratus
TTCCGTTTTTACCTTGCATGCTAATGCAGAACTTACGCATTGCTAACGAGCGAGTAGATATTAACTGCAGTTTTTCGACATCTCCGTGCAGTTCTATATTTGTGAACTTTTGTCCAATCCTATTTCTTGTAAATGAGTAATATTGTTTAAATCGTCAGGGGCAGGGTATTAGAAGGAACCGAAAATTACGTAAATATGAATTGTGTGGGCGCCATACAATGGGGCCATATCGAAGACAGGGAATATTTCGATACATACCGTGCAGTCTTAAATTTCAGTATGCTGTCGTATGATTTGAATACAATTTCGTTGCCCCTGCGTTCCTGCATCGGTAAGGATTGCCTGATTTGTGTGTAGAGCAATGAATATTCATGATAGGTAACGGAGAACACCGCCCTGGTTCAAAAATCGGCTGCGCTAGGCATGGCACAGTCCATTCTTAAGAAAAGTTCTCAAGATAGTAATTATGTTTTATTAAACACTGATATGACTAATTCTGTAGAGGATTTTGCCATCGGGTTGGGGCATAGTGTCGTCGAGATATTTCTTGTAAAGAGGACCAACTAACATTAATAAGTCAAGAAGGTTTCGGGAGCCGATATAAATTTACAGTTCCCTCAGAGCTTTCTACGTTTTGCTTAATATATGTATTCGCTGTCAGTCACAGCGCGGCGACCTATTAATTATGAATATTATTGCCTATGGGACTACACGAGCGGCGACCGCATGGAGTTCTGCCCGAAATATGAAGGCAGCCCGATTATGTCCGTCTTCCCCCTACGCACATGACCGCCTGTGTGTTCCCAAATCGCTCGGGCCCCGCGATACTTCCTCAACTCAATTCATCCAAACTCCACTATCCATTTTGCTTTTCTGCATTCTAGTCTTCCTTTTTTAAAAATCATTATCTACTACAAATATTAATAATACGATGGAATAATAATAGTTGAATAACACTAAATATCAGGGCTATTTCTGATTCAAGTAACAAACGCACTTATAATACACAAAATACGTAGGTAAGCATTTATTGTCCCATGTCTATTGTCACTCCAAGTGATTTGTGCTATTTCAACTGTTCGCGCGGCAATATACCCCAGCCTCCAAACCGCAAAGAACAAACTGACGCGAGATTATGTCTAAACGACCGCACAGCCCTGTAAATCCGAGGACTGCGGTTTTAGTGACACCACTCTTGATGTTTTGTGGTTCTTACATCCATTAAGGACCAAGGGCATTCACATTTTTACAGAAATCAAAATGATTAACTTCGCGCAAAAAGATTTTCTATATTTTTTTATTGAGAGGCAGAGGAGATATTGGAAGTACTAGCTGTATGAGTAGCAAAGGGTTACGGGTTAGGTCAAAGGGTCATTTGGGGGTCATCGGTACAAGCGGGACCGTAATTTAACTGGCCGTTAAGTCGATTGTAAATGGCGCGTCGGAATCTGTCGTCAAGGAATCCAGTTCGTACTTTTGGTGGCTCTCAGCGAGCTATTTAAAGAAAGGAGATAACACAATTCCAACAAGGGAGATTTCACTTGGAATCAAACATGTAACTGCTGTAAAAAATATGGAAAAATCCGTAAGGATTTGTCATGAGTTGTCAGTATTCATATTGCGCTGCAAAAACTTGTCTGGCACCATTGGCATCGATGGATCAGCGATGCGGAATATGCGCTATCGCATTTCAGGTCCGAAGACGTTGGGCGCCGGGCGCCGGGCGCCGAGCTCCAAACGTCCCGGGGTAACGGTGCGACGAGACGCACGAAAACCGGACAACCCGATGATCGATACCGAGCACACACTGAGCGTGTCACCAGCGACCATCAATTCTTTACAGGGAAGGCAGGAAGACGCGCAGAAGGATGTGAAGGTGGTGGCGGTGAAGGAATAGCATCGTCGAGAGTTGAGGTGGGGGTGGTTGAGTCGGGAGAAAAAGAATAGGGCGTTGACGGCGTCGGCGGACCCAGAGAACCCTGTATTCGAGCGAAGGCGGGGGCGAGAGATCACTGGAAGAGGAAGAAGTAGAAGAAGAAGAAGAAGAAGAGGATGACGACGTCGAGGACGACGACGAAGACGACGACGACGACGACGACGACAACGACGGCGGAGGAGAAATGAAGGTGGAGGCGGAGGAGAAGGAGGACTGCGACGGAGTCGAGGAAGACGAGGCTGAAGAAGAGTCGGAGGTGGAGCGGCGAGCGCGGGTCGCCATTAAGCGGACCCCCTGCCGTGTGGCCCGCGGCAACCCTTCACAAAAAACTGTAATTGGAAATACTTTTCCTCCTTTTTTCCTGAAATAATTTATGAATCTTCCACCGCACCGGCACCGGCTGGACCGGGCTGCGGCTTCCAGGCTCGATCCTCCTGGACTTCACCGGCCGGTGAAACCGTTCGGGGAACTGTCCAGGAAATCTGTCCGTTCTGACTTCACCACTGCTCCTGCTGCTATTGCTTCTGGTCCAGCATACATATACCTATTATGCATACACCTACCACCAGCGAGGACTACCGGATTTCATTGGAAAAGGTAGTGGAGTACATATGGACATTTGAAAAGACAGGAATCGGGGAATGCTTCTCACTTGGTTTAATAGCGATACCCTGCCGTGGGCCAGAGACAGCGGGGCATCCGCTCCAGACATATTTCAGATATAAATTTATGGGTGGTTAATAGCTTTCTAGGTTCCACTTGCCCTGCTTCAACAGAATCTCCACCATTGTTCCTTTCCATCTTCGGTTCCGCTTTTAGGCTTTCTCAATGAGAATAATACATAATATGTAATACTAGTTTAAAGTTATTTGCTTTATTCATTCGTGGTAGTATTTACATCGAAAGGCTAATGGTAAATTCATACTTGGGGTGTCAGGCAATCTTGAGGTATTGTTACCACCCCCTTGAGTTCCGAAGGTTCCATCTCCTCGAGAACAATCATTCGCTATTGGCCGGAATAAAGGCTGTCAAAGGATTCCGAATGGGAGATGCCTCACTCGGTTCGGGCGGCAGGCCGCCACAGCAGCCATAACTCTCCGGTGGCCGATCACAGTTACGAAGAAAGGAAGGGGGAAGGATCTGCCGGGGCGGTGGCTCTAAAAATGTCTCGACCGGGTCGGCGGCAGCGGCGGCAGCGGCGGCGACGTCGACGGCGACGGCATCGGCATCGGCTTCGGTGTGCATGCCAAGGGGGAGGATGTAGTATACGAGGGAGCATAGCCGCGGTAGGAGGAGAAGCGAGTGAAGGTGGCCTCTTCTTATTTGGTGGAGGCTGGGGACACCCCGCTGAGCAAGGGTGGAGGTGAGCCCTCTTTAGGGCTCTTGCGCGCCCGCTTACGGCAGCCTTCGGATGCCGTTATCAATTTGGGTGATTCTCAGGATTTATAATGAAGACGCAATGCTCCCGCGCGCCACACCACGCTCACCCTCCCCCCTTTCCCTTCACTTCAGCCCCATCGTCGATGCTCGCTTTTATTTTCCACTCTTACACGCCTCCCTCTTGTCCTGTGGTCCACCGGCTCGCCGGTTGCATCCAGAACCTCGTTATCCCGGCAACAGACGTAACAGCCCAATCACTGGATCGATCGCTGATATTTCGAGATCGTAATTACTCGCTCGCCACCCAGGATGAGGGATTCGCCAAGGGAAGGCGGATGCCACGCGTTTGACCCTCCCGATCGCCCTCCACACGAAACCGGCTATAACGATAGATTCCTTCTTGCAACCTACCCTCGCTTACAATTAATCTCGTCGGTACTTAATAATGACAGAGCAAGATGAAATCATTTATCATTGTTTGTAAATATTTTTCGAATCAACTGATATATCTATCGAGTACTGTCCAGTCTTCGGTTAACGGTTACCATAGAGCTCTGTTGGCCGTCGAGCACTGCACCCACTGCCCTTTTGAGATTCTTGAGTTGGACGGCAGTGTGGCTGGCAATGGTAGTAGCGGCTGGCAGTTCATTAGCAGGCGATTTCACGTCAAATGTCAAGTAGTGAAGGCAGCCGTACACCCCTCCTGATAATGAGCCGGACGGAAGGAGGAAGGGGTGGAGTTGCATAGTGACAGGATCGTCCTCGTTACAGGCAAGTCCAAGTGTTGGAGGGCCCACTCCTTCCAACCACCGCGAGAATGAGACACGACAGGTCGGCCCGGACGACCCGACCCGACAACGCGACCTCTATGCATCTAAATTGGCTGCGCTCCCATTCGTCATGCAGCGGCCCCGCTTCCACCATTGATCGCTCTCGCACACTTCGTGGGAAGCGCTGCTCGATCCTTCGGATCTTTTTTCCATCGGACGACGCCCGCAATATCCTTCAGGCACTTTCGAACGGTACACCCTCGGTGAGATCACGCCGCTTGCCCGCTTCTGTCCTCGTTCGTGCTGCATTTCGCCAACTTTGCACTTCTCACCAGCCTCGAGAGTACCTATTCCGATCGTCCCCACGATTACCATCAAATTTTCCAAATGAGAGCCGATGCATGTTCAGTGATATCAATTTCGATGGCTTCCTGGAGTACTTATCCAGTGACACGCAGGTAGAAGTTACTGGCTTACTCTCGACACCGTTTCTACACTGGGTGTATTATGTTCCTAGTTGCTAGTGTGCGAGAGTAACAATAGAAGGGAGAATGCCGGCAGTTGCCAGGATGAAAGGGGGGAATGGGTATGAAAGAGGAGGTAAGGCCCGTTCGAGCTGGAACACAGGTTCAGTGTCATTCTCCATAATTATTAGAATCGGCACACGTTCTCCTAATAGCACGTAGCGGTGCGCCTGCGGAAGAATAGGACGCGAGGGAGGGAGGGAGGGAGCTCATCGCGTCGACTGTCAGCTCTGCCCTCGTCTCCATTCCGGATTATTATATAGACACGGCTTATCGTGGGGGCCATTGTGTTACGCGTGACCTAAGACAAGGTGTTTCGTTTCTCGCCCGGCTGACAAAGGGCAGAGCGCCGCCAGAAACACAAAGGAGTTCCGCGGCGTGCAGGACGACAACGAAAAGGATGATCGGCAAAGAAGAAGACAACGAAGAAGAAAAAGCAACAGCAGCGGCAGCGGCAGCGGCAGCAGTAGTGGCCAAGCTGAAAGAAAAAGATGGATAAAGGGAAGGGGATCGTTGTCGATGCGTCTTCCTTTTCCCTTCCTTTTTCTTAGGCGCGCGCGCACACGTTCGCACGCTGCCGCAAAGCCTTTTCTTCGTGAGATGTCACTTATTAATTTTCCCATTCTCTCGGAGGCAGCAGAATGAATAGCGCGGGAGCTGCTCGCGGCCCAGCTCGACCCCGCCCCTTACCAATCTACCGTCGCGCACCCTGCCCCTTGGCACCGTGGAATTCCGCCGCCACCAGAGAAAAGACAGAAGGTCGACCTCTCGACAGGAACCTCACCAGACGTATCCCGCAGGACAGCCGGTGGATAGGTCAAAGGATCCCCTGGCTACCTGAGTATCCTTACTATCCTCGTCCTCGCTCCCTCGGACCTCTGCCCTTCCTCTCCGCCTTTCCTCCACCTCCTCCTCCTCCTCCTCCTCCTCCTCCTCCATCTCCTCCACATCCTCCACCACCTACCTTTCCTCTCATCTTTAGCTTCTTTTCACCGGACCGCGCGTCGATTAATAATGTTTTTTCTTGTGAAAAGGGGTTAACCTGCCACGAGGGAGCTGCCGTTTAAGGGAAACCACGAATTCTCTCTCCCTCTCTTTGCTCTTCTGAGCTGAGATGAACTATTATGAGTGCGGGTCGGCTGTCGTAGAGCGTAGGCGCGCAGGACCCCCGCTGATTACCTTTGAACACTCCTCGGCCCTGGTACTCATCGTCTCACCGATCCGTCCCCTGAATTTTGATATATGGAATTTCGCAGACTGACGTCATAAGAAGCCGACGCCGATCTTCAGCTACTCGCCCGACTACTCCGGTAGGCGGTAGACTTCGAACCCGCTAGATTTCGTAGGCGACTTTTGTCTTTCATTCTTTGAAACCATCAGGCATTGGGATGCTTCCGCTTTGCCCAGTTGTAGTGCAAGAGTTTTCCAATCTTCAGATCCAAGTGATTCAGTATTCAAAAAGGAAATAGTGGTATAAAATCTAGAGCCGCCGTGGTGCAAACTTTATTTTTTCGGCCATGGTTTCCTCCTACATTGTTGCAGACTGGATCAAGAATTTCCGATATCAGTTTTCAGTGTGGAAGAAAGAGGGGCGAGAGTGAAGACGAAAGAGGAAAAGGAAGGATTGTAGGGTGGTGGGCGGCGGTGCGGCTGGGTCATAGGTGGGCACCAGTATATCACGGTAACCGGCGGAGCTTCCTTGTACGCTCCGAAAATAAAGGAGCTAGGTGACGCGGGGCCCGGTCCAGGAGATTTACGATATTATTCATTACTTATTTCGAGAAAGAATGAACGGCCGAGAAAACGAAGCAGAAGGGGTCCAAATATATCTCTTTCGCCACTTTCGACGCGATGCCGCGCGGGTAGCGCGCGGCTGGCGCATATAATCGAGAAGCAGGTAGTCGTATATCGGACTCGGGCGATCGTGTACGCCCGAGAGAGTGGAAGACTCGTCTCCCGAGTGGTCGAGCTGGGCCGAGCTGGACCAAGCTGGACCCGGTACCTGGCCTGTCGCGATATCCCGCTGTGCGCTGATGGAGCCCTGGGTCCTAGGGGTCCCGGGTGCACGATTTCGGTAATTAGCTTTTTCGTTCAGTGCCAATTACGCCGCGACTGATTTACATAAGCCCGACGCGCCGACCTGGTACCGTTTCGCCCTCTAGAATCGACTAATGAACACTCTACGCGTCCTCCTCCCGGCCTGACTGATGTCTCTCGCATACCACCGCACTCTCCGGTGCCTGGTGCGTCCATGATCGCCTACCGGAATGCGTGGACCTGCAGTCTTCGAATGCCTCCATCTCAACGGTGTGACCAAGAATTTCTCTCCCATCATCCACAAAAGTATGGGCATCTGCTCTCACTACAACCTTTCTCCTCAAGGGATCTTGCTTCCATTTCGGCAAAAGCATACTATCTCCTTTTTTGGCAATTCGCCGAGTAACAGCTAACAGTCCTTTCTAACCCGATACGGTGATAAAACGATTCGGTCCATAATAGTAGGTTACCGTGGCCCGATGGTGGAGGCTGTCGATTTTCTGGGGCAAATAGTTGCCGTTGGAAAGAAGGTTGCCACCGGGTCGCCAGGGACGTGGGTGCCCCGCTGCGTAAAATTGTCTTTTGCCTTCCGCGCTGACCGCGAGTCTTCGGCCCCAGTTCCAAAAGCGTGTAATTATTCCAACGATCGTAACTTATATCCACGTCATCTGGCTAGTGGATGGCCGCGCCAGAATCGAAGATAGCAGCTCCCCAACCGCTCTTTCCTTCCTTTGAGACAGAAATTATTTAGCACCTGACTCCTGCCGATCGACCTTATTCCTGCTTTTGTTTCGCTCTTGGTTCGCCCGCCGCCGAGCAGTCATCCAAACATCCTTGCCTGGCCTTCGTGCTGAAGAATACTTTCTAGCAGGTCCACACATCGAAAGATCAAAAACAGATAGATTTCATCCCAGTTCGCGGAAGACTGACTTAGTAAAAAAGAGTTTTAGCACTGACAAACATTTCTACCCAATCAAGAATGGTTAAAAAATAGTTTCTATATTCCCCGGACACCAGCTACAAAGAATGTCTCGGCAATTAGCCGGAATCTTATGGCACGCGTGTGCGGCATAGTTTAATTGCTGGATCTTGAATGAAAAGAGGGGCACGTCCATCGGACGGCGAATAAATTCGCGGGACGATTATGGGGCGGTTGGCGCGCGAGACACCTCGGCATCGGCGCATAGCTACGGAGCGTTAAGAGGCCTTTACTCGCGCCGACGCACAATCAGCTGCGCCAGGAAACCTCGTCGTCGCCGTTGGCCCCATGGAAGAGGTAATTACCGTTGAATTCCCGTGGTCTCCTAGGCTAGATGAGGCCATCAATGCACAGCAGGGAATCGCGACACCCTCGTCTGGCTGGGCCCAACGTCCGATGCCCGATGCCCGACGCCCGACGCCCGACGCCCGACGCCCGACGTCCCCGCGAGGGTAGCCGGGAACCCATATTACTCATCCGTATCTCTCGCCCACTCCCACGAACTCCTTCACCTTATCCGCGTGCACCGCTTCCACCGCGCCGACCCACTCTTTCTCTCCTCTCAGCACAGCCACTCTTCTTATTTCAGTGACACTCGCTCCTCTTCTTTTTTCTTGCCCGATTGTTAACGAAACGTCGTGCTGACACAAGCTAATTATCTTAGAGGAAAACTTTTATAATTACGGCACTTTATTACTTTGAGAACAAATCAACAGAATAGAGGCGTTTTATCCCAAGATTTCCGCGTGTAATGTGCTCGATTACGGCTGGTTGCTCTCGGTGTAAATTAGAGTTTATGTATCGCGGATGGCCCTTATGAGGTCGAGGAAGAGTGCCGTCCTAATTCTTGGACGTCGTCGTACGCTTTTATGATACCGACATAAAATTTGGATTCCTGAGAGGCGAGACACGAAGATGCGGAGGATGATCCCCTCCTTAATTATATCGGCCGGGCCCTCCCTCGATATCGCTCGTAATTCAGCGCGCATCTTCGTAGGATGTACCGGAACCCTTCTCTCAGTGAACCATTCGTCTCCCATCTCGTATCAATCGTTCCGTCATTTTTTAGATATTTACAACATCCCATTAATCTTTCCAACAGTTATTATTTAGGGAAATCCAATGTAATCGTCGAGAGGATACTTTGTATTCGTTGATTTTATTTCGCAGCAAGTTCAACGGACGCGTTGGCGCGCGATTAAAAAGGGAGCGAGAGTTGCGGCGCGCGTGTCGCCAACGATGCGAGTAATCCATTTCGTTCCGACTCCGTCTCGAGCGGGGCCTGAAGAGAAAATGATAGACACCAAGAGATCCAGCCGAAGAAAAATGTAGCACGACGTGAATAGGTTTACTTGAATGAGCTTGCCCATACACATGGCTCTGACACTTGATTGATGCCTTCGTTCAGTTGCACCCCTTTCCTTAGGGAATTTCTTGGTGGGCAGCCGGTATGCTCTATACCAGCCCCTTATTATCTTTCCATTTCTATGACTTACAAAAGCATTCTGACTAAAGAAGCCTGTGCAAATACTTTATAATAGGGGGATAATAGTACATTATGGTTTACTCTTCTCTACTATAGAAAATGAGTGTCGCATTCCAACAGTGACTTTCACTAATACGCTCAATTAGAACAATAAAAGTAATAGATTTCGCAATCGATCAAGCCGACACTTCCTGATTTCTTCGACTTCGACGAGAATTCCACACAATTTAATAAGAAATTCCTGCGAAATCCATTGGCGGGTGTAGCTACTCTTGAATGAAAGAGTGAAAGAAATGGATGGATAATGGTGAAAGAAAAGGGACCAAAAGCGGCGAGTATTTTACATCGATCGTCAGGACCTTTTCTCCATCTGGCGAGGACGAGACGCCTCTAATAATTGGCTTCGTTGAAAACCGCACTCCGCGACGAATCCTTCCGCCGCTAGGTCCTTGCCTCGCGCTTTCCCTCTTTCTCCTTCCCTCCTTGGACTCTTTCTCGCTCGTGCCGAGGGAGCCCGTCTCTTGCGAACTTCTCTTGCCTCTCAAGGATTCTTCTCTTTTTCGTGCGTCCTTCGCCTCGCCGTGCCTCTCCACTCTCGGGACGGTCGGGACGCGTCCTGGCATGTGGCATCCCCACCCCCGCGCCCTGCTCTCGCTCCATTGACTTCGCCACGTGGGAACACCGGCGTATTTTTACGTTTCGCCATTCACCAGGAGAACTATAACAGATTGTTTCTCGGAAAGCGAGCCGAGAGCGCTGCCAGAGCCCTCCTGTACCACCCATTTCGTCGGTGATACGTAACGTACTTATGTACATACATACATAGGGATCTTCAGCATGTACCAGGTGGTCCACGTGTTCGATGCATCTCTTTCCTACAAACCACCCCCTGCCACTTGTAAAGCTTGTACTCTCAACTGAAGCTGCATGCAGGGAGAAATCAATGGCTCGCGCGTTTAAATGAAATACGTGAACTCGTTTAGCAAAGCAGTCCACGTGAGCATCGACCTACCAACGGTGCTAATGATGCGAGGGTTGGAGAGGCAAGGTGAAAGAGAAAGAGAGAGGAGCGTGGAGAATGGTGGTAAAAGGGTTGAGAAGTGGTTCGTTTTGTCTCCAGGCTGTCTCTCGGTGCCCTTCTGCGGAGAGCGGCATCTCTTGCTCAGTTTCCACCTTCCGATCGTCCTATCTCTCCTTCTCCCTTCCTCTCTTTCTCGATGACGTTGTCGGCTATAGGTGTATTCGTGGCCATAAAAGAGGGCTCGCGTGCGCGTGCGGCCAGCCGACTCTAGGACTTTAAGAGAGAGTGTGTTTCGACTGCCATTGTCATGATGATGCGGGAATTAGTTTCAGTTTCGTGCACCGGAACGATCGTGCTTTCAATGGGTCCCGTCATTGGGCCTTGATACCGCCCCCTCTCGCCCGGTGACGAACGGGCTCGATTATGAGTGTGTAATGCCCTGCCGTATTCCTCAATAGCAAAAGTAGAAAGCTGCCGCGTGGGAGCGCCGGCTGTCAGGGAAGTAAACGCTACAATTGCGCCGGAAATGATTCGTGATTGCCGTTTGATAGCGCGAAGACGAAACCTCTCGTCGGTTACACTGTGTCTCGTTGTAGAAAGCTATTACATTCACGCAGTGTCAAGCATCCTTTACATCGAGTGCTTCAAGCTTCACATATACGTCTGCACTTTTCTATTATTCGAGCCGCAACAAGCTACGAAAAGGTAGGAAAAAGGAAGTAGCAAGGGATAAGTGTTTAAGAGGCAAAATTGAAGCAGTGGTCAACTGGGGTTTAAGGACCTAGTTAAGCAGCGCGCCTAGCGGGCCGATCGGTGGCGACCAGCGGCCGAGGAAAATAATGATTGATCGAGCAATTAAATTCCGTTGTCGTGTGCGAGTGCTTTCGAGGTTGGCGGTGCGGCGGGCTGGTCGTGGCGTGTCGGTGGGGTGTGGGGCGGTGTGGGGCGGTGTGGGGCAGTGTGGGGCAGTGTGGGGCAGTGTGGGGGATGTCCGGAGTCGGCGGGGGCCGGTGCAGCCGTGTACCACACTGCGGGGTGCCGTTCGGCCACAATTGCTGGTAATGAGCCGGCTCGGGGCCTGCCGACCGATACCGGCCCTACCGCTCTCCTCCCCTTTTCCCTACCAATTCGCATTCTCACGTCCATCTCCGCGCCACGATGACAACAGAAATCGACCAAATCGCTGCCCATCGCCGCTTCCAAGGAATCCCCCTTCATTTCGAGGAATCTTTCGCACCCGCAAATTTCTCCTACCGAGCCCGCAGGTTCTGGGAAAGATCGATTACGCAATTGACAATGTGCAAACCCAGTCAAATTACAATGACCCAATTGGTTGGTGACATTTCGAATCGTCGGTATCGTCCCAATCGGAGTTTATGACAGGCGGTCAGAGTCGGATGGTGTGTATGTGTTAGTGTGTGCATACCTAGAACGTCATCCGCCCTCGAAGGAACTCTTAACAATGGTCAAAGCAAACTAACATTACGCAACGATCGGAGGGCAAACATTATATGTATCTGGATGAGTCAGCGAGAAGTTGGAAAGGAGGAGGCAGAGGCAGAGGCAGAGGCAGAGGCAGAGGCAGAGGCAGGTCGGTGCACATGCTGCGAGGGCTCTCGGCCCGATGGGTTTGGGGTCGGCAGACAAAGGGGGTCAGGGGGTCCGTCACCTGACAATAAGTGGCATCGGTGGAAGGTGGTAAAGGGGTGTGTGGGTCCCGACCGACCGAGAGGCTGAGAGCAATATTTTCGTGGCGCTTACCCCGCCTCGACGGCTCCCATCCGCGCAGCACGACGCTTTATTTCCGAGTGTATTTCGCCGCACGGCGAGACGCGCGCGCCCGCACCAACTGCCCCATACACATCCTGCTCCGCGGTCTCCTTCCTATGTGTCCAAGGTGCGCGTTTCTACATATACATGGCTGCATGAATGTACGTACGTCGAAGATTAATCGAGTCAAAAGGCCGCGGTCGTTACAAAGTGTGCCGCCCGCCGCGACACAAAACCCATGCATTACCGAGCTCGAAGTTGGAGCCAAGCGTTGCCGAGAGGAAGGAGAGGAGAACGCAGCTTTGCGCATCGTGTTCTAGCGTTCATCTTGTCCCCGTCGATACACCCACGCCGCGAAGGCCACCGCAGACAAACCGAGGAGGCTTCGAACCAAGCTGGTGTACTGGTGCAGCTCCACTTTTAGCCAGCTCGGCCCGCTCCGGCCCGCTCCGACCCACCAAAGTACCGCCAACGCTTTATTGCGACGACTTTAGAGCCCCGTGCGTGTATCGCCCGGATTTATTCTCCTTTTGCTCGCTTGCGGTGGTCTCTCTCTCTCTCTCTCTATCAATGAAATGTTCATCTCGATCATCCGCATCGTTCATACCAAAGACTGGCTCAAATAGGTAAAGCAAGTAAGTATTTTGTTTATCATTCTTCATAAGTTGCAGCGCAGTGTCAGTTGTTGCAAACCGGCCGATTGAAGCACCTTCTGAAATCAGTGGTTGAGCGTAGCGATTGGACGCAGGAGAGAAAGCGAGGGACCGACGGCTGGTAGGAAAGAGTGATAGATGATCGAGCGGGGTCGAAATTTCTCTGGGTGGGGGTTTAATCTCGCGATAAAGACTACAAATTGCCGCGGCGTACCGGTGGATATTGGCTCGATTATTCATGGAGCGCGTTCGATAGTGAGAGCCCGATAAAAACCCCGATAACCGGGCAGCTCCCGGGTGCGTGAAAAATGGCACGCGCGCTGCCCACCTAAAGCCGGCAAATGAGGTGTGTATGCGCGAATGCGCACTGCCCTTTAATACCCGCAGCCCTCTTACCATAATCTAATATCCACTGATATATCGGGTGAGCCAGTGGGGCGCCGAAGCCGCGCAAAGGTCGTAACACCGGGGGTCGCCCGTGGATATTTACAATTTTAATCATCGGCTCTGCGTGGAACATACTCCTCGCCATTGACTTGCCGGCCGAACCAAACAGAGAGAAAGAGAGAGAGAGAGAGAGAGAGAGAGAGAGAGAGAGAGAGAGAGAGAAAACAGTGTGATCTTACGCACCGACAGTTTTCATTTCGAATGACGTATCACGTGTCAGCCAATTATTGAAAGTTATGGTGAGGCCTCCTCCTCCCAGCATCTTTGAGACGTTCGTAGCCAATATTACAATTCCCCGTGAATGAAAAATTTCGCAGCACATTGTGCCGGGATCATTTGCCAGGTTTCACCGAATCATCCAAAGGAGTATAACTTGAAAGGAGAAACTTGGGGGAAGATCTAGCTAAATGTCTACTGGTCCTATAGAATCATTCTTTATTCTCACCTTTTCTTACTCTTTCAATAAGCTGAGAGGTTGCCTCGCCTTATTCTGGCTTGTCTTCTGTCTCAGTGGCCATTGTGTCTACTTCTTTTCAACCTCGTGGAACACGAGCGGTAACGCCCACTTCGTTATTCATTGACAAAGGGCGGCGGTGGTAGCTTTGACCACCTGTTGCCACTCTTCTGTCACCCTTCGCTCGAGGGTTGCTCCCTATTGCCTGATAGCGAGCGCCCTTTCTCCACGAAACTCTCTCCCCTCACTCGCCAATTCCAATGGAAACCTGCTTATCTGATCTCCCATCCTATTCCAAGGACTTTAACGAACGATGCATAAATCGATTGTTTGAGTATTAAAACGGATAGAAAACATGAAACCAGTGGCAGAAATGCCGGAATTGTACCGAAAACACATGGAAACAGTATCCTGAATAATTGATTTCGTCTAATCTCGACGGTATTTTCCATGTTTTTAAATCTTCCTGACCTTTTCCGGGGCTGAAATTTGGTGGAGAGTGTTTTCTTGCATCGAGGAAGAAGTGATATAAATTCCAGAGCCCCAGCTCAAAATTCATTTTTTCGCAAATTTTTCCATATGTACCCCTTCACAAATTTTCGATTTTTCGAAGGTTCTGGGACTTGGACGAACGCTGGATTTTTCGATTGTTTAAGTATCAAAATGGAAAGAAAACATGAAACCAGTGGCAGAAATGCCGGAATTGTACCGAAAACACATGGAAATCCAATCCTGAATAATTGATTTCGTCTAGTTTCGACGGTATTTTCCATGTTTTAAAATCTTCCTGACCTTTTCCGGGGCTGAAATTTGGTGGAGAATGTTTTTTTGCATCAAGGAAGAAGTGATATAAATTCCAGAGCCCCAGCTCAAAATTCATTTTTTCGCAAATTTTTCCATATGTACCCCTTCACAAATTTTCGATTTTTCGAAGGTTCTGGGACTTGGACGGACGCTTGATTTTTCGATTGTTTAAGTATCAAAATGGAAAGAAAACATGAAACCAGTGGCAGAAATTCCGAAATTGTACCGAAAACACATGGGAAACCAATCCTGAATAATTGATTTTCGAGGTTTTTCCCATGTTTTTCATACTTCCCGACATTTTCCGGGGCTGAAATTTGGTGGAGAATGTTTTCTTGTATCAAGGAAGAAGTGATATAAATTCCAGAACCCCAGCTCAAAATTCATTTTTTCGCAAATTTTTCCATATGTACCCCTTCACAAATTTTCGATTTTTCGAAGGTTCTGGGACTTGGACGAATGCTTGATTTTTCGATTGTTTAAGTATCAAAACGGAAAGGAAACATGAAACCAGTAGCAGAAATGCCGGAATTGTACCGAAAACACATGGAAAATCGATCTTGAATAATTCATTTTCGTGGTTTTCCTCATGTTTTGCACACTTCCCGACATTTTCCGGGGCTGAAATTTGGTGGATAATGTTTTCTTGCATCAAGGAAGAAGTGATATAAATTCCAGAGCCCCAGCTCAAAATTCATTTTTTTCCAAATTTCTGAAGGGGTACAAAACAAAGGGGAAGAGGAAATAAATTTAATTTTTTCCCTTTTCAACTTTACCATTACAAATAAGCTTAAGGTGAACAAGAAGCAAATGGCAGATTCATATTTTATTGAATGCTAACAAGGGATTCAAAGGAACCATGAGAAGATGGGAAGCGCGTTGGTCGAATGGAGTAGCAAGAACACGTTGGTATACCTAATTAAACGTCGGAGGAGAGTTCCGAGGAGTTGACGCGGCGCCGGTTTAACGCGTTAATTATCTCGTTCTTACGAGTACAGAGAGTAGCTAATGAGTCTCTCGCTTGTAACTCGCCTCCTACGTGCACAGCGCGCGCAATCAGCGCGCCCAGTGCGGCCGTCGCCTTTTATTTTCCATTTCCGCACACCATTTCGCTTTTGAGCATTATTTACGCGCTCGTAAATCCGACGGCAACTACTACTCCTTCCAGCTTTATGAGAAACCGGCTGTGGCGCAACCGTAGCAAACTTCATTACCAATGTATCGACCGTCAATCTCCTCCTCGAAACAGCGTGCTAACTGGTCGTACGTTTGAGGAACGTCCTTTATTTTGCGCGTAATTGTCAATTTCAACCTTATTGGGAGAGATTTCTGGAGGGGATCATTTGCAATACTATAAGTGATGAAGATGTAGTCCGTCCGTCTATGTAAAGAGTGGATCGCGAGGCAAGCTGGAGTGGAGTAACAAGTATTCGCTGCAGGGTAACCCGGTGGTTATACAAGCCGATTACGAGGCGGTGCCCGGAACGATCGTTTCGTCGAGTTTGTAGATCAGAAGGTATTCAGCGCGGGTGATCGATCCACGATCGGGCTGAGCAAAGCGCCGATAATGCATCGCGCGCTTTCGTTCAACCTCCCACTCCAGATCGCCGGTACAAAGTCAATCGGTAGATTTATGCCCATGGTCCCTTGTAGTTCAGCAATGTTGCATACTTAATCTTCTTTTTGTTCGCTGTAAGCACAAAGAGACCGAGAAGCGGAGAAACGAATACTACTCGGATAGAAGGACGATTCCATTAGTTATTAGCCAGAAACTTTGATAAGAGAATGTGTCTCGGCTTCTAAACGGTTTGGAAAGAATGATTAACATTGATGCGGTAATATGCGATTCGATCGGGAGTTCCTCTAGCCTTGGAGAAGAGCTGGACCGTTGGGACCTCTAGTACTCTGCGATGCGGCAACGTGAGGTTTTGTTTCTCATTGCAGGTTCCCGGTTCCCGGCCAGGCCGACGGGGGAGGCAACGCGGCGCCTGGAGGTCCTCCCACGAGGAGGAGTGACCTCCGTGCCAGGCTTTCGTTCTTGGGAAGATCTGCGAGCGCGTCCTCTTCTTCGCCACGACGACGCGACGGTTGCTGCACGACCGGGCCGAGGCCGAGGCCGAGCTCGCGCCCGAACCCGAGCCCGAGCCCGAGCCCGAGCCCGAGCCCGAGCCGAGCCCCCAGCAGACACTCCGATCTTCTTTCCCGCTTTAATACCTTCTGTCCCTGAAGCTTAAACGCCTTACATCCTCAGCCGAGGTAGGTTCTGCTCTTCGGTTCTTGGCGTGAAACAACTAAATTTGACATACCTTTCCCCGAATATGTAGTCAAGAAGCAAAACACTTGGTATATCCTCGTATACTGATTTTTTTCATTCAATCGAATGAATCACTTAGCCCAGCGAAGCGGGCGATGAAACGACCGAGGCGCGTTCACCGTTTATAGAATGCGGAAGAGGCTGAGAGTGGCGAAGAGTATTCGAGCGGTATTCCCACCGTATGAATGGAATGGTATTCCACACACGTATTGCACCCTACACACTGACACTCGAGGCTTCTAAACCCAAAACATATAATCCTCCGGTGCAGCTAAATACAAGGTGCGCAGAGAAGGGGGTGCTGAGGAATCCCAGTGGTTATGGGGAGTTTTACGATTTTCAAGCGTGCAATCATTCTCGGCGTCGATCGCGCCTGCTCCCATTAAGTTGTGCTTGGTCGAATTATGCCTGGATCATTATTCAGGGTCGGTGAATCATTGGAGTGTTTAGAGAATTCGGTATGCCACAGTGGCGGCCTTCCGTTTCGGTGGAACGCCAAGCACAGGCAGAAGAGGTGGAAGAAGGAGCAGTCGCGTCGTTAACACGAGAGATACGATCCTTCCGCGACGTTACCCCGTGTAACGCCCCTTTCGCCTCCGAGAAATCCACCTAATGGATTCGCCGGCCTACTTGAAATTGCCGAGGGAACCGTGCCCCCTTTTCTCTCAAGCCATTTAGCTAATGACACAGAATTGCTGGAAACCATCCTGCTCGCGCAACTTGAGATTTTAATTCACCGCCGAGCTTAATTGAACAGCCCTCCGTGCCGTCGAGCCGATCACCCTTTCTTCGGCTCGGGCTCCTCGTTCACTATAATAGAGACTTGTTCTCTTTTTCTTGAGCGACGATCGCGCGAGTCTAAATCAACCAGTCCTTATTAAATTTGCTACCGAAAAGCAGAGCACTCCTATCCTTTCTGGCCGCTCTAAACTGGTCGATTGAATATTGGAGGCGGCCGAGGTGGCCGAGGCGCGGCTGGTGTCAGGAAGCCCTAGGAAACGAAGGGACTACTCGCAGGTTTCAAGTATGAAAATGGCATGGACGTTGGACCACATAGGGAGAGAAGGCCGAGCGAGGCATACGACCGTCAAAATTGAGCCGTGAAGCTGGAACGCGGGTACGTCTATATTCGTGGCCGCGGCTCTGCATGTGCGAAGGAGTCGAGTCGCCGGTCGGCCGAGCCGGTAATGGGAGGGCAGAGGTCAGCGCGCCGCCAACGCTAGCGAGGAATAAAGACTGGGGACGGTGGTACGCGGGCGTCGGGGGTGTATGGGTGTCCGCGTGCCTCGGGCCATCTCCAAGAGGGTGGTAGTGCCGTAGGTATTCTTTTCTCTCTCCCTCCCCCCCCTGCCCCTGCCCCTGCCCCTGCCCCTGCCCCTGCCCCTGCCCCTGCCCCTGCCCCTCACCCAACCCCGCGTCCCCGCCACCATCCCTCAGTCGCACTCACTCTCTCGCACACGAAAGATGTGGGTGTCTGCATACACTTAAACCCGTACATAATGTTGTATAAGCATCGAGAGCCGTCCTCCTCCTTCTCCTCCTCCTCCTCCTCCTCCTCCTCCTGGCTGGCGGAGCGAGGAGAAAAGCGCGCGGGAAGGGAAGGGAAGGGAAGGGAAGGGAGAGAAGCGAAACGGAGGGCTGGTGCGATATGCCTCTCGAAACCGTGGGAACGCACGTGGACCCACGCGCCTAACTAACCCCTTTTGCCTTGCCTTTAACTTCGCCCTCGCTTCTCCTCCTTTCGCTCGCTCTCGCGGCGTAAGAGGGCATGCAGCTCTCCTTGCAGGCCCCTTCGCCTTATCGCCACCACCTTCTTCCGCGCGGCCTTAACTCACCTACTCCAGTCAGTGTCTTGGTGGCTTTATCTCAAAGTGGAGTACGTCCGCATCCTAGTCCCCCCCACCCCCTACCCATCGCATCTTCGCTTCTCCCGTGGTCACTCTTCCGCTCGGATACACACACTCGCACCGGCGCGGCGTGTGTTCCCTCGGCGTAACCCTTGCACCTTCTTGTTCTTCCTTCATTCCTGGAGCCGATCCCTGCTTCTTCCGTGACACGCCGCGCTACGCCGAGCCGCGCCGCGCCGGCTCCCTGCCCGTTTCGCGTGCACCTCTCCTCGCACACCAGCTGTCCCCTTCTTCCCCGAGCCGAGATCGACCAAGCTCTTCTCTTGGGTATGTACTTACATACCTTTGGGGCCCTTCTCCGACGCTCCTTCCCCTACCTCGTCTCTCTCCTGGACCATCCTCTCGCGAACTGGCCACCGCCTCCTCCACCTCCACGGCTTTCCCCTGGCAGGCGGCGCGGCGCCGCCGAATCGCGGATACGCGCTTCTGCTGCCCTTTCATTACCCTCGACTCTCCATTCTCCACTCTCCACTCTCCACTCTCGCCACTCTCGCCACTCTGCCTCCTTTGCCTACCCGCGATCGCGACCGCAGCCGCAACCAAGCGCGCGCGTCTCTAGTTTCTAAGTGGTCCGAACTAAAGATTCAACGCTTGCTTGCTTTCCCACTGGCAGCCCTGTCGGCGCACCGATACGCACGTCCTCCTGCCACATCCGTAATACGCGTCGTTTAGGAAATCTGACCAAACCCTTGAGTATCCAAATAGCAGAATTTTATCAATTGGCATGCGGTAATGACTTTCACTTTGGATCGATTCATTTAAAATTGAGTCTACGTTCAGGACTGAAAGAAAATCGTCCTCGAGTTCCGCGAAGATAATTTCAGGAGCTGTTTTTAGCCTGTTGAGTTTGGGGTAGTTAAGACAGCCATTAACGAATCTAGGAAACAGTAAAAGTATACGTAGCTTGTTGTGACTTTGAACGAGGACGGCACGAGCTTTAAGACTCCTTTTAAGAGGCACTCGCCCCGCACCAGTCAAAGGACTCGAGAATTGATTATCACCCGGCACGTAATGAACCATTACTCGAATTCGTAGCGGCCTCGGCTGGATATGTAATGCTGCAGCAAACTGACAATCACTGTCTTGGCCGGCGATGAATTATGAGCCGATAATCCGCGGGTATCGGCACCGTCTGCTCAGGATTTACGCGTTTATAACCCGCCGAAACTGTTTCCATTGCGCAAAAGCACGCCCACGGACATTTAGCGTCGACAGATCGTCTGCGGGAACCGGTCATTCGTCGGACCGATTTCTCATTTGCATATGAATGTCCACCGAAGTGTCTTCCAAACCACAGACGGCAGAATGATCTCGATCCTATACGGAAATTTGCAGACACTCAGAAAAATCCGACTCTATGTCAAAGGAACACAATTTTCAGTCGTTTCTTTATTTTCAACTAAACTACTATTATATTTAAAAGGCCAATGAACAGCGTAACAATTGCAATGTTTTTTCGAAGCTGAAACTCTGTAGAATTTGAGATTTTCTTTTGAAAATTCCACTGAATGTTACTTTAATATTGCACAGAGTAAAGGATAATTGCGTTGGTTTAATTTTTAATCATAGTTATAAGAAGAGCATTAGATTATTCGTGTTTGCTACGAGACTAACCTCTAGATGGCAGCATCTAGCAGGAGGATGCGAGGAAAAGGGCGCAGGACGCGGCGCGACGGGGCACGAGAGAGCCGTAGGAAGGAGACGAGAGATGCGCTCAGGATGGGGGATGACACCGGCGACATTACGGAGGGAGCCGTGAGAAACTACATGGTGCCTGAACGCCAAGCGCCGTCGATAACGAAGCTAACACCGTACCGATCGCAGTCAACCGCGAAAGTCCGCCAGCCGCGGGGGATACACCGGAACAGTGAGAAGCCACCCCTACGGACACCACCACCCCCAGCAACGATTCCTCTTTTCTCAACAGCATAAACGCACAACCCCCGGTTGCGAGTCCCGGCCAACTTGAAAGTTTTCAAGTTCTCCCATTCAAGAGATACGATATAATAAGAAGGCCAAAATTCGAGGGGGTGGGAATGGTGATCTGGCGCCTGGGATGGTCGCGAATTAGCGGCGTTTAAAAAGGGGGATGGGGGCCTTTTTCTTCCTCGTCTCTCCATCCTTTTCTTTTGGATGCGCCTTCGTCCCCTGGCGCGTCTTGACTTTAAACTATACTACTAACTAATAGCAGGCCTACAGTGTATTTCCAGAGTGTGGGCACACCGCCAACGCCGCGGCCAGACAGTTTACCTAATCGCCGGCCCGCAAAAAAGAGCGGACCGCGCACCGCCCTAACCACAGGCCATCAGCTCGCGGCCGACTCTTCCTCCTCTATCTCTCTATTCTATACGCTCTCTATTGTCCCTTCCTTCTATCCGCTTCCCTTCAAAACTTAGTCTTTCTTCAACCATCCCCTTCGCGCCATTCGCACTATTCGCACTATTCGCATCATTCGCGCCACACCCTCCCCTCCCCTCCCCTCCTGCTGCTATAAGTAATAACCAATAGCCATGATTAAGTCGAGGGGTGGCTTAGCATCAAGGGTTATCTCACATGCCATTGGCCTATGAAGAAAGTGCGAAGGTGACAAGACATAGGAAAGCTCCGGTGTACTATACGAAATTGGGGGACGTAAGAGTTGGAGTGCGCGGGACGCGGCGAGTGCGTAGAGGTGACCGGGGACTCCTGGAATTCTCTTGTACTACCATAGGACCTGTGGGATTTTTGGGGTCGCTTGGGCCCGGTGACCCTTAGATAAGGCTCACGCCCTAATAAGAGGGTACACGCGCGCTGAACCATGAGGGCACCGTGGCAGCTTCCCTTCTTCCTTCATCCTCGCTCCTGCTCTCCTTCCTCTTAGCCGCAAATCGTAGCTCGGGGCTTCGTCCGAGAGCGGCCGATCTAATCCACCGCGAAATCTGTGGTTAACGTTTTAGTGGCCGAAGGGTGGACCCGAGCGCCCCGAGCGCCTCCACGACATTCCACTGTGTACGGTCTCGCACAATCCCGAGATCACAATGATGCCGCTACCCCCAAATTGTCATCCCTCACTTTTCATCTTTTTTCCCAGTTACGTGCCCGCGCCTCTTCTTTACCACACAATCGTGTAAGGGTTGAAATGTGCTCGATGCTGCTGCTAAGCAACAGATATGAAAGATCCAATTCCACTTGTGGATTTTTCTTATATTCATTGATTCTACCGCCGAAAAAAAACAACAATCGAGTTACACGGCTAGAATTGTTATTTGTTGAACTGGCCACAAGAAATCTGGGCAGAATTAGAGAGGCCGTAATATTTTGGCGAATGAGCAAAAACGAGTGCAGGGCTGATTGAAGTTATTGTGGGTCTGCGGTCAGATGTCGGGGGTTCGGAGTCCGGGTTCCGAGTCGGAAATTCGGTGCGGCCGAGATTCCCACAATTGCGGGATTGGGATGCAATAAAACTGCTACTTCTAAATCGGTACAAAAGCTTCGAATCCGGTCGTCGACATACCATTTTTCTCCTTCTCTTGGGGGTCCTCTACTTTCATTAGGGGAGTCTGCTCGCCCGCCTCTTCCTCCATGCTCTCATTCCTCATCGTTTTCTCAATTCTCTTTCTCTTTCTCTCTCTCTTTCTGCCCGGAATTCATCGTTATTAGAGGCTCTCGCTGCAATTATGAGCTGCCGACGGAGCGAGAGCGACTTTCCGGCAACCTCGTAACCGTAAACGAATAAACGACACTATTTTCGGTCGAGTGTACCTGAGGAGCAGCTAGTGCCCGAAAGAATAGCTAGGTTTATGAGGACGCGGCAAAATAAGAGCGGTAACCCCCTTACGAGCAAAGCCCTCGTTGCGACCAACCTGATTTACAACAGCAGCCGCGCAAATGTGTAACAATTACTGGAAAATGCTCCTTAGAAAATTCGAGTTTACAACACAGCCTCGCTGTAATGGTAAATCCCAAATTCTCCGAGTTTATTTCCTTTCTAACAAACGAAGCCCTCGGGGCCCTGGGCTCGGTCAGTACATCGTTAATCCCTAAACAGCCAATTTTTATATCCTTATTAGCCCTTCCCAGTTGCTCGCCCTCATTTAACGTGACCAACGCATCTGTGCCTTTTGCAATATTAACCGTAAATTGAATAATATACAAAAAGTTGAAAGCGTGCATGAGAAATTCTTACCATGAGATAAATTGGTTGCAAAACTCGGCAGTCTCATTAATAGAGTGTATCGGGGGGTGATATACATTGGACAGCGATCAGATGATTTTTGATGATATTGAAAAAAGGGGTGTGCCACGCGACATGTTGCCGAATCTAATCTCATTAAGACTGGCAAGGTCCGCGCCCATCATCGACAGCGATTCAATGGCAATCAACGATCGCAGATCGCGATACGAGCGGCTCTGATAAGTGGGCGTTCACTAGCCAGAGCAGCAATCTGTCGGCCACCATGCCGCATCAAAAGGAGTAATATTTTCTACATATAAATGCCAAAGTTAAATAAACCAAGGTCCAAAAGTCTTTCCCAACTCCGAAGAAAGCATAGAAAATTTAAATCCGATGACTCGTATATCGGCGGCGGATAATATTGCAATAGAAGGTTGTCCCCAATTTGTGTGTTGACGGCGTGAGACAACTCCTAGAGAAAGAGAAGGCAACTCGCATGATACCAGGAACTGTAACGCTGTGATTATTGTAATTAAATCGTACCTGCCGGCATCGGGTAAAGGGTACAAAACGGAGTCCTTCTCTCGTTCGGTCCCCACCTACTACATACCTGTACCTCCTTTCCTCCGGTCCCACTCCACTATCCTTTTTCACAGTCTCAGTCTCAGTCTCAGTCTCAGTTTCATCCTCAGCCTCAGTCCATGAACATGGCATGGGCTGGCTTGCCGTCGCGCTCTATCCATCTTTTTCTTTTACATCGGCTACCTGCATCCTTCGGCCAGGAGTATCTCTTTGTATCCTCTCAGTCCTCAGTCGTGCAGCCAGCCGCCTTATCGACCATTTCGAGAAGGCCGCAATTATCCTTGGCACTCCCGAATCCCGACATATCCACGATAAATCCTCCGGCTCACGGAATTGTTGGAAACCCGGAATCCCTTGGCAGATGGATCGAGTGCAATAACTTTGATCGCTTTCCAATGAAATTATAGCGTGGCTATAAAATATGAGACCATGAAACGACCAACTACCAACGGCTCGAAATCTTCTACACACTAGTAATAAAGAATATCAAACCTAACTTACATCCTCTCCATTTCTGGCTCATCTTCTAGTCTGTAACGTGTTTTTCGAATTCCAATTGTCAATGGGCTCGCATTATTTTTTTGTCTATCGCTGCAATTTTTACGATATTTTGTACTTGCTATGTTCTCTAGTAGTAGACACTCTACTCAAGAGAAGAATAGAGACATTGTTAGTAGTACGACATGGCAGTAACTAAGCGAGACCAGAAAGCAATTTCCCGGAACCAGGTTCGGTCAATCTCGGAGGAAGACAATGGTATCCGTGCCGAAAAGGGTGTTAGTCAGGGATTCGAGGCATCCCCAGGCACATTGGCGCTGGCCTGTTTACCCTCTTTTTCATTATGCTTTATTGTCACGGTGGGGAATCGCCCGGGCGAATTAATTAAAGTTAAACAACGTTAACTGCACGGCAAGCAGGTTAATGGCCGGCCATTGTTGGTAGTACGTGGCCAATGCAGGACGAGCGAGAGGACAATGTCGCCTGCACAATTGAGCAACTTCCTATTGAAAAGCGATCGAAGGGCCGGCATTCGGCTAACCCTGCGGAGAATACGGCACCTCCCTTCGCCGCCAATCTGGGCGACCCTCTCAGACAATCCATAGGACCTTATGAAAGAATTTACCTTTGACAGAAAACTAAAATCCTCCAATAATAATGTTTAGTGCTGGAGTCGGGCACGCTTTGCTTTCATTCTGCCTCTTTAGCCCTCCAGCCTTAATTACACTTGAGGAGCAACTCTGAGAAGAATGTCTGCTTCTTGGAAATTCCGACGAATAGAGGTAGTTCTATTTACCTGTCGCGTTTGTCCGTTTCATCAACCGTTCAAAGTAGTTGAACAGTCTCCCCAGTTGTACTGGCGTGCAATTCCATTGATTGTCCGACGGAAAGTGGATTACGCATTTAGCGATCAAGTAAACAGATTGTTAAGTTGCTAGAAATTCATCCGACTTAATCAAGGTAGATTCATGGGACTGATAAATAATAGTGAAATCAGGTGGGCTTCCTGGCAGTTGCGTAATTTAAAAAATACAAGTGTTTGGTATTGCAAGGAATGGTAATAGGGAATGGTGGCACAGACAAGCAAGATTTTTTTCCACTGAATAGGTCTCTATTTCCAATCAATAACAACAATACTTAAATTACAGTGCAGTCGCGACTAGGACCATGTTTTCCTCCACACCCGTCATATTCTTTTTGGTATGTCTTAAGTTTTAAGGTCCACATATTCGAGCTCGTTTCTATAAATACAGTATAATACACCGTGGATAAGTGGAAACAACTCGCTGACAAGCACAAGTACAAACCTTAAAGAGACTTATCGAAAGCCTAACCCTAGTAGAAATCACGCCAAGAAACCTTATCCTACATTGCACTCGATCTTAACATCTAGAAACAGAATAATAACATTTAACGCACCTTAAAAGAGCTATTTAATACTGCTCGAATACTCTCAGTTGCAAATACTGGAAAACCCACTTTAAAAGAGACTTAAAAGACGCAACTTAAACGAAACTACTATCTGGAATGCTGCCGTTGTCCCGTGTGGAATCCGTGCTGCCTTCGCAGTAGAGTACATCGATCTTAGTTCTAAAGGACAACACAACCAGCGCGTTATGAAAGATCGCGATAGATGAAGGAAAAAGCTCGGGAAAACGAACAAGTGCAGAAGGGAGGACAGACTGCTGGAAAAGCGTATGTCAAGGAGGGAAAGAAGCACGTTCTGGGTAGACCAGGTATAATGCGCGGGCATACACATTCGAGGGAGGACGTGGGTGGTCTCGGGTAGCAGACTCGTTGGTAGATTAAAAGAGAACGAGGCTGGGCTGGGGGTGTAAGTGGCAGATAGATAGCTGGCGAGGAGAGAGAGAGAGAGAGAGAGAGAGAGAGAGAGAGAGAATCTCCTGGGCCATTTAGAGGTCGCTGTTGAGAGAGAAGAAGGAAAAGGTGGCATAGGTAACTACTACCAGAAAGTGTCCCTTTCCTCGCGCTTATCTGATCGAGAATTCCTAATTTCGGGAGGAAACACAAACGGAGAGAGGACGCCCGGGACGTGGCACACTCGATTTACGTCCCGATATGGAAACACCTTGTGGCGTGGCTGCTTCCTGGGGACACGGCAACCCACGATCCTTGTCTACCTTGGGCGAGAGTGACCAATTATTTTGACGCCTCGAGAGATAGCCCGACGCCTCGTTATTCACGCGGAGGATCATCCCGGGATACCGACATTTACATGACACAGCCGGGCACCAGACGTCTCTCGCCTCTCCTCGCACCTCTATCGACCCTAGGATCCACCTATTAGAGCTCTCCTCGCTCGCGCCATCCCCTTCCTTCCTTCCTTCTTTCCTTCCTTCCTTCCGAGGACTCTCACCCATTTGCACCACAGCTTCTCAACCAAGTCGCTGCCGCACTCGGAACGTACAGTATATCGTAGCAAAGTGTGAAAGAGGACCAATCGCCCGGTAGGAACTATCTTACAGCGACGAACACAAAAAAAAGTGATTGTTGCAGTCAGGGCGAGGAGAGTGATAAAGAAAAGATACTTTGGCAAAAAGTTCCCACCCGCAGCGAGTTCGGTCGAAATAACTTAAGTACCGAGGCCAATATGTACAGTATGATACAGGCTGTGTTCAGTCTTCCCGATTTGCTACGAGTCTGATTTGAGCGGAGCGGCGCGGGGACGGAATTCCAGCAGGATGAGATCTTAACGCCTCATGATTTCTTCTATACTGAATCCGAGTTTCGGCGTGGTGGTGCTGGTCCTCTGAATCGGTAGAAGATCGCCCACTGCATCGGACATCTGTTTCATGCTTGTCGAAGTGGCAATCCTCGAGTCGCCCGCTACGGGAACTTCGATGCGAAGGTCCTGCGGGACGTCGGTATGTGTCAACAGATGCGTCTTGAGGTTGCTCCTCTGGTTGAAACTTCTCGCACAAACCGGGCATTTGTGCGGCGATTCTTCCATGTGGAGAATCTTGTGAACTGCCAAGGTTCGGCTCTGGCAAAATCCTTTACCACACTCACTGCACTTGAACGGTTTCTCCTTGCTATGAATGTACCTGTAACGCAAAGAGCAAGTGTCATTTAGAGATTATTCCTTACAAGTCATTGGAAGAGAGTTTGATTGACGCCGTCTGCTCGATAATCAGAGAAATTCATTTAAGATCGGAGTATTCATCAGAACTCAATAGAAAGACAAAGTTGTTCTAGCACTTGATCGACATTATTCAGTAATCCGCGTGAGAAAAGGACCTTCGGGGCGACATTCAATTATCATTCAACAGAGATAATCGAGAGGACAAACAAAGTAAGCGCAAGTCATCGCGAGACCGATTAAGCGGCACCCAGCCGGTTACTTTCTAGGAATGAACCATCGAAGGCAGGGAGGAGCAACGATAGAAATCACAGTAGTAAATTTCTAGGGAAGCTTACCGATGATCTCTAAGATGATCCTGCCTGCGAAAAGCCTTGCCGCAAATGTCACAAGAGTAGGGCCTCTCGTCAGTATGAGTCCTCTCGTGAATCAAAAGGTTGTAGCTCTTGGTGAACTGGCGATTGCAGAACTTGCAAATAAACTGCTTCTTCGGTCGCTGTCCCGGTAATCTTCTCGCGACGAAAGATGCTGGCGGCGGCACCGGAAGTGCCGAATAAAGAGCCTGATGACTGGCATGGTGATAAGGGTGCGGCGATGTTTGCGGGCAGCAGCCCCTCACGGCGAGAAGTGCGGCACCTCTTAGCCAATTATCCAAAACTGCGGCTTGATATCCACCAACGTTCTGCGGATGCTGCTGCTGTTGTTGTTGTTGCTGCTGCTGCTGCTGCTGCTGCTGCTGCTGCTGGATAAATCTCCCGGTAACTTGCTGTGACCTGATCCACCTGGGTGACATGCTCGCGCTGGTCATCTGCTGATGAACCACATGCTGATGGATCTGTCTATCGATCGAGGGTGGCGTGTGCGGTGGTGTCAGTGGTTCCATCTTGGTCTCCATACTTGCTGCTCGGAGATGAATCTCGGTATCACACGGTAGTCGCACTCACAACAAGTTGCTATACAGTCTCACAAAAGATGGTAGACGGTCACACGTCACCGTCTCACTGTATGGATAGCGAGATCCAACCAAGTGTTCGCGGGGCTCATGCGTGTCCCAGCAGAGCGGTGAGCGAACAAGCGAGCAGCACACAAGACACGAGGCACAAGTCGAGTGAGAGAGAGTGTTGTTTTTATGTTGCTCCCTCTCTCTGTCTCACAGTCTACGTAAGGAAACGGCAGGCAGAGAGTGAGTGAGAATAGGCTTGGTGTACGTTCGTGTGGAAGGTAGCCAAGGAAATAAGAGCAAGACGATGTCAGCGAGCAAAAGCCAGTGCTGTACTAAAGAGCGGAAAGCAAAAGCAAAGGTTCCAGGACTGCTTTTACCTGGCGCCAGGGGGACACACGGCGGCTCCTCCTACCGTGTCCCAGACGGTGGATACGCCGGTTGGCGGCTCGACTTCCACGGGGGCGGAGCTTCCGGGTCACCCTGAAGCCTGCGGCGTCCCGACGCTGGCGTCCCGCCGGTCTACTACCGCTCCCAGAGAGCTCCTGGGATACCGGGACACCCGGCTGACTTGTCGGCTACTCCCTCCACTTGCGACGCACCCTACGCTTTACCCCACTTTACTCCATTCGACGCTGCGCCCGTCTCCACTCATCTCGACTACCCCTCTATGTATGTATGTATGTACTACACTTGCTTCTACACCCACCCCACACTCTCACCACTCCTCTGCACAAACTTGTTTTCGAGCTCTGGAATTTATATCACTTCTTCCTTGATGCAAGAAAACAATCCCCACCAAATTTCAGCCCCGGAAAATGTCAGCAAGTACGGAAAACATGGGAAAAACCGTCACAATTGGACGAAAATCATTTTTCAGGATGGCTTTTCCACCTATTTTCGGTACAATTCTGGCATTTCTGCCACTGGTTTCATGTTTTCTTTCCGTTTTGATACTTAAACAATCGAAAAATCAGGCGTTCGTCCAAGTCCCAGGACCTTCGAAAAATCGAAAATTTGTCAAGGGGTACATATGGAAAAATTTGCGAAAAAACGAATTTTGAGCTGGGCCTCTGGAATTTATATCACTTCTTCCTTGATGCAAGAAAACATTCCCCACCAATTTTCAGCCCCGGAAAATGTCGGGAAGTGCGGAAAACATGAGGAAAACCACGAAAATGAAATATTCAAGATCGGGTTTCCATGTGTTTTCGGTACAATTCCGGCATTTCTGCCACTGGTTTCATGTTTTCTTTCCGTTTTGATACTTAAACAATCGAAAAATCAAGCATTCGTCCAAGTCCCAGAACCTTCGAAAAATCGAAAATTTGTCAAGGGGTACATATGGAAAAATTTGCGAAAAAATGAATTTTGAGCTGGGGTTCTGGAATTTATATCACTTCTTCCTTGATGCAAGAAAACACTCTCCACCAAATTTCAGCCCCGGAAAAGGTCAGGAAGATTTAAAAACATATAAAATACCGTCGAAATTAGACGAAATCAATTATTCAGGATTGGTTTTCCATGTGTTTTCGGCACAATTCCGGCATTTCTGCCACTGGTTTCATGTTTTCTTTTCGTTTTGATACATAAACAATTGATTTATCAAGCGTTCATCAAAGTCCGGGAACCTTCGAAAAATCGAAACTGTCTAATTGGAAATATTCAACATTGAGTTGTCCAATCGACGTTAATTCGGACCTTGTCAATTCAAACATTTCAAATACTTGGTAGTGTTATCTGAAGTATGTACTAGTTGGACAAAGTCTAAATCAGTTAGGGAGAGATTAGAGGGCCAACAGTTATTGGGCAGTCATGTAACAAGTTACAGATGAAATGACTCGACCGCGCGCCGAATCGAACTCATTAATCGAGAGTTAACGAGAATTGGTGAAGCCTTCGGTCCCTCCGCGAAAATTAATTGGAAGGTTGTATGCTTCTTTTCTGGTCTGTTCGACCGCGGACTACCTTAATGATCTTGTTCCTTGTCCCTCTCTCGCATAAAGGCTGCCCTTCTTCGCAGTCCGAAGGTCTCCCCGGTAATCTCATTATGCGCTAAAGGTGTTGCGCAGCGTGATATTTCGAATGGCCGTGCTACCAATGCACATATCGGACACGGCTTTACACGTCGATATGCCTCTAGTGAAGCAGGCATCATTATTTTAAGGGAACGAGGCGTAAAAATGAGATCCTGGCTTCTGCTCTCTAATATTCTTGCTGCTCATTACGACTACGTTCCCTTGCTACAAACTTCTGTGAATTTGTTACGCTTGTTTGCGCATCATTTTTCATTCTTTGAGGCACTGTGAGTCACTTCTGATTCTTCTCACTCAAGGCTCTCGCCATTGATTAATTATAAATGTATTCGGAAGAACAGGAAGAAATGTACTGTCAAGTAAGAATAGTCCATTTGATAGGAGTAAAATGACAGTATTGAGAATGAGGACAAGCCATCCGTTGCCAAAATGTGATAACTCGCAGGAATTGAAAGGGCAGAGTGGTACGCGAGAGCGACCGATCTTTATGGGCCTAATCCCGTTACCAAGTGTGAATTGAGCGATACGATTTTCCTCGAAGAAGCAAGCAGGCTTCGCTAGGCTCGTGGGCTGAGGTGGCGAGAGCGTGCGCGATACCGCAGAGACGGTGTGCGCTCGTTATCGATAAGAATACGCGGTATAAGGCCGGCTTATCGATTTATGACGCGACAGACAGCGTGACACCGACGGCGCAAATCCTGCGACTGACATTCGCCAGATTATAACGAACCTTTTGATAGTCGCTCGCCGCCCGAGCGAACTGCTTCTCGTCTCCCTCCCTCCCTCGTTCTCGTCCTCGTCCTCGCCCTCATACGCATCGTCTTTTTCATTCGAGATCTTGAACAAGTCCTTCCATTCTCCCCCGAATTTATTGCACCCCGGTCCGCCCAACTACTACACGCGTGTTTCGAAAAACAAAGGCCGCGCTGTAGAAGCGAATGGTTGCGCCCGCGATAAAATAATTGCATTATCAGTAGTCATAAACGGGGATTATCGATGTAGCCCACGCGCCGAAGCTTTCTATCGTGCCTGTCGTATCAATATCAAAGTGACACAAGCGTAGTTCAGGCTGCATTTTTCGAGATCTGTAATTACAGTAGCCGGAGAAAAATTGCCTGTATCGGATCATGTATTTCTAGATATCCGGGATTTAGTTTTAATTATCTTGTGCGAGCGCGATAACACGTGGAAGCGATAGGAATACGCGGAATATTGGTAATATACAGGACGGAAGGGTTATTCTCTCTACTCCACATGCCAGCTTGCGTAGACTTGACTTACACTCATTGAAAGTATGTATTGAGTATGTAGTGGGTCGTGAAATTACTATTGTTATTGAATGCCAATAGAATAAAGGTGAATTCAAATACTTTTTTGATACTCTGTCATTCAGCCTTTTAACTTTCTTTCAATAGATAATGAAAGCTATAAGCATCGTCCTAATTGTATTGGATTCGTAATACACATGAATTTTTCACTCACCAGGAAGAGAGAAAATGAAAAGGCAAAGGTAAAGGAAACTCTTCGAATCTCGTGCTCTATAATAGAGGACAATGTTTAGCATACAAAGACAAAGATAATGGTGAGCGAGATGAAGTTACAACGAGATCACGGGCCCCGAGCGACCTCGGTTAATTCAGTTTTGAGCCCCATCAGCCAGACACATCCCCTCGCTTATCCCGGCAACAACCCCTTCCTGCTCTCCCATACTCCCCCAACGTCTTTGTACGATCCTATCATTGCACCCTCTCCCTCGTCTCCCACCCCCTTCACCTTTCTCTCTCTCTCTCTCCTCACTCTCTTGCTGCAATTCAGTGTTTTTGCGCTCCTTTCAAAATGCATAGGATTCTCACTCGAAACCTGCTAGATTGCTATATTCACTTCCGAATAGAAAGGCATATTATCGCTCGCCCCTCATTTCTGACAAAGATACTTTTTATTGTCAAGGAGCCTATGGTTTCGCTCAAAGTATGTTAGAGGTTCGATAAGTATGAGAGTCCCGCGAGAGTACGAGACTGCGTGACTCCAAGACAGCAGAGATGCACTCTTGAATCGTTAAATCTTCTTCGCAGCCTCTTCTCTACGGATCAAGGAGCATTGGAAACTCGCCTCGAGTGGCCCTGCCCGAGGGTGACAGACTGTTTGTAATATAACTTTCGAAGCTAATCGCCGACCTCGCGCTACAACCGACAGACTTATCGCTCTTCATCTAATCGAAAGGGCAGCCGCTTCTCATTCGAGAGGGGCCATCCAAATTCACTTCATACATCCTACTTATTATCAAAGAAACTTTGTTGAACATTCTCGATACTGTGGAGCAAGTGAGAAGAAGGCTGGCTGATTTCACGGTATTCCACGTTGTCCTTTAAGGATCTGCCGACCAAGGCCTGCACTTGAACAGCAGGGATGCGACAGATTTTCAGATTTCTGGTCTCTGGCTCACATCGTACAGATGTCCCGCGCCAATGGAATCGAGTTACAAGCAAAGCATGCAACACAAGGCCTTTTTACCTTGACCTTTTTACCCTGCTGGTTGATTTCTCCCGGTCCGCAACGCAACTTATTTTCCCATCACTAATTATATGGAGGTTCCCGTACAACTCACTTGGACCACACAAGCTCCCCAGTGACCCCGAATAAATTAGCCCCGAAAGCGGCTTCATGAAATCGGGAATTGACGGGCTGAAAAAGGAGATCCACTTGAAAAATGCCTGCAGTGTCTCATTCAAAGTTTTATTCGGTCATTCTGATTGGCAGAATTGAAGCACGCCAGAAATCATTATCAGTTGTAGAAAGATTAGGGCCAAAATCATAGAGGATATCCTTCGAGACTGTGATATCGCAGCGGAAAGTGGAAGAAAAAAGTGTGCTGGTGGGTGGCTGTTGGGATGTGTCAAAGAAAGGATTGGCACGGTTTCGCACAAGCGGGGTTTTCCCGCGGCAGTATATTTAGGGAGAGAGGGAAGGAGAGAGAGGTAGAAGAAGTACGGGAACGGCTAACCCGAACTGAGAGAAAGAAGCGATGTTTGCCGGTAAAATATTGGATATTATCTTAGCGCAGCGGAGTTTCCGTGGAAGGAATCGCGCCGTTCTCCGCCGCCTCGATGCAAAATCAAATTTGTCTAGGCCAGCCGGAAATCCTGCAGTCAATTTCCACCTTCTCTCCTATCGGAGAGAGGGAGAGAGAGCCTCCTTCTTTTCGATGCTCTTTCCCGTTCATTCTCGTCTCTCATTTACGCCTCTTCCTGCTGCCTCTATGACGGACGAAACCTGGAAGCAGGAAGCAGGCGCGGCACGAGCCGATCTCACTCCTTTTTGCTGTTTCTCTTCACCGACGAGAGACAACAATGCCCTCGAACGTTTTATGCCTTTATTGACGGCAACTATGTAGTCGGCCGAACGAGTAAGAGGAAAAGGGCTTCTAGGTCTTCGGGTCACAAAGTCTTTGACCGACGCAAGTGAAATGCCGTGGACACTTTTTTTACGGGTGATTCTTCATTACGAGCGAGCATTAATGGCAGCTTTTGCCTATACATTTACGACACGAGCCGTGCTGAGCCGAGGCACACTCGGAAGGGGGAGAAGAACTCGTAGTTTTCTTGGACCAATGGTTTTTGCAATGTTGCTCTTGTATGTCTTGGCAAATAGTTTCCTGACTCCCGTCAAATTTTGGATAATGCCAGGCATTTAATAGAGCTTTAGTGACAAGTAATGAAATTGCAATCTCCTGCTAATTTGAAAGAGACATATGACATTTGAAAATCTAAAAGTGTCCTTGAGTGTGAGAGGCGCGTGAAAGAGAGGAGAATATCTCGAGGAAGAAGAGGCAATATTACAATTGCAGTTTCTCAGGCAGGAGTCCGTTACCCGTGCACTAGAGCCCTAAAAATAATAAACATAAATGCATAAAGCATTGTTTGCGGATTAGAGAGTAAAAGCGGGCTTCTAGGCAGGAAGCCTGCAGACAGGGGACCATCGCGGCAAAAGGAACTACCGGTCCACCCAAAATATTGCCTTCTTAGGTGGCCCCGTGCTTTCGTCCTGTTATTGTACTAGTCTACCGAAAATAAAACTCGTCGTCGCACGAAATAGCCCTCCGTCTACCAAAAATTGGCCCCGGCCCTTACATCCACCGAGACCCAGACGATACTTGAACATATTTCGCACTTCCGAGCAGCGAGAAACCAAGTGAAAGAAAGCAGCTGGCAGTAAAGGCGGCACGCGAATCCTAACCTTCTGTAAACTTACAACGGATTTCTTCTCACAATTGCACGGCACACTCCTTTTCTAACTTGGTAGAAAATCAATTCGCACTAATTCGCGAATCATTTATTGCATTCCTCGAGAGGAATAAATATCTCAAGTACTTGAAAAAGGCTTGATGCACCGAGGATGAAGATCCGCTCTTTAAATAAGCGAGCTTCTGTCCACAGGTTTCGTCAGGCTCTTTGTCAGCTGTTTCTCGGAACATTGATATCATTTGTATTCCCCGGTGGAACGTCACCAGCCACAGCTAAACCATCTTGCAGCAATGAAGGTGCAAATATTAAAACATAAAGGGGAAAGTACAGAACTGGAAGAGGATATAAAAAGATTGTGGAATTTCATAAGCCAAGTAATTGCTGACTGGCCATGGCTGGTAATAAATAGTATTAGCGAGCTAAATGTTTTCATATGTATGTAGATTCTACATTGTAGAGTGAATCGCCGAAAATGTCCGGGAGTTCCAGTAATTAGGAACCAGTTTTCATAAGGAAAGTCCTGCATCGCAGGGATGGAAGAGTCGCTGTCAGTTTGGGGAAATAATAAATAGTATCCAATTACCGGTAAGCTCGAGAACCGAGCGAGTTTATTGCAGCAAAGGCCGGTAAGAAAATCGCAAGAGTTTTCAATAGGTGGCCGAGTGAAAGATGGAGCGAAGGGTGTCCCATGCGAGAGGTAGCTGCAATAGGGGGGTGGGTCACCGTTATGCCATGGGCACGTCGTGCTTGAGGGCACGCTTTCCCGTTTTCTGGAAAAACAATATTCGCCACGGTCGCCCGGGCCAGATACCTGACTCGAGAAAAATTGGGTCAGCCAGAGTTTATTGGGCGCCATTAACCTTTACGATAGGGCCTCGGATTGGAAGGGCTCGGGGGCAGGGGTGCGCGGCGCGCGTCCGCGCGCACGCGGACAATATTCCCTCTTGGCGACCGTCACCCTCTCTCTCCCTCTCACTTTCATAGGCCTATCCCGAGCGCTACGCCGCCTCCGTCGAAATGCATAATAATAAGCCGCTTGTGCTTGCAAACGGCGTGAATTGTCTCGGAGATTAACCCACTTGGGCTACTGGCCTGCGTCCGTCGCTGCGTGAAAGAAGGGTAAGTCTCGGCACCGAGCCAAATGCCCGAGAGATTCCTACCTGAGTTGTCCATAACACCAACTCAATGCTCTCAAAGTAGAACGCTCTCAATCATTTTCACCTTATATCGTATACAGAATAGAATTCTCAACGATTATTCGAAAGCCTTGGCTCAATTTCTTTTGGGGATTGAAAAATTCTAGTGTCATTGGTAAATGGACTCCTTGTATTGTATTTCATTATATGTATGTATACTACAGCGTGCATCAGATGTAGGATACGCTCACAACTTGAAAGAGTGTTATCGTTTCGTGCGTCCTTGAATGCCAATGCACTCGACCGACGACTCTCCCGGATTCCTAGTTCTCAGCTTGGGTATCGCTAAGTAGCAATTCATTATTCCTACGCTCGAGGCGTTTCGAGTGGCTGAATGAAATCGGTGGAAGGACGAGTGGCGTAAAGCGGGAAGATCGGGAAAGAGAGAGAGTCGGCAAGTTGGGAACTCGGGGTGGATAAGTGGAGAGGCCATAAGGGGTGTAATATTTTTCTTACCATTTCACACGACACTGAGGTAGAAGGAGGGAGGGGGAGGGACCGACACAGTCTTCTTCTCGCGGCATATTTTCTCTCACTCTGCTTAGTCTGCTTAGTCTCAACAGCAGGAACAGACCAGATAGACGGCCACTGCTTCTGCTCGCTCGGGGTGTCATATGCCTCGGCTCCGAGGGTCAGATAATGCCTGTGTGGCCCTCCTCTTCGGATACAAGTAACGCCGGCCTGGACTTGCCCCCCCCCCCCAACCCCCAGCCCCCAACCCCCGGCGAGTCATCACCATCAACATCTCCTGCTGCATTTCTTCAGTATCGAGACATGCTTTTTCGACCCACAAATTCTCACAAATACATAGAAATCTAGCCTGTTGCTACAAATGAATACCCTTCCCCAAATCCAAATCTCCTGCAAGTCGACTTACCGAGAAAGCTTTTACTCTACAATATGTAGTTGTTATGTAGCAACAGTAGTAAATCGCGATTCTTATGTGCTATTGATAGACATAGAATATATGCCTCTTCCGTTAGCAATACAAGGCCTCTCGCTTAGCATGTCTCTAAACAAGACGTATTCCTCTCGTACAGTTAGTAACTATCGAAGCAGGATCACTGGTCGAGACATTCAATACGCAGCACTAACAAATACTCTCCGATTACTCGAACGTTTCTCCGGAGCGACATAAACAGTGTGAGGCACCCTCGGTGAAGCAAGCGTTTCAGACATACAAGAGATGCCTCCGCTCACTTCTGCACACGTCTTAATGAGAGTGGCTGCGCTTGCATTCGCAATCAAGCCTTTATTGGCGACGCAGAAAGCGCATGGCACTCGATCTATCAGTGCTCGACTCTTCCTCTTTCGCCCAAGCTCGACTCTCATATAAATTGGCGGCTATATGGAGGAGCGGATCCAATTAACAAAGTTTGTTTTCCGTCGGCGCAGCGGCGTGCCGGACCTCTGGTCATTCATCGTACGATCGTTCTCGTCGGTCGTCGGCCACTTTACAACGTGACTTTATCTTCCCGGGCAAGCTTACACTTGGCAGCCGATGCTACACCTCCTCGCCCTTTTTTCCCTGCTCTCTTTCACTCGCTGGCCGGCTGATAAAGCTGCCTGCTAGCTTCCAGTCGGCCTGCCACGCCCTCGCCATTAAATCGGCTATCGATATCCGGCTGACATATCGCACCACCGCCACCTTATCGGATCGACCAGCTGATTCACTGATCGCGGTGCGCATCCGTGCTACCGGTCTACACTTACTTTCACACCTTCCCTCACCTTTTTCAATTATTAAACATCGTCGCCCTGCGCCCCCGATCATTCCATTGCTTTTCCATTCTCTCCTTGTCTAGGATAGCTATATTTCATCTAGCCACTATGACAGGGGCCACTCCGCCAACTCAGGACTGTCATTTCCATCGTTGATCGATTACGCTTCGGGGAATGATATCAATAAGAAGCACGGCATACCGTACAATCCGTGAATCACTTCGCTGACTAGTTGTTCTATTTTTAGTCGCTCTCATTTAAAAGCAAACGTCTTTCGAACTACAGTCATTGAGATTTTTCCAAGACTTTCGATGGATTATCCATTAAACGATCCGGAAGTTGGGTGGATACAGGAAGGAATTTATCCGGCAAGCAAACTTGGCACAGATACTTACTTGGCCGGTATGAAAGTGATGCAAAGAGGTGAGGTCGGGTCGGGTCGGGTCGGGTCGGGTCGGGTCGTGTCGGGTCGGGCCGGGCCGGGCCGGGCCGGGCCGATCTCCATAAATCCATAGGACTCTAACTTGCTCATAATCGAGGGGAGTAGAAAGGTTCGGGGCGAAGGAGGAGGTGAGGGCGAGGTCGTAGGTGGGTCAGGCGGTATGCCGGTACGACGTATAGGTAGGTATAGGTAGTACGACGGGAGGTACGACACCTTGCCGATGTGTGTTTCAGGATTTTATGCCGCGGAGAAGGTAGTTCCGAGCTAAAGAACATCAAAGGCCGTGCCGCTATCTGCACGGAAAGCCTGGCCTTATGCTGTCTCGGCCGCTCTCTCACTCGCTCTCTCCACCGTGCGCGATCCCACCCCCTCGAGAAAATGCGCGTGTCATCTGTCTACATGTGCACAAGCTCCGTTTCTACATGGAGAGCCCGACGAGAGAGCATACCGCTGATACATCGCTCCGCCAGATATTGGATCCTATAAATTCTTGCGCGTTTTTCAATGCGCATCTACCCTTCGAAGACACATACACTGAGAGAGGTCTGCCCGCCGATGCAGATCCAAAGACCGCGTGTACTCATCGGTGAATTACTCGTGGTGGTGTTCCGATGTGATAGCGATACGCCGGATGATCGGGCGACCTCTACACCACTAACAAATGTTCTAGTTCCTCTAGAAGAAGCAACTCTTGCCGCTTTAGTTCCATGTTAGATGGTTATACCCTTTGCCGGAAATCTCGAGAGTATATCTAAATGAATAAGTCTCAGTTGCACTTTTCAAGTTGAAGAAAGACATTGATGCGCGGGAGAATGAAGTCGCGGAGGAAGAAAAGATATTGTTGAAGATTGGGCATTGTTCCGAGTTGAAGAGAGAATAGAAGTTTTAGCCAGGTGAGTGAATACGTGTCGAAGAGGCATCAGGCTGCTGCACGATCGAGTACTTAGTTAGAGCGTAGGGCCGTAGGAAGTGGTTACGCCTGGTTGCAATTGCAGCCCCGTGCTTATTACCACCGATAAATCTCGGGTTTATTGCGGCTGAACAACGCATAGAACAAGCTCGATAAAGGCAGAGACGAGTGCGGTAAGTACATACACGCGTGGCTATTTGCCCTAGCTGTAGGCTGCTCGAGAAATCCGGCCGTTTATACCGCGATGACTAGATTAGAGCGGTGTCGCTCCAGAAATTCTAAGAGAAGAGGTTGTAATTTATTGGACGGTTCAATTGAACCCTTTATACCTTGTACTTGGTTGTATAGTATAGTATTGATTCTAGTTCTAATATCATCACCATTGCTAATCTCGTACAAGTTGAGTGAACTCTGCCCGGTGTCCTATTATGACTCACTGTCGATTCGAAACCTATCAGTTATTATCGTTTAATTGGCAAAGGGAAAGAAGCGAACGGATTCTACGCAGAAACTCAAGTCGCAGTAACCAAATCTTATCGTGGTTCAATGTCGATACATGGGTCGGAAACGCAAGGTGCAGGTGTCACTAATTAAATATTTTCCTTCGATCGATCTTTTTTACGCCGCTTCCTGTTTTATCTAACGTCTCGATCTCACGCATTCACGCGCCTCCCTTTCCAAATACACTTTCCACATGCACTTTCAAAGTGTCCCGAGTCTGACTTTCTAGTAGCCCCGTACAAATTTGCTTTCGTAATCTTTCGCGATACTGGACTGGGTAGCAACTGCGTACATACATGTATATGTAAAAATGCCAGAGGAAAAATTGCTTGCCGAGTGCTGGCTTTTGCGCGTCATACATTTGCCAGAATTTGAATGAAAGGGTTCTCAAAGATTCTTCATTCAACAGAATTCCCAATATGAAATGTGACTATTTGGAGAAGAGTTGTCAGTTTTCCTAAATCTGCTGATGTCTCCGAAAGTTAGCTGGTATTTCAGAGCGAAGGAAGCAGAAGGCAGCGATTTGGCGTTCGGCAAATAAAGGACGAATTCGGTCGGACATGGCAGTGTCATAGTTGACCTGTTTGTGTTGACGTTGTAGAGTGAGCGTGTTGGGACGGGGGTGGGGTATATGGTCAAGTCGTATCGAGGAAATCTTATCGCTGTGCAAAGCGCACGAGGACCGCCTCATGCCAAGAGCTCCTCTTCGGCACTTTGATGTGGGTGTGCTCACTGCGATATTGCGCTAACACGGATTCCTGGAAGCCCCTCGGGCCTCGCTCACACCGAAAAAGACGCCCGACCATCCTTTATTTCCTTAGATAACCACCAGTCGGCTCGGTCGACACCGATGATGTCAGTGCTCCCGTTTTGGCCCCATGAATTCCACCATTCCCTGATAATTCGTCGCCTCTCCAATTCACTCGCTCGAGCAGTTCTTCTTTGAGATTAGTCTGACTTTACATCATACTCTACTACTCTATGTATCTATACCAACCATTCCAACCATCCGCTTTTACTTTCTTACATTTTCTTCCTCCCAAAACAAGAATGGTCTTGCTATTTAATTATCAAAGCTAAACTCGCCTTGATATTGAGCACACTGAGAGTGTAATAGTATCTCCTACGAGTGTTCCATATGCCCACATTATCACAGTTCACGTCGCTCCGAACAGAAACCACGTTTTCAGCGCCTTTTTTTATTAACACTGTTTATCAAGAGAGCCCGAATATTGGTAGGTTGTGTTAAAAGCTTTATATCTGCCCGTGATCATGCTCCTGCGCGTCTGCGCGGAATCATTTAATGATCTTGATGAGTGTTTCATGGATCGCATGCTGCCATACGCCCCAGGAGATGAACAAAAAATCTATTCAGTAGGGCTTTGACACTACTTTCTGCCGAACCTCGTTTAACTATGTCACGTTATGTCCGCCCATTTTCCATGAAAAACCATTAATGCGAACACACGGTCGGGAATATTCATTGTAACGCCACCGATTCAATTAATTACTCGTATAATAGTCAAATTGGACGCACCCACCGAATTCGGCTGACGGGATCTAACTCTTTTCCGTCGGATAATCATTAAAAACTATTACTCAAGCATGACGGGGAAAATGTCGGAAGTAAAGATTGTTAACGTTCAAGGTGATCAAAATTGGGGATGGCGGATTAGTAGCAATAATTAAAGAGAGACTTGAGTTTCCGTGGTAAAGAGAATTGTTTGTTAGGTCGGTGTATACGGTGGTATTGTGTCCGCCCGTCCTGTACCAGTTTCCCCATCATCAGCCGTACAGACAAAGAGCGGCCATTGGCTAAGACCGTTGCGCACAATCAGTACAAAGGCAGCGGAATCGCGCTGAAAGCGGACAGTCGCAATAGAAGGACAACCCTTCCCGGTACCCTTAACAGGGACCGAAACTCAATTAGAAGATTTAGACCAAGTGCCACGCGTTCCGTGCAAGAAGCGGGCTGGTCTAACAGTGGCGGCAGTGGCAGCAGTGGCGGAAGTGGGGGCAGTGGGGCCAGTCATAGTTGTGAGAATGGCGAAGGGTGTCATTAGGGTGGATGAGCGTGCCGCATGGAAGATCCGATGGACGGTGACGATGAGTAAGGAGTGAGGGAGAGAGGGAGAAAGGGAGAAAGGGAGCGCGCGCCTCGGCTGGCTTACGGGCCCCGACCTTGGAGCCCCATTCGGACCCAGGCCTGCAAGCCACCCACCGGCAACCGTTTTAATGAAAATAAGTAATCTCGCAAACACGAATTGTACCATCGTAAACGGCCGCGCAATGACCTCGTAAATATGAAAGTTTCCAAGCCCGACACGGACCCCTTCACCATTGCCACCCTCGTAACGCTGCCATCCCCATCGTCCCTGTAAACCGCTCTCGGTGCCGAGAAAGTTGAGAGGGAGCTATGCCGGCGAAAGCTCGCTAGACCAGGATAGCGAGTGAGAGAGGGAGAGGGCACCAGAGCATAAAGAAATGCAATGGGTATTCTGGGCCCCATTATGGGGCCCATAAAATACCTTCCATCGTGCAGCCTCCGGGCGCGTGGCCCCAAGGCCGTCCTAGCACTTGGTCCTCGTGTCCCTTTTATGCCGATCTGTCCTCCTCCTACTGCACAGCCAAACCAACTCTGACGCGCCATTACCAACTTGATTGACACTCGCTCATTTCGTCTTATGTCATTTCGATTTCTTCTTGCGCATACTTTCGATGAATAGAGCAGAACACTCATTTTGAAAGTGCAAACTCGCATTCAGGTATAGAATATTAAATTCCACGATGCTATTGAAGTGAATCCTTTGGCAAGATTAGTCGAGTACGACTTGAAATTTATGAGAGAAATAGCAAAATGTTAGCGCCATAAGTTGATTGACAGGTAGGTTGCCGCGCCGCCGTGCTAGGATGCGGGAAGATGGGAAGGATTTTTTGAAGGCGGCACGCGACACGCGACACGGTGCCCGGGTGCTTGCAAACAAACGAGCACGGTAGTTGCTCTTTGGGCAAGTGATCTCCGGCTCTCTCTCTCTCTCTCTCTCTCTCTCTCTCTCTCTCTCTCTCTCTCTCTCTCTCTCTCTCTCTCTCTGGCACTTGCTCTGAGCAGTGTCAGCATGAATCCATAGAATCGGATCTATGGAATTCTCCAAGGGCATCTCCCGTGCGACAGAGCCTCGTCGTTGTCGGCCGGGTGGGTATTATGACGGCACTAAACAGATTCGTCAACGCCACGCGACCGTGGCAGTGGCCCTGAGCTCAGGGCTGCTCAGGGCCACTGTCGTCGAGTAGTGAAGCGTTCAGTGGTTCAACCTGAGACGTGAGACGCGAGACACGAGACGCGAGACGGCCCTTCCAGCACCAACTTGTACCATCTCATCCCCTCGAGGACGTCTTCCGTTCGCGTGCCACCCATTATTCCCGACAAGCCGAAGCTGCCTGGAGAATTCCGTCTGACCTTCCCTGGTACACTTGCGCCACTCTTTGCACAATGAGTGGCGCGCTAAGCAGATTTAATCGCACAGCTTTTTCCCACTTACAAGGGACACGGTCGCCCAATGACCAACAAATGAGTGCTCCCATTTCCACGTTTCTCGACGGTGGGGCGCAAACCCCCGACAGGCAGGCCTCGTCGCAATTCGTTGTTCACCCACTGACATTGCAACAAGACTGCTGCTCCTAAGGAAAATAGGGCTAGCAACTGTAGGTCGATAGAAGATGAATACAAAGATGAATCTATAGCGGAGAGAAAAGACAGCCGGTGAGGAGCGGTACGGGCGGGGCAGGGACGGGGCGCGGTGCTAGGGAGGCATGTCATACCGAATTCTCTGATCTCTGCGATTCCATCATCAGCGACTCGGTGCCCGGGACGGCGGATAAAAGGCAATTGCATTTAAATCATGAATACGAACGAAGCCAGTCAGCCAGCCAGCCAGCCAGCCAGCCAGCCAGCCAGCCAGCCAGGAGGAGGGAGAAAGAGGCGCGAGAGACCGAGAGGCAGAACCAAAGCCCGACGGCAATCTGGTGGTAGCTTTGTGCCGGTAATAGCTTCCACCCGTGAACCCCCAACCACCACCACCACCACCCCAGACTCGGTGCATCCCTTCCAACCTCGGGCGCGAACCTTCCTTCAAATCGCTTTATCCACTCTCAGCAAAGACTTGATTTGACTTTTTGAAAAACATTCTTTTGCCACTGCTAATTAAGCGATAATAGAAATCGACCTTTGGAATAAAGAAAAATGAAGACCGGGTCCCTCTAGTTTCCTTAGAGAAGTATGCTACTCTCTTGGAGAAAATATGAACTGTCGAGTAAAAGTAGTCGGACATTTGGAAATGGTGCAAGGAATGCGAGAGTGTTGCAGCGACAGCGTGTCTCCTTGGAAATGAGGGGATCGATCCTAGTCTCCATGTAGCCTATGTATATACCTATGGAAGCCCGGCCAGCGACGTCGCGACGCCTACTCGAGCTCCACCCACGTCCCCGTACATGCGCACCGAAAGATAGCGGGCCGACATGTCAGCGAAAATGTCGTAAAAGCAGCCGCTTCTTAATCAGCTCTGTCATAATTAAGCCACCTCCATTTGTTGACTGTAACTCGACCTCGTAAACCGATATTGCTGCAACCATTCCTCCTGATATTAGCGTTGCCCGAACAGTAATGGCCGCGTGCAGACAATTTCACTATTGTTGAGAAAAGGAAAGGGATGATGTATAATGTGAAGAGAAAATATTTCCAATAGGCAGATATAATGTATTAGAGTTTCTTGGGACAAGAAGCGTAAAGCAGTCAGGAGGTGAGAGAGAGAGAAGAGCGAATGTGGTGGCGGCGGGCGGACGAATATCTCGCAATAAGCGAATCGGCGAGTCGGCGAGGAGCAGGGCATTGATGGACTTAGCTGCAGGTGAGCGGGACTGTCGTGGGGTGTCGAAGGGCGTCGAAGGGTGGACAAAGGAATGCTTGTACAGGAGCGAAGGGCAATAGAAGGCCGCGACAATGGGTGCTCGCGATACGGTGCAATTTTACGAGCAGTAAGGTCAAGTCGAGGGAGCCGGCCTCAAGTTCCCCCACTCAGCGAGGGCCTCGTGCCCCTTGATTTAGGGTATGTTTACCTGCAGTTAAGTAGCTTGACGCGACCCCGTCACGCCGGAGGACGGACGCACCAATTTGACGAGAATAAGGCAAACGCCCCAGGGTGGCTACTTGAAACTCAGAAATTCACCTCGGGTCCTAACAGTTTCCGTAAACACGCACGCTCCTCCTCATCTGGCCGCTGGCAAGCCCGGCACGTAATTCGCCATTGGTCTCCGGGCAAATTGGAGCAACATTCAATCGGTATGGCATCATAGGGGCTAATGACGAGAACGATAGGTCTGAGCCATATGTACAGGGTGTAACAGATAGAATGGAACCAGCTTTTTACCATCGAATTATCGGTAATACCGACATTGCGTGATTGTTTTGTTAACCGTGTAATGTCAGTTGTGTCGTGTATCGCGTGAATTTACACGGAGTGAATCACGACAGACGGTTTCCTCCAGGTTTTGCAATCTTCCCGATCTTTTCAGGGGCTGAAATTTGGTGGAGAATGTTTTCTTGCATCAAGGAAGAAGTGATATAAATTCCAAAGCCCCAGCTCAAAATTCATTTTTTCGCAAATTTTTCCATATGTACCCCTTCACAAATTTTCGATTTTTCGAAGGTTCTGGGACTTGGACGAACGCTTGATTTTTCGATTGTTTAAGTATCAAGACGGAAAGAAAACATGAAACCAGTGGCAGAAATGCCGGAATTGTACCGAAAACACATGGATAACCAATCTTGAATAATTCATTTTCGCGGTTTTCCTCATGTTTTTCATACTTCCCGACATTTTCCGGGGCTGAAAATTGGTGGGGAATGTTTTCTTGCATCAAGGAAGAAGTGATATAAATTCCAGAGGCCCAGCTCAAAATTCGTTTTTTCGCAAATTTTTCCATATGTACCCCTTCACAAATTTTCGATTTTTCGAAGGTTCTGGGACTTGGACGAACGCTTGATATTTCGATTGTTTATGTATCAAAACGGAAAGAAAACATGAAACCAGTGGGAGAAATGCCAGAATTGTACCGAAAACACATGGATAACCGATCCTGAATATTTGACCTGGTCTAATTTCGACGGTATTTTCCATGTTTTTAAATCTTCCTGACCTTTTCCGGGGCTGAAATTTGGTGGAGAATGTTTTCTTGTATCAAGGAAGAAGTGATATAAATTCCAGAGCCCCAGCTCAAAATTCATTTTTTCGCAAATTTTTCCATATGTACCCCTTCACAAATTTTCGATTTTTCGAAGGTTCCCGGACTTTGATGAACGCTTGATAAATCAATTGTTTATGTATCAAAACGAAAAGAAAACATGAAACCAGTGGCAGAAATGCCAGAATTGTATCGAAAACACATTGAAAACTGATTTTGAATAATCAACTTCGCTTGATTTAGACGGGTTTTTCCCATGTTTTCAAGTCTTCCCGACATTTTTCGGGGCTGTAATTTGGTAGAGAATGTTTTCTTGTATCAAGGAAGAAGTGATATAAATTCCAGAGCCCTAGCTCAAAGTTCATTTTTTCGCAAATTTTTTTGTCACTTGTGTTGTGTGCTCAGCGACATACGACGCAAGTGACTTTACACAGCTACCAAAACAATTACGCAATGTCGGTATTACCGATAAATCAATGGTAAAAAGCTGGTCCCATTCTACCTGTTACACCCTGTACCCAAGTAGGGCAAATTAGTGAAATGGTTGGTACGATTGTCATGCACCCTTTTCGGGTAAGAAGTGATAATAGCTTAGGGGTTTTTGATTGAAGATATTCTTTGCGAATGAGGGAAGGTCTATCGTAGGTCTTGAGGATAGAGGAGATATTGCGTACTTTGAGAAAATGTTTTATTATATCCAGGAGTATACAGGTTTCTTGCCAAACATTTATTCCCTATTAGTTGAACATGTACTTTCAGTGAGTGGTTCACTTTGATAGGTACACTCGCGACTCGGCCGCCCTTGATCGGCCTCACTCCCCTGTTGAGACTTTGGAGTGCGATTTTGATGGAGAATCGTCATCCTCCCCGCGACTATTAGCAACATGATTCAGGGGAGTATGCAAAATTGCTTTAGCTAAACAGAAAGCTGCACGGACAACACTTCTGGCACGATCGAATAACCGATTATAAATAATCATTGGACGGCGAGGCCCGCAATAGAAAAACGCCTCGCCACCAGATTTAAAACAAGCAAAAGTACTCGTAGAAACAACGGCTTCTCCTATTTTGGCAGCATATCGTTCGTAGACTTAAATATGTGTATCGCGCTAGCTAACTACAGAATAACAGTTAATCGAGGCTATAGGAATAGCACAGATTCGTTGCATTGTTCCAAGAGAATTCTTCCAAGTCATCGTTATCCTCCCGACACGCCTTGGCAATCACTAAATCAGCTCCCATCCACACCTGATTACAAAACGATCGAGCGAATCCACACTGTTGTCGACGATAAAAAATAGTAACAATATTACGCTTTAAATTAGATTGCCCACAAAAGCTCGAGTGGAAAGTCGTAAAACAATTCGGTACCTACAAGAAGAATTGGGCGACGCCGCGCCGGGAGACGTGGACACCTAACTTTCGTAAACGTACACAACACGCAAGCGCAGGTGCGGTTTCAAAACACTCCCTAAAGTTCGACTCGCTTAGATCCCTTTGCGCAAAAATCAAGAAGTAACGTTTAGTTGTAAACCTAAAAGGAACCACTTTGTAGGGAATTACATAACAAAGAACAGCAACATATACTGCTTATTTATTACCATTTATCATTAATGTCATTATACTTAATCGTACCTTATATATTTATAGTATTATTTGGACAATGCATATGTATGTACACGATATGCTGTACGTTAGGATATAACCGAACTATCCTTAAAAAGATATTTGCAAGAAGAAGTGTGTACCAATTAAAATCGAACTCAATAAAACGTGGTATTATTTAAGAAATGTCTTCTACTGCCAATGGCGATAAGGTCATAGGACTATATAGATTTTTCTTTCGATAAAGAACCATCATCCTTTTTCCCTCCGGTTGTACCATCCTTTACAGAATACCCTGTAAATGCGTATGCACGAATGTTCTGCACGAACATGTTGCTCGCGTGTATCTTTTCCCATCCTCTTTTCACTCGTGCTTAATAAAGTTTGTCTAAAGGGGACTGGTTCAATTTATAATTTATAATTTATAGTTTATAATTTATAATTTATAATTTATAATTTATAATTTATAATTTATAATTTATAATTTATAATTTAAAAAAGCGTGATAGCACATGTATATTAATGTATCTCGTCTATTTCTCTCTGCTGTATGAATTCTATGACCTACATCGATCCAACATTGGCAAACAACAGTCCCGCGTAAGGATATTATTAACATCACCCAGAGTTGATTTAGTAGACACATTCCCAGTAGTGTGCTGCTATAGTACTGCATTCGCACATCCCGCATGCTCAAACGCACTTCACTTGATTAAAACATACCCGAACAATAAAGCGTAATTCCTTCCATCATTCGGGCGAACGTTTAAAAACGATTTATGCGCTTCCGAAACATCGATAGTCGGCGCATTTGTAAATCTTATGATTTTCAACGTTAAAATACATCCTGAATATTCGCTTGGGAAAACTATTATATGTTTTGGATGTCTGTTCAGTCAAAAGCCGTGATGCACAGAACATGATTTATCTCTATGCCGACATGCGCATCCTGGAACCAACCCAAGTTAACCCATATTTGGCGGTGTCCTGGAATGTCAGAGACATTTGCAAGCAATGTAAATACATTAACAATGTAAAAGTGTTTACTCGAAGTCGGAAGATCGTTTTTAGCAAGCACCCCAAATATATTGATCGCTTGATCGTCAGTTCGACCCGAAATCTATTGATAATAGTGCCGCATGCAGTACAACCAGAATGACAGGTACCAATGCCGCTTCTCATACGGTAAGGTATATGCTTAAAAATCTTCACTGAAACGATCATGCTTCAAGGCAGGGATAAAAAGAATCATTATTTACAGCTCATACCCGGCAGCCTGCGATTCATTTTCGTAAAATCCGATCGGCCAATGTTAGAACGATCGAATTAACTTCCCTATAATCATTACTATCATCAAGAAGAACACACAAGGCAGCGACTCGAGCTAGCCCATTATTCGAGAATGGCGCGATTTCTGCCCACTACTTAAAAGGCTGACTCGGCTTTAGCGTTGTTAGTTCTGCTTGAGTTTTGCGAAGTCTATCTCGGCATAGTTGAAGCCCTCTTGCGAGGCCGGTGAAACCGGAGCCGCATTCCCTTTTTCCGGTAAATCGAGTCTAGCGTAATGTAAAATTGATGCGCCTGGCTGCAATTTCTCGTAGCCTTGATTCTCCAAAGGACTTGACGTGGTTGTAGGTGTCGATATTGGCGTCTCCTCGGCTAGCTTGGTCGCGGGCGCGGGCGGGGGTGGGGGCGGCTGCGTCGGCGCGCTGGGCTTGAACCCCGATAAAGTGGGACTGGTGTTCGGAGATGGTGTGACCAGTCGTGGCTTCGAAACCAACAGATCGGGGAACCTTTTTATCAATGTGGTCAGTGTCTTTTCCTCCGGGACTGGAGCCGTTGACCGGTCACTATCCTCATCCTTCTCCCCGGTACTTGGTGACTCGTCATTGGCCGCATGCGAGCACGTATCACTTGCCTCCGTCACGGGTGCGGTATTCAGTGTTGGGAGTCGGTTCGTCGATTCCGCGAGCCCGCTCTCTTTGCTTTTGGTGTTTGCCTCAGTTCCAGAAGAGTCCTCTGTATTCTTTTGGTGTGCGAAGGACTTTTCCGGTGACTGAGGACTGTTTAAACTAAAGGGGAATATCGTTGCTGCGGAGCCAGTCGGTGTTGCGCGCGGTGGCGATGCAGGCGTGCTTGCTAAACTCTCCGACTCTGGGCTCGCACTTAGGGGTAGAAAGCTTGGGGTTTTCACTGGTTTATTCCCGGCTAGAATCGCGATAGGTTTCGAGCGCGATTTGTCTTTACAGCTAGCGATTCTCGTTGTTTTACGATTATTCCGGTTGCTCATGTTCATATTTATATAGTCCTGCTCTAGGTTTGTTCTTGCTTTAAAGTTCATTTCGACATAATCGACCGAGGGTCGTCGTGGAAGATCCACCGGAGCAGTCCTGATACCACCGGGTGGTCCGTTAGTTTGCAACGAATCTTCTTGCATAGGTGAAGATGTTTGTTTAGGGCTAGGGTCGGTCCTTGACCAATCTTCTATTCCGCGGTCCATTCTCATATAGGATCCTTCCGCTTCTTCCACAGGTTTCAGAGTTGTAATAACCGGCTTGTGGGTCGAACCGGAAGACAGTACGTGAATGTGACTATGATTCTGATTGGCAGCGATTGTATTATTATTATTATTACGATTGATCTGCAACAGTGAATAGAAGAAATTAAGGATAATCAGTTCACACATACATATCAAGTTGGTTACATTAGAGAAAAATCATGACGTATATCTCCTGCTGACCTTATTCATGCGGCTCATATCGACATATGGGGCAGTGGTCGATGTGGGCGGTAGTCCAGGGGACATGTCGACATAGGAACTGGTATCGGTGGCAGTAGAGTAAGATTGTGAGTGTGAGTGTGATTGTGTGTACGATGAGGGTGGCGAGGTAAACGTTGTAGCAATACTGGGTCTAGTGAAATCTAATTCCATAAGATCCTCCATACGTTCAGAGGCTGCCGAGCACCCCGAATTATGACCCCAAGAACTAGATAGCAATGGCGCAGAATTCGATTTGGTAGAATTCGAACTTTCCGAACCAGCTGGTAAAGGAGCTGTAATCACGCTCGGTAGTCTTCCGATATCAGGCCTTTTTGATCGACTGCCCACAGAAAATGCTCTTACTCTGCTAGATTCTTGTTGGGCAATATCCAACCTGTTAGATAAGAAATATAAATAGCAAGAGAATTGATAGATTTATTAGAGTTCCGAAGGAACTGTTTATAGCGGAAAGACGAAAAAGTCCTACCTGTTCTTGCGCTGCCGATTTACCGGCTCCGGCCGAGATCCGATAGAGTAAGCTCTAACCGGCCTCGCAGGCAGATCGTCCCCACTAGGTGTTCCAGAAGTAACAGAACAACTGCTACCACCGTGTGACATGTCATCCGGGAAGTGGCCATTGTGATTATGTATGGGATCCATGTCGACGTAACCATTATTGCCCACAGGAGCCATCGGTACATATCCCTCTGATAGAGCGTTTGCCTCTTCTACAAGAGACGAACCTCTTGAGTGGGAATGCACCGTAGCCGAATTCATTGGCATGTAAGCTCCAGCATGGCCAGGACTCGACCCACATGGACTGTTTTCTATATAGGAACTCTGCTGTCGATACATAATATTCTGCATGTTACTAAGATACTCTTTGACACGATGAGAAAACTAATCGAGTAACAGTGGAATGAAATGCATCATTTCAAGGGATTTACAAAAATCTCTGATGCAGCATAGACTCGGATTTAGTGTCCCTCGATTATAAAAGTTGCTGAATTGCAATCACCTGGGAAGGAGAATGAGATTTGAAGTTTGGCGAATATTTGTGATGCGAATGTGACGTAGACCACGGTGCGTAGTCGTCGCCATTTTCCTCTGGGATAACCGGCTCTTCCGGAGTCAACGAGTGTCCATATCGCGACACTGTACCTTCCTCCAACATATTTTCGCCCCCATCATCCATTGACAACGACGAACCGGCAGAATCCGTGGAACACGCTCCCGAGGCAGGGCTAATCGGCATCGAAGTAACCGGTGGAGAATACGAGAGACCTCGCCCATGCATGGAATGAGGCCTTGGTACGTGAGGTATAAAATGAGTACTTCTGGGATGTCCAAGTATGCTTGATGGATGCCCTTCACTAGTTGTACGAGCTCTCGATGGCAAACTATCGCACCTATCCCGTCCGTTTGCACCTGAAACAGCGCTTGTCAGTAATGTCGCTATGTTGCTACTTATTCTTATTAGGGAAACAATAGTAAAGCAAGTAACCCTTTCCCCAGCATAGCAGCGGTTAGTCAAATTTGCATATGCACATGTTACCCTATTCGCTCCTTTATATGCATAATTATATAAATGTATGTACATGTATGTGCACAACACAGTGTATACAATATATGTATGTAGGTGTAGACTTTCTCCAGTTAATATGTCGGGTTAAGCGGTGTTAGCACATTTTAAACCAAACTGATAGAGCTTATTTATATGTAAATAAATGGGGCAGGATGTTTGCTGTACGTAAAGTTGTCCGATTAAAGTTACAATGGCATATGAAGCGTATTTTTCTGTACAGAGATCGTACAGTCTTGCAATGCATTGCATGCAGGCGGGAAAAAACAGGCCTTTCTTGACGAAGCCGCGGATATGGGATGCATAGGGAATATTTTACTTCAGCTCTGAAACAGCCGCGGGCAGAAGATGTGAGATAAGGAAGAATAACGAGACGATAGATGGAACAGCGTGGCAAACACTGAGAGAACAAAAACAAAGAGAGTCGTTTGACGATTGGTCGTTGGAAGGAACGAAAATACATACAGCGTAAAATTGATCTTTTGGATGATTGCGTTTGATTGATAGTGACAGCGGCTAAGGGCAGCGACAGAGTTCTCTGATGGGTTATTGTCGCGGTTGTAGTTGTAGCGGTCACGGTAGCGGTCATGGTGACGGTGATAGTGGTACTAGTTGTTGTTGCTGTTGTACTTGTCGTTGCTGTGACATGAGAGGATTGGGAATTATTGGGCTGGGAATGACTCGCTACCGAATGATGACGTCTAGTAGCAATGGCACAGTTGGTATTAGTCGAGGTAATCCCAGCAGTCCCAGCCCTGGTACCAGCAACCGCTGTAAACCACACAGCTCTCACTCTTCTACGGCTGCCTGCCTTCTGCGTGCTTATTGCAAAATTCGCTAGAGAAACTCAGCGTCCAATTGTCGCGTGCTCATTATTAAAGAACCCCAAAAGTATTGTACTGTAAGAACGTTTCGAGAAAAGGGCACACTTGGGTCTATAACTTCAAAATGACATTGAAGTTGTAACATAAGGCCATTTACATAGATCTCTGAGCAATCCACGATCAATACCACCAAATTAATCTTTCGGAGATGTTAGACCTGCCCTGCTCGCAGTGTGGCTTGTCTTAGCCAATTATATAAAATGAGAAGTTTCTAACCGCCACGCCGTTTTCCGAAAACGCGCGGAACTTCCTGGCGTACGAAACCGGCAAATCGCAGGATCAGAAAAGCATACAACTATTATGACAGTAAACAGACCCGTCACTGTATTGCTAGAAGAAGTACTCTGACTCTGACTATACTGCTCCTGTGCCTGCAGTGGGTCCATCTTCTCCTTGTACGTCCTGTGCTCCTCTGTAATACCCGCAACCCACTCCTGTTATTTCTAAAGCTGACTTCTTACATGTATGTACCGTAATTTCGATTTCTACTTTAAAGCAGCTCTATAGTCGAGGTGCAATTGATTCCCTTCTAAATTGCAAAACAACTCTTCTCACTGAGAGTCATAGAACAAATCTAGAGCAACTTGTCCAATTGGAGAAGCTTGTATAAAGCAAATTTCGTTTTTAATGCTTGACTATTCTATTACAGCTACATCTATGTTGCACAACACAATAAAGACACAATGAATAATATGTATCCATATATGTACATAAATTAAGGGGTGCTCGATACAGTGGTCAGTGACTGTGAAGAGATACTGCAATGATCTATAACTCACATTGCAGTTGCATCGCAAACTTACCCAGAGGCGAGAAATTGTGGAACTTCTGGCCAGTGTGTCTTTTTTGCAAGACAAAAATTGGCTTGCTCGCTTCAGTGGCGGATGAACTACGCATTCTCTGACGTGGTCCCACATCATCTTTACTGCTGCTCGAATTACTCATTGCATTCATGATTGCAGCATTCATATTTCGTGCAATATTGTTGTCCTCTGCCTCCATCCATAGTTCTCCACCACCCGTGACTGCTAATCGACCAACTTCCATATAAAAGATATTGTCGATGCACCCACATCTTCTGATGCAACTCAGCTGTAACAAAACAAGCACATTCCTCCTTATGTTGTCTGCCTTCCAGAATAACTTAGTTCATCATCCCTTTCATATTAATTGCCTTACTGGAAATTCTATGCAGTCCGAATTGTCCTTTGCCTCCATTTTCACTAGGCTCAATGTCTGGTCTGTGAGACATAGCCTATAAAGACCATGGATTCCTTTCCGTTCACCCAGCCCTTTCTTCTGCATTGTCACCCCCCAGACATGTTCTAGAAATAGGCAGTAAAACTTTATTCGTACCAATTCAAACAATACGAGATAAACATTAAGAATAAAGGGCAAGCAAGTCGATTGCATCATATCAGATATCATTACACAGTGACGCAGTATGTTATAAATCCCACTATGTTAGCAAAGAATCGTCAAAAGTTTACAAGCATCAAGAAAGTGGGAAGTAGCAAAGCTTTCAACAAGAGCGTTGTCAAATTTTTATCTGCAAGCTCTTCAATATCATCATAGCAAGTCTTTCATTTAGTGCAGCAACATGCGCTGTTTTGGTTAACATATGCCCATAAAGCGACCTGCATCTTCTCAGGCATGCACCGTCTATAGAAATATTCCACAGAAAAATCATGCTCGATTTATGTAGGTCGTGAAATGCTGTCCAGGCGATTTCGAATAAATTAAATGTCATGTCGCATAGCGCGTGGGTAAACAAACACGATGGCAACCCAATAGAATGAGTGAGAGGGATAGAAAGAGTGTCGGGTGTTAGTGGATCGATCATCGGAAAAGCGCAAATGGCATCCTAGCTCCAAAAAGTTGGCCGACGACGCCAGGCGCGTTTGTTTTCGGTCGGCGTTCTAATTCGAATAGAATGTGTGAGGAGAGAGAGAGAGAGAGAGAGAGGGGGGGGGGGGTAAAGAGACAGGGAGAGAGAGAAGTGTGGCGCATTACCAAATATAGGTCGAGGTTGTTCCCCATCGGCCACATCTCCGCTTTGGAGTAGAAGCATCGCCTTGAGCCACTCGTCGAGTTCCTTTTCATTGTCGAGGATGAGGCAGAAGCACTCGTCTTTCGTGAAAAGGGCGATCACATGCTTGTGTTTGGTATCGACGCGCTTATTGATATTGAAGCAGCTGTCGAGAAGGATGCTGCGCTTCGGCGGCTGCCTGTTCTCAAACTTCTTCTTGCTGTCATAATACTCGAGGCAAGCGGGATAACCGGGTGCTTCGCCACGCAGCACGAAGAACTTTTTTCTTTGAGTCTTTAGCTTCTTAACTTCGCCGCTGCGGACGATTGGTCCGGCCGAGGGCAATACTGGACCCCTGCCCGACGACATCGTCGCGCTGACGTTCGAAAAGAGCGTCGTCGCGAAGAAAGCCACCACGGCTGCTGGAACGACGTGCGTCACGTCGCTCTACCATTTACAGGGAAGTAGTTCGCTCGCGCGAGAATGCGTTCTCCGCTTTGGGGACGCGTCGCGATACGATCCAATATCGAGCAAAGCAGAGAGTCAGACAGAAGACCTTTTAGCAGAGCTCCAGCTGCATCTTTGCGGAAGAAGAGCTTCCTCGGTAAGAGAGCCTAGTAGCCAACACCACACGCGCAGGCATGACAGGAGTCTCCAAAAGTGTATTTTTAAAGCTCGCGTAATCGGACTACTGTTGTTTTCGCGAACGGGCCGAGACACCAGAACAGTCGTGTTTCGCTCTGCTCTTTTATCGCGAAAAGGTCGCCGCGCGTTCTCGTCAATATTGTCTCGTTCCTCCTCGGTGGCGGTGGCGGTGGCGGTCGCGGGCTCGGCCTCGGGTTCGGGCTCGAGCTCGGCCTCCGGCCTCCAGCCAGCCTAGGACGCTAACCGTCGAGCAGCACGTGTCGAGGGTAAATAAGCAATAGCAGCACGCCACCACAGTGCATGTGCACTGTGATGTGCACCCAGCACGCGTACTAAGGGCGTCGCAGCCTCCAATTCAACCCCGTACCTTCCTTCGGTTATGGTCCGGTTCAGTTAGTCCCCGACACTAACACCACTACTACCAACCACCAGGAAAGAGTATCGCCAACACACAGTAGAGAGGGGGGAGTGCGGGATGGGATGAACGGCGGCCGTTTTTCCAATGCTTCACAACTACGCCGAACGCTGGTTGCACTCTGCTTCGCTAGCGAGGTTAGGCAACAGACGGCAGCAGACTGCACTGCACTGCACCACACTGCACTGCACCACGCACTCCCCTGCACGGAACAAACAACAGACGGAAGCCCACGCTGGTGTAAACTGCCCGATACAGGAAGTCCGTGTGCTTTGAGGCTCGGCGTTACTCGGTCTCCGCGATGGCGGTTCTCGATAGGCTTGGCTTCCACCTGTCACGCGATTTCCTCCAATTTCACCCTCCGCCTTTGAACCGGACGGATCGCGACACACGGCCCGAGTACAGGCTCGCCCTCGCCCTCGCCCTCGCCCTCGCCCTCACCCTCGCCCTCGGCCTCACCCGTACCCGCACCACTTACGTCCTCGTTTCTTCGCCTCCCGCACTCGTCCTTGCCCGGGACTCACAGCTTACGGCTCACGACTCACGGCATGCGCGCCCGACACTACTTCGAGCTGTTTTCTACAGACAGGCTGTGCACCTGTTTATCGCGTCGAATAACACAATTTACTGCGTGCTCTACAATGGTTGGCGCGTACACGCACACGCCTGTCTCTGCTCTGCTCTGCCTCAGTATCTCTATACGTACATACGCATATATATACACATGATCAGTTTATATGCGATATAAATATGCAGGCATAGACATCGGTCGCTCGTGCGGCAGCGCAGCAGAGCCACACGAGAACGTGTGCATACACACTAATATACACGCAGCAACACTGCGAGAAGGAACACGCGGGCGTGTTCACGTGTACACAAACACACGGTGGATTGCGACACTCGCTTGCTCACTCGCCCGCTCGTTGCTCCGTTTCGAGTTTGGAGGAAATACGTCGAGCAAGAGAGAAAGAGACGTAGGCAGCGAAAAGAGAGATAACTGCTACACACGCAGGTGGGTGGTTGAACCCCTCTTATCGCTGGTTGACGCGGTACAAAAGCGGCCAGCTTCAAGTAAATAGGCTACTGTCAAGGGCAGAATTTTTTTCATGCGCAATAGATAGCCAATGCAAAAACACAGCAAGGCCTTCCAGACCGTGAGAATACACTGACTCTCCTGCTGCTAGCTCGGTCACTTCCTTCCTGCACCCTGTCTGCCACGGCGTGGAGTGTCTGGACCGACAGCAGTACAACTGGGGTCGCGCGGATCCACGCTGCCTATCAGCCTGCCTCTCGTCTTGAGTCTCTTAATCTTGGCTTCTCTCGGTTGCGGTACCACCAGTGGTCATCCGACACTCCTGTGCTCTTGCGTGCCAACGACGTGTATATGCACGACCGCTCACGATGACGCGGCGGCGAATGGCAAACGGCGAACTCGCGCGAGTTGCCCAGAGAGCCGAGGGTTTCCCAAGCCGCGTGCTCTCATATCTACTCGACTGAAAAAAGGTGAAAATTTCGGCGCTACACAGTTAGCTCGCGCGCACCCCTCGCCGAGCCCCGTTTCGCCCGCGTGTGTGGTGATGATGCGAGCAGAGCAAGCACCACAGCGAACACAAATATCGCGTCACTCGTGGGAGATCGCGGATGCGCGACTCCCCTTTTCCGAGGTAGCAGCGAAGGACCGGTGGGGGGGGGGCACGCAGAGTGACGCAGGGACGAGACCCCTGCTGCCACTGTCACGGCAGGTACTTGTCGGGTACACGTCGACGTTCACGAACGACACGCGCGAATATCTCGAATTTTTTCCGATCATACGCCTAGACAGCTGAATAGACGGCCCATGCCCGTACTGTAAAGGTCATGTGTATGCTAAGCTCGGCAGTTGTAAACAAGTTGTACGCAGGCGCCGAGCGTGTTCGAATGGCGGCACCGACCGCGGCGACTCGATACGCGATACCCCGCACGGCCACAGGCAGACCGCAAATACACTAGCCGCGCGTACATACGTATTTACGTATAAATGCCCAGCCGATTCTCTTTCTCTTCTCCTCCCTTTCTTTCTTTCGCTCCTAGGCCCCCTTGGCTAACAGTGGCGTAACCACCACAGCTATTGTACGCCGCAATGCGGTGAATCCTACTCGAGGCCACCACGATCGCACTACTTCATCCCGAAGAGGGAGAATTTCTCTTCTCAGTGATTTCACTTTGCTTATCGCTACCAAACATCTTTGCAAAGCTTTCATTTGGTCATCCTGACGAATACTCATAGTAGATGTTAGCATACATGTTGTTATGATGCATCCCGTTTATTTCAGTATGCCCGAATCTATTTAGCTCTCCCGCGAAATATACATCCGACAGTGTTTTTCCATGATTCGTAGCGCCTCTTTTCTACGAACATGTTTCTTGCATATTCTTCTTAGCATAGGGGGATGATGTAATAGATAGAAGAAATCTAGATGGATGTAAATAGCACCGTGAAAGAAAACACGACTCTCTTCATGGTTTACTGATAGATTGTATTTGTTACGCCAATGCTCGCCTCTAATCATGTACATTCTCAATGAACATCATGATGGAGCACGCACTTGCGGACGTTCTAGCGAGAGAAATAGACGATGATTATGTCTCCATGTGTTTTCTACATGATTGCCTGCCTTCTCGCTGACTGCTCTTTATCGATGGGGCTATCGGCAAACATATGATGTTCAGAGCCGTTTGTACCTAATGGTAGGTTTCAATATGAATATTTGCAATTCTTATAACCAGATGACTCTTGGAGCTGTATTAGGTAAACACAATAACACTAGGTACAACACCCTGTTGGAAATGCTATTTATGTTTCCCTGTATCATCGTAAAAAACAAGTTTCCGTTTATGGAAGTTCCTTAGTCCATGTATAAATTATACCTTTATTGAAGGTAGTATCTAGTGGAATAATTCAAAGTATAAAGTCAAATACAAAAGTATGAAATTTGCAAGTAATACTGCAACAATAAGTATATGTAGTACTAATATACTATAATATACACGTTTCAGCTTTAATCACTAAAAGAATCTATTTATGCTCGGCGTCATTCCACAGGCAAATCGATGGGTCAATCAATCAATCTTACGTCTTTTCTATAGTATTGCACAACAAAATTAGGAACATCGCATCTTGAGTACATAGGATGGGTTTACAAAGAAATGCACAATTCTAAAAGATAATCTTAGCTTGATCTGTTGTCCTTATAATATCAAATTACTCAATATTTCGATATTAAATTCGATAGAAACAAAACGAAAAGATAAAAGTGTTATCCGATTCAGTCAGAATTCACTTTTAAAACATAGAAAAAAATGTGTTGGCCCCTGTCTCCTTCAACAGAGTTCAACAGCATATACCATTGTCAATAATTAAGAAACAGAACTGTTTCGCATAATACTTGAACATAAACTGCTTGAAGGCAAAACAAACTTGTTTGTTTCTTAACTTTTGACTTGCAGTCAATGTCTACTCATTTATAAACGAGACAAGACAGTGTACTAATAATACTATATCAAATCTTGACACACTTCAGCGATATTCTTCTTTGGTTAGTTAATATAAAGATAAGGTACTAATATAAACATAAGATAGTTATCAATTGCTTAACAAAAAATACTGTAGTATACAAAGATAGATCTCTCTACACAGCCGACATGAAGAATATAACAAATAAAAGAAATGGTCAAGTATACGTGTGTGAACTAAGTTGTTCGAGAATAATAACTTATATAATTACAAATAAAATAAGGTGTCCTGCAAGGACGCATGCGGCTCTAGACCGAAACTCTGGCCTACCAGATACACGAGTTTGTGAGCATACTGGCATGGTGCAGGAACCTTTACGGTTCCAGGCCAATTGTAATACAAGTGACAGAGTTTGTAAGTCAGTTTCTGAATGTGGTCTGCCTTCATATTTGCTCCATCATATAGTACAATATAATGTGTCGGCGAAACAGTTCCATTCCTAACATTTTGCGACACTAAGAAGAAATCGTAAAGATTGGCGTTTGTGATCACAGTATCAACAACCGTGCCAGGGGCAGGATTTGCAAGTTCATTTTGCTGCATGAAAAAATAAAAGCAGATATTTAGATCCCAGGACATACTTACTTGTAGCTATGGCTGGTTTTATTGTTATGGTAAAAAACTTACGAATTTGAAGAACAAGCGTGTGTTGATGCGTTTTTGGACCACAATAACTGTCAATTTTGGCTTGTAACTTGGCTCAATGCCATTTAGAGCAGCTATCAGCTGTTTCACTTCGTATTTTGTTACTGTTTCTAGCTGCCCCAATCCAACACCATCTCGGTAAACGATTATACGATCGGGATATCTTGTGTTCCTCTGCAATATAGTCCAAGTTTCAGATGCTGTACCTTCATCCTGTATGATTTGAATGAGATAATTTTATCATGTCTTTACCTTGTGGTATGCTTTTATGGCCGATATGAAACAGTTTTGAAGTAAATCTATAATTTCCTGATGTGGCCCCTGCAAGCAAACTCGGCTATGCCATGTAGTTAGGGCTTTATCCAAACTGGCAACAAAGCCAGCAACACTGGCTTTTGAAGGATTTCCAGTTGGACCGTGGAACACGTCTATTCCGCATATCATAAAGTTGTCCTAATACACGAATACACACAAGTTTTCATACACTGCATATACAATCCTTTAATAACGTCACTTACTATTGGAACTGCTAAAGACCAAAGTGCTCCGCCTAACTTGCAATTAATTTGTAAAGCAATTTTCTCTGTTATACTTTTCAGCTTATCTGGACGTCCAATCGTTCGTGACATAATGACTTGTGATGGAATCGGCATCTCAACGCAACATATTCTGTGGAGATGTGTATGCATGTTCATCGAAATTGATATTAAACGTTGCAGATTTTCATTGATCAGTCTTACCGTTTGACTGCAGTATATCGATCAGTTCTGTTCGTTGGGAAAATAATAACAGCTAAATCGACATTATGTTGAATATTCTTTTGTAGTTCGCGCAAATACGAATCAATTCTATCATCTTGAAGAGCGATTGCACGGGGTTCGTTTACATTCATTCCCATTGTTTGCGAAACTTTTCGTAGCATAACAACGAATTCCCGTGTATTCCTCGTGTCTTTATGGCAAAACAACACAAACCAATTCCGCAGGTGTGGCTATACGAGAAGATCAACATATGTGCGATCAGGCAATGTATATATTAATTACAATATGTTGAGCTAATATAGTACAGGAAGTGCGAAAAGATTATATTTACCGTTCGTAACATTGGGTTAGTACAAACTGCGCGACTCCAATCTGCCGGTCTTTCGGCAGAAAGCTGGCAGGTTCGATTATTTCCGAATATGATTATTTCAGGGTTGAGAAGACGACCCGGAAACTCATTAATATCATCCTCCAACATTAATCCCCACTCGGCAAATATTTCACGGGCGATATCACATTTTTTCACATCACGAATGAAATCTCTTATAACACTCCGCCGTTCGTTCGGCGCTGCTTTTGTTATTACATCAAGATCCTTCATGACTTTGTAGTCTGATCGGATATCGTCTGTAAGACCCGAAATGAAGCATAATTCCGGTACTAACAGTATCGTCACTTCCTCGGTCTGCAATTAGATTAGCATCAATATTAGTAACGGATTTTTCTTTAGAATGCAACAGAAAACATAACGGTAGTGTACTAACCTCACCAGTTGGTATTTTTCGTTTAGCGCGATGAATCAGTAGTGGTTGCCGAGTATCCTGTATCTGCAGGTTCCAGTGAGTCTTATAGTAGTCTACGAGCGACATCTCCGTGTCATTTTTCATGAAAGTACTTAACGGATTACGTTGCCAATCGATATCATCGACGCGATAAGTTGCATTATTATAACGCGTTAGTACAGTGATGTTCTGTATTGCTTGCTGCACAGCAGCTTTAAAGTTTGATTTACTTCTTTGGGTGATTCTGTTAAATTGTATTATATGGTTATTATTGATCTTGGACAACGATATTAGGGCTATTCCATATTGGCAAGGATTCATCTTACATCATGTCGCGCACTGTCTCAGTTCTCATAACGCGATGGCGCGAATCAATACATAGTTTCAAGCCTCCCTCAAATTCACTGATTGCCGTTACATACCCCGGCCAGACTTCCAGTTTATGTTGTGGGACACTTTTAATGCCATGTGGATTGAAACTGTGTTGGCCAATTCGGATTAACTTTAATGCCCTCATGACACGACCGAGTAAAACATTGAAGAAGGTAATGTTTTCAGACAGTGTTTGTTCTTTTTTGTACACAAGTGTCAATGTCACTGTGGTGCCATCAATTGGATGTAGAGATTGAAACGAACCCTACAGATTTCAGGAGACATGAGACATGTATGTCCTACGATAATCAATAAGCCATACTTACGTATTGTTTTTTCTGTGGCAGATATAGTAATGCACCATCAAATATCCTTGTTCTCCCAAGTGCTTCTGAATGTTGGTTCAATAATTTTCGCCGAAGGGCTATTGAATCAATGTTGGGATTGAATTTAATTTCATACATAAATAACCCCTTTTCAGGATCACGAGTAATATTAATATAATTTGCACCCAATGTGACCCTACGACATATAGATATGATTTACATAGCTAACAATTCTCAATGTTTACCACTGTGCATAATACAAATCTGGGTACAATAGAGTATTAACCTTTTTCCAGAAATGCCTTGTTTTTCTACCATAGGTCTTTCAGGCTGAATAGACCCCATGCTAAGTGACATTTCAGATAATCTTCCAACTACACCATCTCCATCATCCGATATACCATGAACGCTTTTGTGCTGCGATGATCGTTGCAAAGGTTGTTGAGCTCTATAATGAATTGTCAACATTATTAGTACAAACTATATTATGATAATATCCATTAACGTTATTAACATACTTAACAAACTTGCCCTGGTCTTATTAGACTAAGAGGAGAATCACGGCTTAAACTGACAGAGGGAGTTGGTGATAAAACGCTTGGAGTGGTTGGCACTTGGCTTGCACTGCTAACACTTTCTCGTTTCTTCTTCAATAAATCCATTAAATTTCCTCTACCTCGGCTGCTACTCACGGCAGGAGGAGAAGGCTCGTGTAAAGTTTGCACCGTGGGTGTAATAATAGGCGCATTTGATGACTCTTCTTCTGCCTTTTTTTTTAGCATCATGAGGATGTGGCCTCGGCCACCACTCATCTTCTTCTCCCCTGTGCCTCTGTCCATTTCTTATCTTCCTTGTCGAAATGAACATCAATTAAAGATAATCACTATTATTGTTTCAAGATGCAAGAGCACAATAAATGTTAGCATCAAACCAGAACACAAATTTGTAAACGACCAAGATTCACAATTAGACGAAATCAAAATCACGCGGCGAGACTAGGCTACCGTGATTCTTTGTATGAATACAGCCAAGTGTAGAACAATGACTTCGGCCTAGGACACCTACCACAAACACTTTTGTAGAAAACTGACAGAAACCGAGCTAATTTATGTTTAGTAATATACGAAGTGCCGGTTTGTTTGTGCAGGCTGTGTTCTTTCCCATGAAAATTTAACCGCACAATGAATTCCGATTGTCTTGTTTTTTCTGCTTAAAACCTACTATTGTATGCCCAATTGGAACAGCTTATTTCATTTGGGTATGAAGCAACCCCACGGCAGAATAATGCTTTACAGCGTCAGTATTTCTCAGCTGATATATTTACCTGAGATATTTTATAATCCTTGATAACGACGACACGAGGCAGTGGCGTCTCTACAGCAGCTCATGTGTTGTGTATGCTAGTCAATCCTAGCCCTGGGTTACGTCTGATTGTAGTGTAACAGGTGTGTGTAGCCGGTGTAGTCGTACATACAGGCTGTGTGTTACGAGTTACGAGCGTTACGAGGCTTTGCAGTGATAAGGTTGGAGTTATTCGTTTGGAATTGAACCGGAAGTGGATTCCAGAGCGATGGGCCAACAAAGGTCGGCCCAAATTTTCCCCGGAACAAATTAAAATGAGATACATATGTGTATCTATCACACGGAATAGTTTGCCACAATCGCCAACTAAGGTGCTACAGCGTTATGGTATATTTATTATATTAGTAATATATTTTGTTATCTCCCGATTAGTATTCTTCGTGTATTTATTATTCAGAATGAATCGAATTGTTTTTTATATTCAAATCTTCATTACTTTGCGCCTTTTCGCCAAGTGTGGGGGGGGGGGGCAAAACAAAGCAATTTAAGTTTGCTTGAAAGTCGAGGCATCAATGTTGGCCCGTGATTGGCTGTAGTTCGCGGGCAAAGTAGACCCGCGTAGGCGGCTTTCTAAGTGACGCCACGGTCGCCTATCATTGGCCGGTGCTAATGGCGACGTAGTACCACCGGCTTCTGCACAGGGATGCCGAGACAGGAACTGCTTTTGTCAGTTGGACAAAGAAAGTGCTGCAGTTTACTGCGCGCGCGCGCGCGCGCCATTTTCTCGTTCATATTACATACGCTTTCAAATAGACTGGTAAGTTTAACTCTTTTCTACATAATTGGGCGGTATCAGCATTATTCAGTTGAGCGTGAGAAATCCGTGAACGATGATTAGCCATGATATTGAGTGTGTTGTGCAGTGATGCTGTATCAATTGGAGAATGTTTGCTTCTTTTCCAGGTTTCCTCAGTCCCATAATGTTTCCGCGATATTAGAGGCTGTGTTTTTCTCGCAAGTAACGACAGTGGGCTTCGCGACGCCGCTGGGCCATCACCGGTTCTCAAGTCAGTGTTGAAACGCCGGTTTGGAGTGACTTAAACCCCGCCGCCGTATCAGATCAAGTATTTGCCCGTCCGCGGATGTAGAGCCTTTTTTCTCATTAGATGTATATTAGAGTCAGTGCCCTGTTAGCGGAGGAGGGGAGCTCCAGTGACAACTTCGTGTATGTACAAGATAAAGTAACACTTACATAAGAGAATTTACAGTCCAGAATGCAGTGGTAGTCAGAACGCGAGCATACCACTTTAAAACTATTGGAATAATGAACTCGGATGAGCTATACTGTACTTAGATATGAAAAGGTACCTTCAGGTGAATACTTGTGTATGTACATATATAGTACATGCAGTGACAGACGCAGTTGAGGACATTAGTATTAATAAAACTTTATTTAATGTTGATACACATTTGCTTGCATTAAGTATGTATAATATTTATAATTAATTTATTTACAAGGGTCATTTCTTTATATGTATAATTAATTACAATAGAACTATTACAATAAACTATAAAGTGAATCAAACAACAAGGAAGCGAGCACGCGTGTTCTCTCGGCAGAGTCACGGGCGCTCGTGCGCGAACGCCGACAAAAAGGAAACAGGTGATAAAAATTGATCGCGATTCGATTCGCAGCGCAGATGGCAAGGTGGTTTGACTTGAGCCATCAGTCTATATCTTCTTGCCCGTTGATTTTGTCCTTTATTGTGTATGGCACTGGACGTGTTCGAATGGGCACAGGAATACTCGTGAATTGCATCTGCGCTGATCTAAACGCAAAATTGAAGTGTGCAATTACTCTTTGAGGTTATTTTTAGCTAAGTTCGGGCGTTTCAGCGTGAATTTGACCCAACGGTCGAGTGGTTCCTGGAATTGTGATGACGTCGCCTAAATGCCCGTCCAATGACTTGACGAGACTTGCCCTTGTGTCGTCTTCTTTCACAGACTGATTGACAGATATTCTGATTGCCAATGTCCTCGCGAATTTCCTATCGTCGGGATTGCACTCTCCGTTTATCACGCGACGTTGCATGAGGAATAAATAGTGTGGACGGTTAGGATTTCTTCGTAAGTTTATCCCGATTCCCCGATTGTTCCACGATTCTCTAGCGAGCTCTCGGACGCAAATATTAAATAGAATTTATGTGAGATAAATTAGAAGTCGGCGTCCCATCCGGATACGTCGTCGGGTGGTGGTGGATCAGAATCCGGGGGATATTCATCGAAGTTCGTAGTGTCAGTTGCACTTTGAACGCGTGGCATGATTGGTGGTTCCAGCGTTCTCGTCCTCAGACCTTCCCAATTAAAGCCATCGAACCACCTGCAAAGAAATTCATTCATTAATTCTCTTCCAATTCTTCCAACACCCTGTTTGCTTCCTCTCAAGGGGGACACATACTTGTGTTTTTGAATCTCACTAATGCTTCCTTTTTGGTAACCAAGTCGTTCCACTGGATTATCCCTGGAATACAGAAAAAATACTTGATATCGCGCAAGTTCAATTTCTGTCGATTTCTTGGGCCGAGTAAAATTACCTGCAGAGTTTTTTGATAAGCGCAGTTGCGTTTCTCGTAATTGTTCTCGGGAAGTCAATAGCATCAATTCCCTTCAGAATAATATTATACGTCTTCATGGGGTCGGCACCGGTAAATGGTGGGGTGCCGGTCAACAATTCAAACATTAAAACACCGAGGGACCAATAATCTGCACTAATATCGTGTCCTTTGTTCAGTATCACTTCCGGTGCGACGTACTCCGGTGTACCACAGAAGGTCCAAGTCTTTCTACCATGTTCCAAACGCTTTGCAAATCCAAAGTCGACAAGCTTTACGTATCTGTAGTAAGAATAAAAATGACACTATTGATACAGTATCAGGTGGTTTATCTGAGAATAAAGCGTACTATCGGAGATTAGACTTCCTTATTAGTATTCAAGTAACAGAATGCTGTAACTTTTTCTAGATACCAAAAGTCAAAGTGACATTGATTATTAACTTCGGCAATGGAGTATGATTGTTTGTAGAGTTTATAGCGAAATTTTGATTGAGGTTTTAAATTGTTCTTATTAAAAAGAGGGTGTTCCTTACCCTTGGCTATCCAGAAGCAGGTTTTCCGGTTTGAGATCCCTATATATGATATTCCGCGAGTGCAGATAGTCAAATGCCTCGACAACGCAGGCTGTATAGAACCTAGTGGTGCTATCATCGAAGTGTCCCTTATCCCTGAGTACGGTCCATAGTTCACCACCTAAGCAAGCCTCCATCAGCATGTAGAGATACTTCCTATCTTTGAAGGTCTTAAAGAGCTTCACAACGAAGTCGCAATCGGCCTCGCTCATGATTCTTTTCTCGGACATGATATGCTGTTGCTGCCTCGTCTCGACGATCTGCGCTTTCTTCATCTGTTTCAGGGCAAACGATCTTGAATTGTCGCCAGCGATTTGCACCAACTCAACTCTTCCGAAACCGCCAACGCCCAGGGTGGCCAGAGGTCGGAGATCTTTCAGCCTTAGGTCTCTGAACTCTTCATTTAACCTGTTCCACCATAAACAATCATTGAAACCCTTGACTCCATTCACTCATATGGTTCAATCAACTTAATGCGATATACAGATTTGTAATCTCAATCGTAAAATTCACGAGTTTAATTTATAACAATTGGAAGAAAATATTTCTATTCGAATTAAAATTGATTTTTCCACGCGTGTAGAGTAGAAAGATTCGGCGGTATATGTATTTCGCCGTAATGCTCAACTAGTGGTCCTTGGGACAATTATTCGCTTAAAGAGCGTCATCCAAGGAAAGGAATGCAACATTGAATGTTCGATGAACCTACGTTCACTATCACTGAACTTAGTGCGGACCAGCATTGTAATTAGACTTACGCTTTATCCTCTGCTCCTACGGGTAAGCGTGAAACATGACAAACGTAATACATAGTTGGACGATGCCCCTCACTGGGCAAGCTGGCGTGAATAGTTAGCGTTAACGATCGTCGGTACGATCATTCATAATTACATAATTAATGTTACGAAGAAAGCCAGGATGAGTTGCTTACCTTCTGCGGCCGACCAGCTCGTCCTTGTATCGCGTTCGGATTTCGTCAAGCGACGAGATCAGCTGGTTGAACGTCTCGCGATCTATCACCAAGCAGGTCACTCCGTCCGGATCGTCGGCGATGATGTTTGCTGTTCTGAGATCGTCCCTATTTCAAACGAGCAATCATCAGTTCTCTCAGGGTCTTCCTCCATTCTCACGCGAATTAGTCCTCGAATTGCGGAACTTGTAAGCAAAGTTTTAGCCTTACTCACCCTTGGAGTGCTTTTTCCCCGAAGAAATCACCTTTACTCAGGGTCCTGATATACTTCTCCTCGGTAGTATCGGGCTGCTTGATCGTTACCCGCACTTGCCCCCTGCTAATGATGAAGAAGGTGTCGCCCCGCGCTCCCTGCCTAATTATGTAATCGCCGTTGTTGTGGAAGGACTGAAATGCCAAAATTTGCGGTGTTAATTATTGTAGACGCGGATGCCACTGCTGCTAATCCATTTGGCGAAATAAACGCTGAATAAATTGGGGGCTCGTACCTCCTCCAGGACATCCGAGATCTTGATTAAGGTCTCTTCCGGCAGGTTCTTGAAAATAGGAACACTGAAAGAATATGCAATGTATATCTATGTTATTCGGCTGCGATATTCACTGATATTATCCAATTTAAAGCTCTTGTGGATGCTGCAATACGCATGGCCGCAGCAATCAAGTTATGTCCAAGTTTGGCAAACATTATCAATCACTTCCAGTACCTTTTTAAGAAATCGGTGTATTCTGCCTGCTTGGAGAGGCCTGTCCTCATCATGATCGTTTGGAAGCATTGCCGATCGATGGCCCATAGCTGACAGTCGGTTGCGGCAGTGATTGTCGCCGTCCTCTTGCAATTATAAAGGAACGCTAGTTCACCTAACACCTTGCCTGGCGCCAGGGTGCTCAGATACTTGCCGTTTCGCGATACTTCCACCTTGCCCTCTGAAAATCACATTTAAATATGCAATACTTGTTCAGATGACAATTTTACTACTTATCTAGACACAAGTGCGCGCGATATATTTATTCAAGTGACTAAATTCATTATCAAATTAATCGGGCCAGAAATACAATATCAGTCATAGTTTCTAGGATATAGATTTCCTCTAATTGTCAACCAATAAAAGGAACAAGAGAAGAAGAGATGAAAAACCTTCGCAATTGCTGCTATGTTATCAGATAGATATCAGAGTGAGGTTTCACCAGTACAATTAGCATTCTTTTCAGCAGGAGTCAGTGAGTACATGTGCCGCTGGATGTGGGCCGGAAGTAATGAACGTGTACACTTATCACGACGCCGATCGTTCGCCTGGCTCTCTACATACAATGACTCTATTCTTGAAATGGCATATCCGGTACTACCTCTGCACTTTTCCGCCCAGTTACCGTTACACTATCGTCTGCTTCTACGTACGTACATTGACGCAGTTGTGCGTTCGGTAGTGCCCCTATTGGACTAATTGTCTTGCCATTTCGGTTTCCATGAATCCAATAGTCTTTCCATTGGAGATTCCGCGATGTCTGATGTAACCGACTCCTTTGCCCCAGACGGCCCGCCGCCGCCGCCGCCGCCGCCGCCGCCGCCGCCGCCGCGTACTACCGATTCTTTTCCATGCCTTCCTTACTTTCTTGGTATTAGTGATTTTTTGCCCTTGCCCACCACTCTCACAATTAGAATGGCACCAGCACACTTTCCTTTATTCCGCTATTCTTAATTGAACTGCGCTCCTCGACGCGACGTGCTTGAATAATTCATTACTAAGCTCTTGTTTTATCGCTAACTCAACAGATATCCTAGATTTGAATCTTCAACGTATCCCTAATAGCGAAGTCGAACGATCCCATCGTCATCTTGAGTGCCTAATAGGCGTAAGACTAACTTCCGTTACAAGTTTTCTCTGGTGGGCATAACTGCATAGCTTCCCTTCCAATCCCGCAGTTATTCCACACCTTTCAATTCAACCCCTATTAAATGCAATGACACTGTGCTTCTTCAGCCACGCGACTTATTCTTCGCATGCACAGCGCAGACATTTCTGCCTACTAGATTATACCTGCAGAGGCTCAGCATTAAATCCTATCACCAACTCCCTCGGTATTCTCTGGACCTAGTAATCTACACCTTTTGCAAGGGTCATTCAATTTCCAGGCGTAGTCTTCCCGTCGCTGGAATTTCCATCGATTACCCTCGTGTACGTTTCCACTTAGAGCGCGCAGCTTCATGGCATATCTTTGCACTGGAGGCGTGATTTTCTCGCTTAAATGAGGCCACTGAGCGGCGCGCCGCCCCCACAACTCCATGAATTCTAGTCTCTCCTCTCCTTCTTCAAGCACCACACTTACGACCAACTCGCCGCCCGATGAAACACTTACTTGGAGAACGCACACACCGTCTTGAAAATCCCTCGCTATCTCACCCATTTAAATGACGCGAGCGAATGAATATCCAAAAATTGTTTTAATCCGAGTAGAATTGTTTGAATCCAAGAAAGCACGTCATTATTAATCTCAGAGTTTGATAATATGCTGCGGTATTCTGTCTATGTTAAGATTTTTCATTGGTTCCGCGAATGGAAATGTCTTTGCATCTAGATCTTTAAATAGTACTACTCCGGGTCTAAACAATAGCATCGGGCAAGGAATAGGATAGGCAATCGATACGATATTTCGATCTAGCGTTGAATATAACAGCACCTGACATTTGCTACTGACATTTACGAGCGAGGTTTACGGTAGAGTGTCCCCAGCGATGCTCGATTAACAATCATTCACCTTGTTACTCACAATATTTATTTAAAGTGAAGAAATGTTCAGATTCAACAAATTGGTAAAGTTCTCGGTCAAGTGAAAATTTAAACGCACGTGAATTCCAATGGTTTCACCGTATTTACATGTATGATTAATCCCCATTGAATACAAATCGAATGTGGCATAGAAAGCGGCGGCTTAATTAGTTCGTGCTATCCTACTTACTCGTTTCTTCGATTCGCCGGCCATAATAACTGCCATAGCTTTCTATTCGAGTCACGCAAAACACTTTTTTAAATGTTCGATACGAATTTACACGAACGCACAGTTGATGCGAGTATTTGTTGAACAATACATGTTTCTTCACACAGTCGGTATTTTACTTATATTTTGAACATGCAACACAAATTGTACACTGAAAATAATGAATCTGTTGCCCAAGAAATATTACTCATACTACTGCGGATTAATGGAGGCTGTTTTTCTCCAAATAGAACTTGAACGTAGACGTGGTAGCAATGAGATGAACTGAACCGCAGCTAGTCTAGAGGATAAGATGAAGACAAAGAAGCCTAGGCTGCGCCACCCGCTATACCTGACCCGGCAGAGACCTTAGAGTTGCCCACGCGAAACAGCGAGACAGAGACAGTATAGGATCCTTCTTGGAGCACAGCTTCCTCAACTCCTCAAGTATCTATTGCGATTACGAGACACGTGATCTCTACAAGGTGTCCCGTTCCATCTCGCAGGAACTTCCATTGAAATATGCTCGGATATTTCGATGAATTTACATGCCGATACATTCTCCACTATTTCAAAATAAGCCACAGCTCTCAAGCTTAATCAGACTGGAAAGCCTGTCTCGCGTATAAGATTGCACAACATAGGCGCATAACAGAACAAAGATTTTATCTATCGCACGCACTAAGTCGACGATGGGACGATGAGGATGACAAAGGCTAAATGTTGCCAGATTTTATTACGGGAAGGAAGACAGAGAGAAAGAATAAACTCCGCGGTTACTCGGTTTAGCGGTTTGCCCACTCGCCAGTCTGGTTTACAGACACGTCCGCCAGAAAGAGAAACGGTGACCCGCTGACATTAAGTAGCTTAACATTAACTAGCCGTAGGGGAAAAGGCCTTCCTTGCCTTTCTTGATTTTCTCTTCTTTAGTCTTATAGAATTGCCGAACTAAAAAACTTGTTACACTTAATTTCTCCATGATATTTGTAAAATATATCTCTTAAAAAAATTGCGAAAAAAATGAATTTTGAGCTGGGCCTCTGGAATTTATATCACTTCTTCCTTGATGCAAGAAAACATTCCCCACCAATTTTCAGCCCCGGAAAATGTCGGGAAGTATGAAAAACATGAGGAAAACCACGAAAATGAATTATTCAAGATTGGTTATCCATGTGTTTTCGGTACAATTCCGGCATTTCTGCCACTGGTTTCATGTTTTCTTTCCGTCTTGATACTTAAACAATCGAAAAATCAAGCGTTCGTCCAAGTCCGAGAACCTTCGAAAAATCGAAAATTTGTGAAGGGGTACATATGGAAAAATTTGCGAAAAAATGAATTTTGAGCTGGGGCTCTGGAATTTATATCACTTCTTCCTTGATACAAGAAAACATTCTTCACCAAATTTCAGCCCCGGAAAAGGTCAGGAAGATTTAAAAACATGGAAAATACCGTCGAGATTAGACGAAATCAATTATTCAGGATACTGTTTCCATGTGTATTCGGTACAATTCCGGCATTTCTGCCACTGGTTTCATGTTTTTTTTCCGTTTTGATACTTAAACAATCGAAAAATCAAGCATTCGTCCAAGTCCCAGAACCTTCGAAAAATCGAAAATTTGTGAAGGGGTACTATGGAAAAATTTGCGAAAAAACGAATTTTGAGCTGGGCCTCTGGAATTTATATCACTTCTTCCTTGATGCAAGAAAACATTCCCCACCAATTTTCAGCCCCGGAAAATGTCGGGAAGTATGAAAAACATGAGGAAAACCACGAAAATGAATTATTCAAGATTGGTTATCCATGTGTTTTCGGTACAATTCCGGCATTTCTGCCACTGGTTTCATGTTTTCTTTCCGTCTTGATACTTAAACAATCGAAAAATCAAGCGTTCGTCCAAGTCCCAGAACCTTCGAAAAATCGAAAATTTGTGAAGGGGTACATATGGAAAAATTTGCGAAAAAATGAATTTTGAGCTGGGGCTCTGGAATTTATATCACTTCTTCCTTGATACAAGAAAACATTCTTCACCAAATTTCAGCCCCAGAAATGATCGGGAAGTATGGAAAACGTGGAAAAAACCATCAGAATTAGACGAAATTAATTATTTAGGGTCGGTTTTCCATATGTTTTCGGTACAATTTCGGCATTTCTGCTACTGGTTTCATGTTTGTCTATAAATCTATAGAGAAATGAAAATGAATGATACAAAAATAGTAAAAAATGGTTAGTTAAAGTGGTTATAGCTTTCGGAGTGCATGAGGCTAATGAAATGTGAACGTATAGGGGAGTGACACCGCGCCCGACACTAGGAAATTGCTCTTCGTCCTCCAAAGCAGCACTTAGTTCCGAGTTTTAATCTATCATTAAGGCGAAGCCTGTCTGCGGACTTTCCATTATCCTTGATCGACGATCGTGGGACTTTCTCCGTGCCGCGTCGGTCCGGGCCGGGCTGAGGCGACAGTCAGTAAAAAGCAGAGACTCCGATTGGCATCGCGAAACTCGGATAGCATTGCCAATCAATGTCAACCGTGTAAACGTATGAGAGATGAAGACGATCAGGCCAATTAGTCGGAAGCTGGTCGGCAATAGAAACGTGAGAAGCGCTTGGAAAAAAGCAGAGTACGGAAATCAGACGGACAAAAGTGGACATCTCAATAATGGGGTACCGTTCGGAATAATTGTGATTATTGCGTCAATTGGTATTGACAATTGAATTATGGCCCATACGTATGTAGATACACATATGTATAGTAGTAGGATGACATCTCCGATGAATTTATCTTTGCGAATTAGAAGAGATTCCATAGTAAGCAGTCTATTAAAATGGAGTGGTTGCATGGCCGTAGTAGTTGTGTGTGCTTTGGTTAGCCGGATTAATAAGGAGGAAAGAAAAGGAGCAGTAGCGCGCGAGAGACTAGCAATTACGGGCGTGAGATTTGACCCGGATCCGGGCCCCACAAATGGCAGCAAACCAGTCTTCACGGATACATGTATAGCTTGCAGCAATTGACGTGTCTCCTGCCTCCTGCATACATGCGTGTGTATTGTATCCCGTTTCGCTAGTACTAGACAACTTCCTTACGGCCTCGCCTCAACAGTCCCCCACCGCCCGTAGAAATTGGCGCATCCTCATTATCTCTCGCCAACGCGCTTTCATCCCCAAGAAAGAACCGGATGGAAGTAGAAATAGGTAGAAGTAAAAATTGGTAATCCGACAATTGACCTTATCTTGTCGGTTCGTGTTTATTAGCTCGTTGAGTGTCAGGTTGGCATGGAAATAAGAAATAGCCCGCGATACGTAGATCAAGACCGACCCTTTAGAATGTGCACTAAGAAGAGAGAGTTTGTCTGTCTAATCTCTTGCGAAAGATAATTTTGGAAAGATCTTTCCAAAGTGGGCATTCGACATTGGAAAGAGTCACTCAGAGAAAATGAGTAGTGCTCGATGATTGGGAAATTGATTTCGAGTGCAATCGGATGGGAGAAGAAAGTCGGAGGTTCTGTAGTACGAGTCAGCCTGTACCTTCTCGCATTTGCCGTCTGCGTCCGGGCGGAGGTGCGCCGGTCCTTCTTCTGCGGGCGTAGGTGTGAACCGGTACGATCAGCCTTGGCCGCGGTATAAGGAATCCACTTTGGTTATTACTTCCCTGATTCGCCTCGGACGACTCGCTGTCGGTGGTGGCGGTGCTACTTGACCGTCTCGATTCGCTCTCATCCCGTTCGTAGCCGAGCCGATTCTCCCCCAATACACCTTCTAATTGCGATATCACCTCGGCGTAGGGCTGCCTGCACTCGGTCGGTTCGCTCTCTCTCGAGGAAGCTTCACTCTGGCGAGGTGTGCTCGCCCAGTTAACACCACATTCGCGCCAACTCGCTTCGTACAAAAGCTCCATCGCCCTGCCGCGCGTCGCGTCCGGATCCAGGATGAGCTCCGAGTCCTCGAGAACCGCTCTCCCAGGATAACTTCGCACTTTCATCATTCTATCTTTCTATCGCCCTTTCAAATCCCCTTCTTTCCAATCTTCTTTGGCTGGCTTCTTTACCGATATCGATGAAGCGTGGTCAGGGGGCTAGCTTCCCGAGTTCTTCTTACTCGCGTTCAAAGGGTCATTCTTCGTGGGCTATACTCGCGAGCGTACACTCGCGACAATAGCCGTCGCACTTTCATTCCCGCTGGCCTTGGGCATGATTTACTAGCCTCCTTCCACTTCCCCCCGCCTCACTCTCCCTCCGTCTGCTTCTGCTTCTGCTTCTGCGTCTGCCTGCCTCTACCCTCCGCTGCTTTCCACTTTGCCCTGCAAATTTATTGAGCCCCTGGAATATATCCTATTTGAGAGGCTGCTCGAACCGAGTGGCCTTTTGCGCCTGGTGTACCATCGATATGGCGGCGGCGGCGGCGGCGGCGGCGGCGGAACCAGGCGGGCGGCGGAACCAGGCGGACCAGGCGGACCAAGCGAACCGGCGCGGCGCGGTGGCCCGGCGACTGGTGTAGGCTGCTGGTGTACTTAGGTAGGCTGGTGTAGTACTCCCTTTGTCACCACTCACTGCAAGCTGCTACCGAGATCCGAGATGGAGGGGGATCGATCAGACTCGAGGGCAGACACTTTTTCGGACACGTCTGCCAAATGCATCTAGGATCAAGATCCATTGAGTCACCTCATCCTACTTTCCTCTTTCACTTCATACGCCGACATATCCTTGCAATGTCCTTTGGTTAGCTTCACTTGGGCCGCGCCCGCCGATCTCTGTGGTGGATCATTTCTACTGAAGAAGGAAATCAGTACTTGTCTGGACTCGACGTCAGTCACCAATTTTCAGCGTGGACTTTATGATTGATAATTCGGCTTCGGAGATAATAAGTTTTCGGGGATTGTTATCTGTCGAAGAGTTCTGATCGGATCTAGTCACGTGAAGATGGAATTTAGATCCTGATTCGGCTCAGGCACCGTGTCGTGCAGCTCCTCATGAATTCGAAAGAAGAGTAGGTAGGAGAGTGTCGATGGTGTTCGCATCGCACGTGTTCCTTACACGTCCTCTTCCTTCTCGTAGCTCTGTTTCACTGGCCCTTTAGCCAACAGCTAACAGTTCATAGCGCGTTGCTCCAGATTATGGCGATGCGGAGCGCCAGCGAGCGGATAGACACGCGCATCTTAATAAAAGAGAGAGTCACTGACAAATCATTCACCGATAAAAAGCGGCTCCCGGCGATCGCACGAACCTCTACGCAAAGCCTCGATGCGCCACTGGAATTTCCAGCATTAATTTTTAGAGCAGGCGAATCCGAATAGTTGATGCACAGATTTTTTAACACTCTTCGACACGTGACCGACTACTTTCACTGCGCTCTTCACCTCCGTGAAAATGCAGCCTGGTCCGTTCATCAGTATTCCATTGCAGCCTTGACGAAACAGGATGTAATGTTGTAATGATGTCAATGCACTCGGCTGTCCACAATTAACTATTGGAATTCCAATAATTAGTCACTTCACTCTTTTGTCACGCATCTCTTACTTTCGAATCATTGCACGACCTTTGTCTCAAGGCGGTGCATAATAGTCAAGTCGAATGCGGATGTGGAACTAATAGTTGGTGAAATTTGTTCCGGCGAACAGGAAATGGATTTCCACTGGTACTCCCTTGTAGGCTGTTCTTCCCAATTGGAACTAGTTGTCAATCAGGCAAGTTTTGCGTATGACAAACAAAGGATGGAGGAAGGATAGGTTCGCGGAAAGTGCGCCGATGCCGCTGATCCTGGCGCACCACAAGAGAAGCCGAACCACTCCTTGAACGGCAGACGCTCACTGACAGCGTTTGCGACTGGTGAAAAGAGTGTACGCTCTCAGCGAAGAGCGTGCACCCTCGGTGCGACTGGTGCGAGAGACAGAGAGGCAGTGAGAGGAGCTGAGCTCTGCTCCCTTCCAACTTCCTCCAACTTCCAACGGCGGAACGTTGAGCCCAACTCTCTGGAGTCCCCACTTTGACACCGACTTGCCAGAGAAAGGACAGTGGTGCTCATTGCTCATTGCTCACTGCTCACTGCTCACTGCTCACTGCTCACTGCTCACTGCTCACTGCGAGCAACCACTCCCACCTACACTCCTATACCGGGTGTCGCACAAGTCCCCCAGCACTCTTGGCAATTCTCTCCACAAGACAATTCTCTTTTATCGACTGGCCCTCTTCTGTCAGAACTAACTTGGCTTTCAACTTTCAAGTAAGCTCTCTAACTTCTTCTCATTTGGATGACGCATTCATCTATTTCTGACACCAGCCGGCATCCAAAAAACTTGAGATATTTGATGGGAAGAGATTGAGAGAGGGGGCATTAGTTACATTATGGGTTTCGTTCTGCCGATAGTAACGTCTGGATCAGTCTCGAGGCTGTTGAAATATGTCCTCTCCGAGACGATAGATAGTATTTTACTTGTTGCAGCACTTTATCTTTACCACAAGGTCTCATCAAATTTTTATAAAGATTGGATAAGTTAATGGGTCGATGATATCTTTTGTGCTATGTTTATTCAGTGGAATAATTACATTTTTGACGATCAGCTATGGTCAGTTTGATGAGATAGAATTATCGGTTTCTTTAATCATTTCTATAGTCTTTTTCCCTTAACATTCCGCACTTAACATACATTGTATAGTAAAAAGCTTGCGCTTCTCAAGGTGGGATTTGTAAAAGATATCTCGAGGAAATCTTGGCTCGTTGTCACTTTGAATCCGTGGTAGTTGGATGATCTTGACTCTGTCAAAGTCACGGAAACGGTTCACGGAAACAATGTGAATCCGTCATTTCTTAATCAGAAGTATAAGTGGATGTAAAAAATTGTTGCTTGAATACTCGAAAAAGACTCACGGACAGTTGAGATTAAAGCAAGTTGGCTGAGATTACGAAGAGATGATATCTGGAATGAATTAAGAGGGCAGGGCAGGGCAGGGCAGGGCCGACCACTCGGAGATTAGTCGTAAAATAGCTGGGGAAAGCACCGGCTGGCGATGGTATAGTTGGTGTTGCGACTTGGATTTGCTCGAGCGTTGAACGAGGAAGGAAAGAACGCCCGTCGCTTTAATCTCAACGGCACAGTTACTAAAGCACGATTCTGTCCGCAATCGAATACCCCCGCTTGATCAATGATGATCCCTCGAGCGTCAGCATCTCTACAAGAGGCTTCAGCAAACTTTCGAGTGTCTCGAATTACTCGATCACATTACCAGTGAAACAATATATTGAATAAAAGATAATTTGATTCTTTGCCATTGGTGAATTGGACGAATAAAGAGAAACTGTGTGGCGAAATGATTGGGGAAGTACGAATTCTTGGGAATGTTGCGTCGCGTCACGCAGCCCACTTAGTGACTTAGAGTATTGTGTAAGTAAGTAGAGAAGGGGAAGGGGCTTATGTACTGCCGAGTACAAAGTTGAGGGACACGGCGCGTGCAGAGTTCAGGGCTCTTCCTGCTTCAATTTAAAGAGTAGCAACTCCTTCCTCTATAAGATTTCGGCCGACATCGACAATCGAAACACGCCGGCGAGTTGGCACACTGATTTACGTAATTCTTACGCGAGAACGTATTTGCTCAGCTGTCCGTAACCCCTTTCTGTTTATGTAAAAGTCAAAGTTATTCCGCGTGGCACGTGATATACCTTCGAATTTTAATTTTATTATCTGGCATTCTTACGCAAACGTGAGGCGGCGTAATGGTGTCGCATCAACATCGGAAGCATGGAGCCGATATGTCAGAACGAAGAAGTGTAACGGTGATTGTGCGTTAGAAACTCGATGATAGCGGCCGAATGATTGTAGCAATTGCTGGTTCATGCGACTTTAACACTCATACTGGTGCTTCTGACATCAAAGTTTCGCTAGAGAATGTTGCAAGGATTTTGCTCTCATAGAATTTCTCATTGATAAAGTTAGAAGATTGAAGAATCTCGGGAAGAAAATATAGTCCTAATAGAAATAGTTTCTAGTAGATCGAGAACGGTTTTCAAAAATCATTTGTATAATGCGCTGTTTCAAAACTCTTGGCTATTTTAAAAACCCTCTAGTGCAATTCGAATCCGTTAAAGAAGGCTGATTTAGTCATTGCAATAAAAACTTGGCCTGCTTTCATTGCCGCGTTAAATATAATTGCAGCAACCACGGAAGTGGCATTCCTGATGGTCGATTTTTTGCAAAGGTACGCGTAATTCCCATCTGTATTGTATATGTATACTATGTGAATGTAAAGACGATGGTGTCTCGTGTCCGGCGATCTGATCGGGATCTCAATAATGGCATACTAGAGGAGGCAGGCTTAGGCATACGCTTACAGCGTATATGTAGGTTGTAGAAAGTCGCGGCGTGCGCCCGCGTTCGCTCTCGCGCTCTTCGCCCACCTTCAACACCGGTCCGGCCCTCCGGCCCTCCGGCCGTCCGGCACTCCGACCAATGGAAAACCAGTGGGAAAAAGCAGGATAAAGGCCAATGAGTCATCTCGCCCGTGTCATTATTCGCGCTTACATCGAACGAAATGAAATTTCCGCTGTGAATCATCAAAATGCGGGAGGTGTAGCATTTAGTTGGTAGATTTGTGGTTCGGACAATAAGTTAATAGGCTATTAAACAATCGGAAAGTACTAAATTTGAATGGTTCCAAACACCCCCCGCATCTATATCTGGCGATTTGCGAAATTCAGCTTTTTGCCCATACGGCCAGGCCAGCTCAAGGTGAACAGTGAAGGAGTCGCAAAAAAGCATGAGATCAATTACAAAAGCAGGCTGTATGATTGCGAAAGCTCTCTGAGCAGGACACGATAGTTGGAGAAAAAAAGAAAGGAACATTAAGTCCTTGGTGCCTGTTACCTCGAATTGTACGATTCATCCTACGTGTTGTAAAAATAGAGAATGACTGGTGACACCTAACAAGATTATGTAAAGTATGCCGGCGGCGATCCTGGCTACCTTGGGCTTTTTCAATTGTGAATCTTAGTTGGTGGAATTCCAAGTAGAATTTCAAGAAAGGAAAGTTTAAAATATCAAAGCAAATACGTTGCGACATGGAAATGGTTGCTTACCCTCCATGACGAAGACAATGGAGCCGACATCGCCCTCACGTATGATTGTCGAGCCGGCAGGAAACGTAACGGGATACATGCAGTCCACGATCTCTCGGATCTGCGTCAGCTCCAAATACTTCATGAAATCATTGTCGAGAATCGCCGCTCTTATCAGCTCTCGTGACCTTGAAACAAAAGCATTGACCATTCATAAAATGTGTTCACCCTCCACTTCTCCAGGGATAAGTCACCCGGTTGAACAAGTTACATTGAATGTGCACAATCTTCTCGCAGGATTCGCAGGATTGGCAGGGTCTATTATTGCCTGAAAATTGCACTTCCATTACAATTAGAAGAACTACAGAAGAGAGTATTCCAATGGAGAATGTAGGAAATCGGGGATGTTGGCAAGTATGACGTGCAAGGATGTTGATAAACACGAGAGACTTTCTATTTCCGCTTAACATAGTGTATTATGCATAATGCTCGGTCGAAATCGAAAGTGTTCCCTCGGTCAGAGCGGGCACAGTTTTAAACCTGCCGTCTCACATACTGCCACTACTCGTCCCACTTTTGCCTCGCACTCATACACTGGCAGCGAGAGTACACGTCCATACTATGATTACATCTGTACTTATCATTTACGGCTAAAGAAATAGAGCTAGGAAAGTTCTAGGAAATGTCAGAAAATAGCAATTGTTCTAAAGGTTTATTATTACTCATTGCACATCGAGCTAAAGATGCCGATCCTATGCACCCTCTACCCTCTTCAACATTTCAACATTTTAATACGGGCAAAACTGTTAAACGCGTCGGATTTTCTCCTTGATTATTATGTAGGGTATGGGTATGGCGAGTCTCACCAACCTCCATACAATATTAAATTAAAGCAGGCTTTTCACCTTTCTGTCATTTGATCCGTACTACCCACTGGTATTGCATCACCGGCTGCGGAGTAACTGATCAGTTGGCAACAATATGCTATTCCTGCTTTTATATAATAATGTAGTTCAGTGACATTTTACGTAATGAAAAGTAGATGCTCCACAGTTATACTCGATTTAAATCGTTTATGGAGAAGAGGAAATTCGAAAACATTCACACAGATCATGTAAACAAGTAAGTGGCGGTATGAAATTAAATCTAATCTGTTAAATTCAATGCTGACGTCACTAGGAAAATGAGTATATCATAATTTTGCTTGGCTTTTTCATTACGGTGGCAAGTGTTTAATATACCTCTCTCTTCCTCTTTCCCTCAAGAATGCTAATGCAGTGTTAGCAATTGTCAGGCGCTCTTAAGTTGCCCTCTTCTTAATTGTAGAGCCACACTTGATTACGTATTAAAAGAGCTCCGCGGTGTTTACTCTCATAAATAATATCGCAGATGAAAGGTGCCGACTCCAGAGACGAATCTTTACGGTTCGTAGAATGCAGGGTGGTCGTTCGCCTACAACACGTGCAGGAATAAACTGAACGCATTAACGCAGAATCCAGTTGGAGAAATTCTATATGCTGCATATTCGGCTGTGTAACTGCCAACCAAATTTCACTTTTAATAATAGATAGACGTCGGGTCATCGATCTCTTCGCTCTACCTCGAACTGGCCATGAAACTCATTGTCAGACGGGCAAAAGCCGAGCCTAAAGTCCAACAAGGAAGTTAGTACTAGAAACGAGAGCGTTCCTCTCCCCGCCCCGGTAACTATATGATAAGTATGGAAGATAAGTATGCAAAATAAAAGTAAGCCAGAGTTGGCTGTAGGGTTGCGTATACTGGCAGATTGTGTGCCAGCGTGTGGGTCAGAGAGGGAAGGGGTGGGGTGGGGTGGCGATTGCCTACTGGAATATGCCACTCGGTGGTGGGACGTTGGATGAGGGTGGGAATTGAGAGTGGCAGGCAGGGATGAAGCACGTGGCAGTCTCTCGGTCGGGCCGAGACTTGGACACACATGTGTATGTAGAAATGGAGTATTATAGCGGAGTATCGTAAACCTTAAACCATAAACCGTAGAGGGTAAACCGTGGAGCGTATATCGGTGGGCAAATAGAAGGATTTATCAGTAGTGTACCTTTGCGGCTTCTTGAACTTGACGATAACGCGGCCGTCTTTGGTGAGAGGTTCGGCGGATATCGCCTGGCGTTTCGAGCGCTGACCAGGTCCAATACCACCGGACGCCAGGCTGAGATCGACGATCTGCCGGAACTTGTCAATCTCATTCTGAAGGTAACGAATCGTAGCGTCCCGCTCCTCCAATGCTTTTTCGAGGGCCTCCACCGTTTCGTCACGGCGACGGAGGGCTTCTGTCCTCTCGTACAGCAGCCGACGGAGATCCCGTATCGAGTCCATCTTCTTAAGTACAAGTTCGCACTACTTTTCACTTACTTCCTCCGACACTTCCTTCTTTCCCGCTATGTTCTTTCCTATCCACTGCGACCTAACTCATCGAGCACTTGGACACTTCCCATTCAGAGATTCATAACGAAGGAGGCACTAATTGTAACCACTTAATTTTGAGGAGACTCTTCGTCAGCGAATGAGAATCCTCTTTAGAGAGATTACAAAGTCAAGATTACTTAAAATTAAGATAATATAAATGATCGATTTTTTTCGATAATTTCATGGACAGAGAGTTTGCCTATCGATAGATTCCAGGTATGAAAGGAACTAGTTAGAGAGCAGCACTCGTAAGAAGAGAAGAGCGGCGTGAGAATGTTCACCGAGTGGAATTACTAGATTAATTGTCAGATTGAACTGGAATTGGAGGGTGTTATCGGAACTTTCGTGATGCGAGAAGCGATAGATCCATATTGAGCAGGTAATATCGAGAACGATATCTCTGGGGGAGTGACATTGACTTTAATAAAGGTTTTACGTAATACGCGCGGCTATCACCGATTTCTCTCTATATTTGGCTATCTGGCAAAACTTTAATATTAGAACCCGCTTACCAAGCTAATAGCCCGATCTTCTCGTATTTCTTATATCATTTTCTTGAGACCTTGTTAAATTTTAGAACGTCGCCGCCGCGCCGGTCCACTTGACACTAACACTTGCTAATTACTTGGTGAGTCTTAGAAGAGATGGAGGAGGATCGTTTGGAAATCGTATTAATTTTCCCAACCATTTGACCAAGTTGCGATCCAACTTATTGTTGGTGTCATTACGTAAGGCTCTCCTCGAAGAGTACGCGCAGAAGCGAGACTTGTTGGAAAGAGCATGTCAGGCAAGAGTGTGTAAAACGCCTTCGAAAATTACCTCTGCAGAATAACAATGACCGACAGCCACCGGATTCGTAGGATCCATTGCTGTCCTTTTCTTCTTCGAGGAGAGCAATCATTTGAAATTCTAGTAAAATGATTCCAGTAATTTAATATGCAGTTTAATACTCCTTTGGAGATCAGACGGAGGAAGGATTCAAGGGAATTGCGGATAATGATTCTATTAATAGCTGGACTATCTAGAGATTACGGACAATCGTTTTATATAAAATCGAGTCTTTCTTCTTCTATACTGTTAACCAATCTAATTAATTTAGTATTGCACCTATGTTCTACAAGTTTTCCTACAAGACTTTGAGTACCTATTGCTTTGAAAATCAGCGAGAAATAGTCTCACGTAGCGTGACAAAGGCGTGAAACGTGTCCTTTTTGTATCGCGAACTGCCGACACACTTTTTTCACATGACGAACCAAGTCACTTATCATTGCTGGTACAAAATGACAGGTCAATTGATAATGGACGAGAATCACGGCACGTGTTTATGGCTGAGTAGAGAGTGGTGGCTCGGAGAACCGTCACTCTGTGGTGCTTCGTTCGAACTGAGGTGTATCCGGTGGCGGCCAGCCAGCCGGCGTTTCTGATTGCGAGAAAGAGTTGTATACTGGTGAACCAACTGACTGTGTCTCTTGATTTGATTGTGCGGCAGGCCGCGATGTACTGCGTCCACTTAATTGCACGCCTCACTCGACCGCGGTAATCCTTTCGTGTTTATAGTGCTCTTTGATCTTTCAAGTTAGGCTTAAAGTAATGAGAAAACTAGGGGCCGACTAACATTCCGGCTTATTCTACTTGGCAAGTCAGACGCTCAGGTTTACCACTCACTTTCCTCGCGATTATCCTTTATAAAGCGATCGCCTTTTCTTCGATCGTCTTTCGCTACCTGAAAGTTCACTGCAAACCCTAGGATTTTTGACTAGGGGAATATCTACGAGTTGGCACATGTAGTGGGGGGGACACTACACCACTCGACTTTCTACCACTTGAAGCAGCACGTTTAATTCGAAAGGAATTCTCGGTCAGAATGATGCCCGAGCTGTCCAAGGATATTTATCGCACCGAACTGATGGGGGAAAGCCGAAAGGGCGCGATGGCGGTCTGACGGTCCGACGGTCTAGGAGGGAGTCTTGCCGAGCCGAAGAGAGGTCTCGAGGCACGAGGCACGAGTCACGGGCCGGTAACGACTAACGACTATAACGACTAACGACTAACGAGCAACTCCCTTCGTTCGCGCACTATTCTATTTTTACGATTACCAATCCCTCCAGTATTTGTCCAAGCGCCTCCTACCTTTTGCCCAAAAGGTCGGACCCACCGAATCAAGAAGAAACGCACTCCCTTTCACTCAACTACCTTTGCCCGTACCCGTCCGACTTCTTTACGTTGGTCCTCCTCCACTCGGCCGCTCTTGAAAGCTCGCACGTGACTCGCATCCTTACTAATCTATGCTCTCGCTCCCGCACCCGTGATACACTCTGCCAAGATATCGCGGCATTCAGTCGGAATATTGATGAATCGCCGACTTGCCGCCGCTTTCTCGAGGAGTGAGCTCGACACGTGGAAGGATAAATAAGTGTGGGGATTACCGTGATCAGATAAGTGTGTCGAGATGTGCGACTATTCCATGTTACGAGAGCGGTGTAGTAGCTAAAAGATCCCGAGGTTCGACCAACTCACTTTTCTCTTCATCTGAAATTATTCGACGGTTGCTTCTTCAGGTAGAAGCGCGGCAATTATATTGGAACGCGAAGCTTCCTTTATAGTAGGAAGCTATTCCGGTGCTTGGCGAGAGTGCTTTCCCAACTTAAGAGATAGGCTTGGTACGCCAATGGCCGCCGGTGCGATATACGTTTTAACGAGAGGATTGCGTGGACGAATGCTCGGCCCGGCCCGGCCCGGCCCGGCCCGGCCCGGCCCGACCGGAGCGATCTCTTACCGATTGGCTTGACGCGGCCTAGATTCGAAAGTGTAGAGCTCCCTTTGCAATGTTGGTGCGACCCTGGATTGCCGTCGCGACGCCACGTTGGCTTCCTTGACTTTGGTAGCGCGCCCGAGACCCGATACTCAAGAGAAACGTTTAGACCTGCCACTGCCACGTATGTCAGAGAGCGGAGGCAATACCTTCCTTTCGCCCAGCAGTCTATGTAAGAGGTACATATGGAAAATACACAGTATACGTCAGCCGCTCAAAAACAGAGCAAAAATGAATGATTTCATTCTTTCAATTCCTATAATTGATAGGATATAGTATGCATTTAGGATATATTTATTTAATCCGGAGACTATAACTGGAGAAGAAATTCATTCTAATAACAGATCGCACCGCAAAAACGCAATGAAAGATTTATAGTTGAACTAAACTGTTGGTTGGACCGAAATTGGTGTAAGTGTAAAACATATCTATTATTCAGTCGACCCTGCAAATGGACCAATTCTTCCTCACGCATGGCAGAATAATCTTGTTACGCAATAGGAGAGAGGGAGAGATGCAAGATCGTACGTTCAGTTGATTTTCTTACTGTTGACGTCACACGATGGCCGGTTCTCAGTCCAATCGGCCCTCCTAGAGTGGACAAGTGTGCGGCCCATAAATCAGAATGATTATTTATTAGGTCGGATAAGCGATAATCGATTGCTCATGCCCGATGAAAGAAAGGGATACGTGAGGGATTTTGTCACTAGCGGAGATAGAGGTACTCATTGTCAGTGGGATCACCTGTTTCCGTTGCTTGTGTACCGTTTTCAAAATTAGGCACCTCACGCTCATGGGAGAGTGCTGATAGTTGGAAAGGACAGGGGGAGATCATCGAGAATTTATGGGAATGGAATTGTTAATAGATGCGCGCTGCCGCACAGAGGAGACAGAGGAGGGGGGTGGACCTTGCCTCACTTTCAAAGGTAGATACGGATACGGGTGAGAGGAAGGGTGAAGCTGTGGGAGAAAGACAGAGAGAAAGGAGGCGTGCCTTTTTTTCTGCACGTAGACGGGATCTATCCTTCGCCGGAGCGAGTATGGGCCCCGTTCAATTATTTAATCCGCGTACGTTCTGGGAACCTTGAATTTCAGTTTCGCAATTCTTGGCCACCCTCACCTCCAATAATTTCATGAAAACCCTTATCTCACGCTTGGCTCCCACTTCGCAAAAGTGAATTTGATGTTTCGTTTGTCCGAGTTTGCCATTCTCGCAACATTGCCGAGCAAGGGAAGGGAATTTTCGTGTGCCACTAATCGAGCAATGAACCCTAGACCCGCACATCTATCAATCCCTATACGTTCGAGCGGTGCGACGCGACGATGTCGGGTTTACAGCGGACATCGGCGGTTATAAAAATAGACAAAAGAGCAAAGAGCACTCTATACATATATGTACATATGTATCTATGTACTACACTAGCCTGGTGTCTAGTAGCTGTGTTCCGCGATAAGAGAACCTCTAGAAATAGGGGAGACACGATGCTCCCGATGAAAAGAAAAGTCGTTGGCGTCTTGATCCCCGGATGACTTTGGAACTTACTGGATGACTCTGGAAGTTTCAGTTGAATCCTTGCGTACTTTTGGATCGCACTCATTGAAACTTTCAGTGGAGGAATATAGTAAACGAGTGAGTAGCACAATAAGCTGCTTTCTTCGATGGTCTAGGAGGCCATGGTCGGCGGAATTGAGCGATAACAATGGTCCGCGATGATTAGCCGGTGGGACGCGCGTGTCGTTCGCGCGGCCTTCCTTCTCTATGCTTTTTCGCTTGTCGAGCGACTGATATGAAACGCGGCTGCTGCCTGCTGGCTCCTCTCCATTTACGTCTTCGAGGACTGAAACGAGGAGGCGTGGTCCATCAATATAAACCGGTTAAAGATCTCGCACGCGCGATATAGAATATCCCCCGAGGTTTCAAGCATAGCGATAGTTACGTCGCTAGAGGTTAGACGGATTGATCGGCAAATTATGCCATCCCTCCTCTAGAAACCGTTCAAACTCGGCCTCACATTTGGTGGAAGACACCTTTGATCCTCGCACCAAGTTCAGGGTTCATTCTCATTTTAACTGTCGCCCTATTTGGTGTTTAACAATCTTTTCAATTCGTCCGAAGGAGAAATGAAAGGGCGTGTCATGCGTCGATATCACGTAGCCTCCCTCAGTGCGTGAACGCGCGAAGAAGAATTAATTGTGTCTCAAGGCTGAATCGACTGGTTCGATCGGCCCAAGAAAGAATGTCCTCTGCGTCAGAGTTTCGAAGCTTCGGCAGAGTTCCGATCGCCGGCGCCGACAGGGAGACAATTATAAATCCAAGAATCTTACAACCGAGATAGAGCTTCTATGCATTCTTGCCTGACAATATCTTACTTTTCTGCTGAGCTGACGATAATGCAACTAGTATCGCTCTATTTATCTAGAACACGCAGGCTTCGCTCGGCCGCCATTATTCTATCTATGTAGTGCTACGTCTTTCTGGTTTATCTCAGCTACCGATCCAAAGAAAATTGCATCGGCACAATAAGCCAGCCTTAGGCGATTACGTAGAAGCTGTCCGCGATAATCAATATGCCATTCTCCTTTCCCCCCGTACCCAAGATCGACCAAGCCTGCGATTTGCCCTCACTGTCTTAAGTAAATCCCGATTTCGATAATTCGCTCGTCTCCAATTTGCCAGTGCTATTTCGAGGTATTCTTTGTGCGGCTTTGCTCTTGACATTGGCAATGTGCAACTCAATTTCTATTTAAAATTTAATTCTAAGGTTACAAGAGGAAAGTTCAATGACCGCGGTAACTGCGTACTCGTAAAGTCGGGGGTGGACGTACAAGTGTGAGAAAGACGCAAAAGTCGTGTCGTCCTTATCGTAAGATAGGCCGCGTGCTCCAGCCAAATTACTCACTCTCGTTTACAATTAGTCGCTTAGCATCTTGGAAGAAATCATCGTATTTTCCCTCCTCACTTCTACCCTTGATAACCATACTGCTTTCTGGTCCCGTTACTTTCAATCTTTAACAGTCTGCCAAGCGATTCACTTCTTTAAGGCACTGCTACATTTCTGCTATGCAAAATAGATGTAAAGTAAATTCTAGGCTCCCTTTAGAACGTCACTTTGCGAACCGTTCAATTTCCCCAATTGGAACCAGTCGAATTTCATACACATTTCTGCATTACTGGCCAGGTTCTTTCTAGGTTTCACACAATTCTTTCGCTATGGTCGACATTTGTTCGAAGCAACCTGTAATAGTATCGCGTCGGCTACCAGAATGGCTTTCGACGTGCGACGCGCGGGTCACCGCTACCGACGGAGAAGACGACCGTTGCGTTGCGTTGCGTTGCGTTGCGTTGCGTTGCGTCGCGTCGCGTCGGTCGTGCTGTTCAGTGGTACGCGTGAAACCGGTTGCGTCCGTGCAGGTGGAATCACGTCGGAAGGTCACACGAGAGAAGGCGCCACCAAGCAAGCAGCCAACCCGACATGACTCACAGACACACACACATACGCCGATACCCTCACATAAACATCGAAATACTCAGTGTAGGACACTTACAGAGAGCTTCAAAAGAATCGGAAAATAACAGATGTTGGAGAGTAGCAGCATTATATATTTCTATATGTTTCCAATCGCGGCATCAAGCTATCATTATTATTCATTATTTTTTAAGAAAACTTATTGCTTTTAATTTCATAAGTCCCTCGTTGCTTAGAGTTTGATTTCTTGTTGGGGTCTAACTTCCAACGTGCAAATCTGTTGATAAAATCTGTGCCAGACAATTCAATGAGACGTTGCACCAGACATTGAGCAAATTATGGGTAAACGGTACTAGGAATTGGCGTAAAATTGATACAGTGCTAATGAAACATTCACGAGAGCGTATTTCCGTTTCTCACATTAAAGGGATACTCGACAAATCGAAATTGACTATATACTCTGCATATACAAATCTCAGCCAGCCTTCTCCATTAGACTCTTCGGTTTTACATCTTTCTGGGACTTGTTACAGACTGTTTGAAGGAGCCTGTAGAGACGCGTCCCCAGCCCCGTCCCTCTTCCCTTGCGAGGCGCTAATTCGTGCCTGAGCCACGACCATTCGCTCTCTCGCGGTCACGCGCTCCTCTCCCGCTTCTCTCTCGTTCACTCGCCGCTTTAACTTTTTAAAATGTCGCCGATGGCCGTGACAAGATCTATTTTTAGCCGAGCCGAGATAAGCACAGCACGGACGACAGGCGGGAGCTGCGAGCCCGGAGCCAGGGGCAGGAGGCAAGAAGCGGGCACGAAAGAGCACCGGAGTGAGAGAGACGGACGAGTGCCGCGCTGCTCGACGAAGGAGAGGGAAGGCATGACGAGTACGAAGGAGAGTAGTATAAGAGGAACGATCGCAGTTTGCGAAGGTTCGAGCGAGAACGAACTATCTAGTAGAATGGGGCCGCCGCGCCGCGCCACGCCGTCCTGCAGACAGTAGCGTACGCACGGGACTGTTTCTTCATTTGAGTAGGCGCTCGGAAAAACACCTGTTTAATTAATATCGAATTTACTATGTATACACCCTATCAGCGATATACTTCCTGCAGTATCATTAGAGGAGAGTTTTAGCCTTTTCACCGACCATTGCATTTACACAGCAGCTATCCCTATATGTACAAGACCACTTTGATATTCGTGAATTGATGGGTGCTAGTAGTCTAATGCTAGTAGCTAGTAGAGAGAGTCAGCGACTTGCGTGAAGACAGAAATAGTGATTTGCAAGTGGTCGAGTTACGCAGTACGGGTAGTACATAGATGCATCTCGTCATCTACGAAGGAAAGGAATCGGGAGCGACCGCGATCGCCAGAAAGAAGGATACAAGGAATTCTAGCGAGTGAGCGCAACAGCAGCACTGCACGTCCACTCGGAGGAGAAATGAAGACGCGCATATGATTTGAGAGAGAGAGAGAGCGAGGGAGGGAGGGAGAGAGCGTGGAACCGGAGAATCAAACAACTAATTATACGTGACGTCACCCGACTCGTTTCAAGAGACACAGACACGAACTGGCAGACGAGTTGCGAATGCAGCGCTTTGAGCAGTTGACTCGAGTCGAGTCGGAGTCAGTTTAGCCTAAACTCTCTCATTCGTGCGATTCTTGTTGCTGATGTTGGATCTGCACCCGGCCCGCGGACCACCAACCATCCTTGTCCTCCCTTGCTCGCCCACCTCTCACTATCACCACCACCCTCCGCGCGGCCAGATGGCAGTCGGAGAGAAGAAAGGAGGGCGAGACAAAAATAGAAGCGCCGAAAGTTTATGGCCGGTAAATCACAGGCTCGTTTGAACGTGCTGCTACTACTGGCGGCCCTGCCGTCCCTCCCGTCCCTGCCCCCACCCCCGCCTTTCTGACACCCTCACACTTCCCGCTGCCTGCCCCAGCCTCCACCAGCACTGATGGCCTCATTGACCATCATAACTACACAACGACGTATACGAGATTCAATGGAATCTTAATTATTGATTGACATTTCGGCGTACTATATTACACATTTAGTTTTGTGCAATATTTATCGCCGATGCCGTGGCGTAATAGTAGAAGATATTTATTGTTTTCATTGAATTAAATCTCTTGCAGTTTGGACTACATTTCGCTTGCTTTTGATAAATTTTGTTATCGTTACAAACTAATTATTGTTAACGGCACATTAGCATCAAGTTAATCTTCTACTCAGTGAAATGAAGTTATTCCGTCATGTAAAAGACAGTATCCTGCTATGCAGATGTGGTTATTTAAACATTCCTTTTTTCATTTGCGTCATCGACAAAGTGCCTCTGGCACGAGGAGTCGTCAGTTAACACGTTATATAGAATCGGCAAGGATGCTTTGCGCTCCCCTAACTTATCTCTGCGTTGCAGGCGAAAGTATATTCGATAAATTGGCCAGATGGTGCTGAATCAGCGATATTGCTTTAACCGGCCGGCACGACGGCGCCTTCCTCGATTGCCTTGGCTTCAGCTTATAATGAGCCCTGTCAAAGGTTTGCCAAGTTTTAGACATACCTAACGAGTCGAGCCGAGCCCGGCCTATGGACCCATTAGCCCAGCTTCCAAGCGGCCTTAATAATCCAATGTATTCCTCAATACTAGTCGACCTGATTGATGCACTACCATTCGGACATGCCTTTATTTTATCATACAGCAATCCTAAAACGTCCGATCGCTATCGAGCTATCTGCGCGAGTAATCGCGTCTTAATATTAGGCGTGCAGGAGGGCCGACGCGCGTGCGTCTGGCGGATCGACTTTACATCTGCAAATGGCGAGTTCCATATCAATTCCACAGCGGCACCTACGTCAAAGGATATACATGCAGCTATGCCAAAGGAAGAACACTGCCGGCATACAAATCTCGGTGGACCTTCGTCGACGCGTTCCTATCCCCTGATGCTAGCCAATATCAACCTATTTGCCAAGACACCGTCGCGCAATCTTTACCCGCTTCTTTGCCGTAACTGTGCCAGTGGACTTGAGAGAGTTTACGCACCTTCGAGTCCATCGAATCGCATAGACTCATATCAAAGAAATTTCTTGTGAAACTTGCATCCCTACTTTCAGCGCAAACCAACGCGAAGTGATACTCTTTCCCTGGAAAAGGTAGATTTACTACGGTTGAGCTGAGGGGTGGACCGTGGCAGTTAGGAGTGTCGCGCATAAAGACTTAACGAATAAATGTGTATACGAGGGCGGCATTCTAGCGGTTGGACGGCGACATATTATTTGACCGTGCGTGTGCTTGCATTCTCCTTCTGGTGATCGTAATCGTTAGCGGTAGAGATGGCAGCATGCACGCAAGTGCACGCGGATAGGCAGATCCTCAGATGAGAGAGTCGCGAGTCGCGAGTTAAGTGGCCGTTACACTCGCGCAAAGAATGTATGGCTAGATAGTCGCGAGGCTCGTATCTTACTTATTTATTTATAGTAGTAGCGAGAGCGCGCAAATTCTGTTTCGAAAGAGAGCCGCGGCGTCGGGCCGACCTCGCTTGTGTTGCATCGCCTTCCAGTACCATGTGAACGATAAACGCCCTCCGCTCCTCCTTACTTCTTTTCTTATTTGTTTTTTTTTATATTAACTCACGCTATCTGTACGTCTGCCACACTGCTACTGGTGGGGAGTTTCCTCTAACATTTTAGTATGATATAGAAGGTTTTCTTATTTCCCGAATTATTCATCAGTCGTGCCGGAATTGTATCGAAAACAGGCGGAGAAGCTGAACGGTACATAGATCAATTGTTTGAGTATCAAAACGTATAGCAAACATGAAACCAGTAGCAGAAATGCCGAAATTGTGCCGAAAACATATGGAAAACCGATCCTGAATAATTAATTTCGTCTAATTTCGACGGTATTTTTCATGTTTTTAAATCTTCCTGACCTTTTCCGGGGCTGAAATTTGGTGGAGAGTGTTTTCTTGCATCAAGGAAGAAGTGATATAAATTCCAGAGCCCCAGCTCAAAATTCATTTTTTCGCAAATTTTTCCATATGTACCCCTTCACAAATTTTCGATTTTTCGAAGGTTCTGGGACTTGGACGAACGCTTGATTTTTCGATTGTTTAAGTATCAAAACGGAAAGAAAACATGAAACCAGTGGCAGAAATGCCGGAATTGTACCGAAAACACATCGAAACCCGATCTTGAATTTTTCATTTTCGTGGTTTTCCTCATGTTTTTAAATCTTCCTGACCTTTTCCGGGGCTGAAATTTGGTGGAGAGTGTTTTCTTGCATCAAGAAAGAAGTGATATAAATTCCAGAGCCCCAGCTCAAAATTCATTTTTTCGCAAATTTTTCCATATGTACCCCTTCACAAATTTTCGATTTTTCGAAGGTTCTGGGACTTGGACGAACGCTTGATTTTTCGATTGTTTAAGTATCAAAACGGAAAGAAAACATGAAACCAGTGGCAGAAATGCCGGAATTGTACCGAAAACACATCGAAACCCGATCTTGAATTTTTCATTTTCGTGGTTTTCCTCATGTTTTTAAATCTTCCTGACCTTTTCCGGGGCTGAAATTTGGTGGAGAGTGTTTTCTTGCATCAAGAAAGAAGTGATATAAATTCCAGAGCCCCAGCTCAAAATTCATTTTTTCGCAAATTTTTCCATATGTACCCCTTCACAAATTTTCGATTTTTCGAAGGTTCTGGGACTTGGACGAACGCTTGATTTTTCGATTTTTTAAGTATCAAAACGGAAAGAAAACATGAAACCAGTGGCAGAAATGCCGGAATTGTACCGAAAACACATCGAAACCCGATCTTGAATTTTTCATTTTCGTGGTTTTCCTCATGTTTTTAAATCTTCCTGACCTTTTCCGGGGCTGAAATTTGGTGGAGAGTGTTTTCTTGCATCAAGGAAGAAGTGATATAAATTCCAGAGCCCCAGCTCAAAATTCATTTTTTCGCAAATTTTTCCATATGTACCCCTTCACAAACTTTCGATTTTTCGAAGGTTCTGGGACTTGGACGAACGCTTGATTTTTCGATTGTTTAAGTATCAAAACGGAAAGAAAACATGAAACCAGTGGCAGAAATGCCGGAATTGTACCGAAAACACATGGAAAACCAATCCTGAATAATTCATTTTCGTGGTTTTTCCCATTTTCTTCATACTTCCCGACATTTTCCGGGGCTGAAATTTGGTGGGGAATGTTTTCTTGCATCAAGAAAGAAGTGATATAAATTCCAGAGCCCCAACTCGAAATTCATTTTTTCGCAAATTTTGGAAAGGTTCTACCCGTCTTATTTGCCTCGATTTACTGCCTTTCCTGCACCTCCTAGCCTCAGCGATCCGAGCAGTGGACGCATTTATCCACGATTCACTGCTGATACAACGGACACACGTGGCGCAGATTATCTACGCGCCGCGAACGATGGCATTGCACTGGCATCCAAGTTAATGGAAGTCTTCGGGAGATATCTTTTCGGTGGTTCGTGGTACGCCGGTCGACACATAAATCTTGGTAGATTTTTGTCGACAGTGATCCGTGTCCATTTTGATCCGGGACAGTCGTAAGCAAGTGGGTTTGCTAATGTTGCACCGACTCGATGCTGATTCAATCGGGCATCAAGAGAGTAGTGGGACGCAGGCGTGTTACATGGATTGGCATGCTTATTTATCTCTGGTGGCACAGTGTACAAGACAGTCTGTCGATGTTCCAGGAAGCCGAATGAGGCCATTAAAGATCTGCCTGCTTTATCGAGAAACGGGTTTCGAGCGTGTCTTGCCGGAGAAATAGAATCTCGGAACCTGACGGTAGTAACTAGCTTAGGATAGGACCGGTCTAAGAGCACATCTCAGGACGGCTCGGCAGGTGTTTGAATCGCCATCGACTTAATCCCACCTATCCGTAAATACCAGGCAGAATGACCAGCACCACATACCTCTGAATAAGAGTGTGGACTCCCATCAAATATCTTGCTTGTCTTTTTCACGAGAAAAATTGTCTTCCTGACTTTGGAAGACTCAAAAAACGGATAACCTTGAAAGCTCTAACTTGATTTCACGACTAACCTGGCCCTCCCTCCACTCCATCCCTTAACCATTGGGAATGGTTAAACTTAATAAATTTTCTGCAACTAATAACTAAGCATCACGCAGAAATTTATGGTGGATTTTTATGACACGGCGCGCGGCGGCGGCGGCGGCGGCAATATGTATACATATCTACGGTAATTTGAAGGCCTGGCGCGTTTTGAAAGTAGTTTGTCGAATGCAACAACTGCAACGCAGAATCGCAGGAGCCAGCATTCAACGACGCGCGACGGATCGAAAAACTGTTGGAAGGTGAGTGGCCTTGGGAAGCCAGGACCGGACTTTAATTGGGTCACTGGTGGAAGTTGAAACACTGCTTGTGTTGAACATGATATATCGAGAGTGGATTCAAGACTTTCGCGTCACTTTAAACAGCATACATCTGAAAATCCGAAGGGTAAACGCAAGTTCGGCAGTTGCTTGCAATTGGGAGTGGACCAACGTACTTTTCCATCGTAATGCTATCGAAAAAGCAAAGTATTGCATGTCGGGAAATTGGGAAAAAGACTTTAATCTTCTAGGAAAGAGGAGCTCGCGGCGTATTAGTTGCCTCAGTTGCTATCTACTCAGCCGATTGCCCTTCCCGGAAGTGGTAAATTTCAGCCGTTCGCCAGGTACGCTCGTTGAAATGTTTGTCAAGGCTTTAATTGAACGTCATCGCTTGGCTTCCGTGCAGTGTCGCGTGAGATAGGACTCTCAATGGGAAAGAGTGAGTGAATGGCGAGCGCGATATACATCAGGCACTGAGTCGTCACTCGAGACTTTCGATACGTAGGCCAAGTTTTATCAGGCTGCTCTCTTTAATCAGCGCTCGAGAGTTGCGTGCGAAGCCGTCGAGCGGGGAGAACTATCTTATTGTCAGCCTTCTCCGACGTTGCTCGCTGGCTCGATCCACCACGCTTTTCTCACGCAACAAGCACCGTTCTACCCATGTATTTATCTACTGAAATAATTATTTTGCTATTATATTTGGTTTTGCTCTGCTGAAAATACATAGTCCTCCGATAGGAAATCTCACAGGCAGGACATCCATCTGCTAATTAATAATGAACCTGCTCGAACGTTGAACCGGCTAAATAGGGAATTGGCTAGATCGAAATTGAAGATATACATACATATGTATAGATGCAGTGGTGCAAACTGCAAGACGAAGCGGGATAGTATCCAGAACGGTATAGTAATAGTACCGGATAGTATTATCGTATAGAATGGTGAAGGCAAAAAGGTCTTGACTGTCTGGTAACCCGAACCCACACAGATAGATCAAGTAACAGTGAATAATATTTGCAGCAGCACGTGAGAATTAATAGAATGAGGTACGCGACGCGACAAAAAAGCTACCCGACACCGCTGCTGTTGCTGCTGCTACTGGTACTCGCCGAGCAGCATCTTTCCTTGCTTTTGCATTCCATTCAAAACTGTCTCTTGAAATGTATTGTCCGGATATCTCGATAGAGAGTTTCCTCGTCTTAACCAGACAAATGGTTGGCTGCGTGAAACTGCTCTTCGAGACAGAGAGACAAAGGAAAGGAACAACTACTGGGATAATTGTGCCAACGTTGAATTCCGGGTGTGGAAAAGGCTTTGATAATGGACTAGGCGAATTCTAAAATTGGCAGCTCATCCTAACTTGGATACCGCCTCGACTTACTTGGCTTACTAGGGTCTCCGTATGCCAACGACAACGTATCTCCTGATTCTCAATTATATCGGCTGAAAGTTGTGATTGCACCATGTGGAACAATAGGAAATAGCCAGGAAGGGATAATGGGAGAAGCTTATCGCTTATCATTCGTCTCTGGAAGACTTCATTCTAATTATCTCTATATTAGTTCAATTGGAGCAGCATTATAATTCTCTGTGGGTTCTAAACTACATCCGACCACCATAAGTCAATCCCATCACCGAGGATTCAGTAATCGCAGCTTATTTAACGGCGAACTCGGATTAAGCTCGCGTTTGTTGGCCTCGTGATTCGCTATGTAGCAATGTTCTATTACTCGCTGAAATCGAAATCTACAGAGAGTCTGAGATAGCCGATCTTTTATCGTACGAAAGACTGGATTTTCCCCTCCCGAAATAGAGTCGCATAGGAGTCCGCTAAATAGACTCTGATTCTATGGTAGCTATGATTTTCGATTCTGGGGAAGTTAAATTGAGCACGTAGATACGAAAGGTTGGTTCGCGAATAAGCGATTCGAATGATTCGGTGAGGTGCGGGGAAAGGTATCGCGCAGCAAATACGCCTAGCATGGGCGCCGCCAGTTTAGAAAGTGGAATGCAATGCATTACCTTCTGACTAGGGTCCAAGTCTAGCGCCAGACTATGTACTTACTGAGCTTGACATACGGCATGGGAAGGCGCGCTGCTCTCACGGCATTAAAGACCTCAGTCAGTCAAAGTTTCATTTCTCTCTTAGAGAAGTAGGATATAAACGTACCTCATGGATAATGGCGATCGAGGAAGAAATCCATCTGGAATTGGCAGTTATAAATAGCCTAGTTACCGTAGCCCGAGAAATAAATCATTCAACCCTCATTCGCGGGTGTAAGAGAGATGAAAGCATATCGTCCCCTTATTTCTGCCCGCAGAACCCGCAATAGCTGCGCCGTCCATTTGATCGTTCGTCGCCCAGCTAGCCACCCCAACACAAACTCTAACTTTTAACTTCTAATAGAGACCGACTACCGACTTCCCCTTCTACCTCTAGGCTCAACCAATCCTCCCAACTAACACTAACCCTAATACTTGCTCTCTTATTTCCGACTAGAGCTTATAGTCTACATTGTAAGTTTGAAAATGAAACAATGTACAAAAGTATTCTAAAAAAGGCTGTGAATTAGGGGGGGGGGGGGGGGGGAGAGTTGAGGAAGCTACGGGAGCTGCGCTTTCATGGAGCGAGGGGGCCGCATACGCGTTTAGTCTATGCGATGTCAGTTGGATAGTTGTACAGATAGATAGAGTGGTATATGCCTATCGCACCTACCATCGCTCAACAAACGTATGCTTTGGGACAGGCGGAATGCATGTAAAGTAAAATCTTGTCGCGAGGCGAATGACTATCTAGCGCCGGCCTGGCCCAAGGCCCAAGCCGCACACGTCGGCGTCGATGGTCGTTGGCTTCACGCCTACGCGAACACAAGAGCGTTCTCCTGGAGAAATTTAATCATGCATATTATAGAAACGCTCGGCGCCTCTTTCCATCGATTGGCGAATCGGTACGAGTCTTCCTGCTGGGAAGCCTTCACTCCGAAAGGTCAACGAGGTGTGCGCTTTGTCGTCGCGGAAACGTGACAAATTTGAATATCTAATTCAAAAAGAATGAAATTCCAGTATCGCCGCGTGTTAGTTCTACCTGCTCGAACCTGTGCGAATGTTCGTATTCACACTGTCCTTCTGTCACTATTATTTACTGATACATTACTGGACAAATATGGGACAAATTTCACACTTTCTCTTCATCGGGTACAAAATGTTATCACACTGAGATTGGAGAGTACCACTATTATCGAAACTGCGATTAATAATTGCTAGAGTAAAATAACGATTGGCATTACACTCTTACACATCGTACAGAATCCAGACTAAAGGTGCACCTCTAACTGGCCGGCGCCAATGCGGAAAGGATATTTTTGTCGATTGCATTCGGACGCATGCCTTCTCAACGCTCCATACACACAGAGTAGTATAACGGAGCGCACGAGCGCACAACATGTTAACGTCGCTTCATTATTCATATAAAAGGAACGCTTAGAATCGTGGGCTACAAAACCGGTGGATGGCGTATTGAGTGGCGCGCCTGGGGAACACACTGTCAGCTGACAATCGTGATCTGCCTTTAACGCGCTTCTTCCGCCGCCTCTTTTTATCAGCTTGCAAATCTTAGATCACTTTCCGAATAATAAGGATCTTCTCCAGGTCTCCCTCCAACTGCCTAGAACAAATTTTCCGCCGGGTAACAGTTTCGTGGGTATCTACGGATTTGGATAGACGGATCTTTCGAGGCTGTGCTAGTCGAGTATCCTTGATCGACCAGCAGGCCAAGATTCCGATCTCGTCGCTGGTTAATTTTAACCGGTATCGCACTGGTAACAAGTGTTTGTTCCGTAATCGCGGCTGCCCCAGTCCCAGATACGCGCACGGTGCGGTTTGCGAACCTCTCGTAGCCCATCAGAGGCACGTGGGCGCCTGCTGCAAAATCTAAATGCAGCGAGCGAAACGTTGCATACAGCTAAGCAAAGGACCCATTCTGGCAGTACTGCACCACTCTTCGTGGAAGTTCGGCTCTGGCGAATCCAAGATAAATCTCAAATCCTCCTAAATGTCACGGTGCAGGCTGCTACCCGCCACCCGTCGGCTACCGAGTGCCACGTGCAAACGCGTGGAAAAGCACCACGCGCGGTCCACAGATAAGGAGAGCATATACCAATATAAGCGCCTACAGAGCTGCACCAGCAGAATGGACGTTTTTACCAAACCAAGTTCAATCCCTAAGTGATACGAGCCTCGAATAAGGCCGAGGCCCTTTTCGAGTGAGATCAACGAGAGATGAGTGAAACGGTAGGCGGTAGGCATCCACAGTGCCCGGTGCTCGATTTGGCGTGCAAGTGTGAAATGACCAATTAAAGAGCAAAGCATTCGTCGGCGACCGGCGAGCACTCGAGTATACATACATATGTATACATATAGGGACGCATCGAGTACAGTCGTGTCGTGGATATGTATCACAACGAAGCCCGAGAGCCACGGAGACCAGGATCAGCGGCGGCGGCTGCTGCTGCTGCACCGATACAGCTCTCGAGGAACGAAGACAGAGAGTGAGAGAGAGAGAGAGAGAGAGAGAGAGAGAGTGGGCGGGGGGCGGTGGTGGTGCTGCCTATGGAAAAGCACTGGTGTCCGCAGTCACATGGTACACTGGCAGGCGCAATACGTGTGCACGCGGCGACCGTAATAATAAACACATGGACGATCGGAAGAGATCCGAGGGAAAAAAGCGAGAAAGGTTCAATTGGTTCATTGGTCGAAATGGTCCCTGAGAGTTGGCAGCAGCAGTCCGAGAGTCGAGAGATGGTAGAGTGATTTAAAAGTCCCCGGACGAAGGGGAGCGGCTGACCAGTAATGAATAAGTAGGATAGCGAAGAGCGTGGAGATTAGAAATAGTGGTACCGACCTGTCGCTCTTATCGATGACCTCGAGCTGCGCAAGTTCCTGGAGCGGTGGCTCCGCAGAGATGCCCTGTGCCCTCTGCTTCCTGGGCCTGGGCTTGGTGGGTGTGAGGGGTGACTTGAAGGGCAGAACGCTGAGGAACTTGTCGAGGTGGCTGCGGAGCTCCTGGATCTCGGCATCCCGGCGGTAGAGAAGCTCCTCGAGGGCGGTAATCCGCTCGTCTTTGATGCGCAGCAACTCCTGGAGCTCGCGCAGGGTGCCCATGGTGCTGACACTGTTAGCGAGGCTCGCCGTGGGCCCCTGTCCGCCCGTACGGACCACCGCCGCCGCCTGCGTCGGCAGCTGTGACGATGCGTCCTCCTCGTCGGCGAGCCGCTGCTGCGTCGACGAGAAGCACAGCGAGTCGAAGCACACGCGCATAGACACGCAGGCGTCGCCGCCGATCGGCACTCTGCACTTGGTACCCTCGTCCATTCAACTCGAGCGCGCGCGCGCGCCCGCACCCGCGACCGACCGACCGACCGACCGATCGCCCGTCGCCGCGACGCCCTGCGCCGCACCACACCGCACCGCACCGCACCTCACCGCACCGCACCGCACCGTACCGCACCGCACCGAAGACAGTCAGGGAACCGTGCCCTGCTCGGCACCGTTACCTACCAACGAAGACCGAGCCGCTACGAGTTACGAAGCAAGAGGAACCGGCAGAATGGTGATTCGCAAGAAGAGGTTCGCAGGAAAGGGAGAGAAAAGGAAAGGAGCGATGGATCGTGCAAGGCAAACGGCTGACTCTGCTTCCAGTGGCAAAAGTGGCAAAAGAGCTGGAGATTGGAGAGGCAGAGTGCGAGTATGTATGTGTGTAAGAGAGAGTGAAACAGTGGTCTCCTCTCCTCGATGAGAGAGGGTTTGCTCTCTCGGCTAGCGCAGCGCTCCCTCCGCTCGGCTCGCTCTGACTACGCTGGGAGCGCGCTGGAAACCATGGTGAACCGGGGGTCCAAAGCCTCGCGTCTCGCGTCTCTCGTCTCTCGTCTCTCGTCTCTCGTCTCTCCTCGCTCGTCATGCCACCACCGCTCGTCGTCGCAAGTCGCAACACCGCGCCGATGAGCCTTCCTTCGTCCTTCTACTCCACCCTCCCCGGCCCCTCAGCGGCCACTCGACGGCCCCTTCCCCACCTTCTAACGCCTCTCGCCTCTCGCCACCCGCCTCTCCACTAGCCCCTCTCGTACGTCCACCCGATAAACCTTTCAGACTTATACAACCAGCGCCTCCCTCGACTCCTCTCTCACTCTCCTTATCACGCTATCATCCACTCCTATATCCTCATTTCCCTCTTTCTCCCTAATTTATACATCTCCTTTCCCTTTCCGGGAGGGGCAAGGAAAAATCCCCTTTCCGAGCTTCATTATTTCTTCGATATGCTTCTCTCACGTGGGATCTGGGATATTGGTATGGTCATTGCCAGAGCCATTTCTCGACTGTCGGTGCCCTGTGCAACTAGAATCGCACTGTCCTGGAATTGGTATGATGCGCCATCATCCGATTGAATTCAATACGAATATGAATCCTATTGTGTCAGGCTTATCGTCCGAGTTTTTTTGCTTGTCGTTGCCCCTTTGAGAAATCTACTATTACGTATAATAGATATAACGCTGCCCTGCCTCACATAGACGATTTCTTAAACCAATCGAATTACCATTATGAAAAACTATTGATTTTTATCCAAATTAATTTGAAACAATCATTCCAGTTGGATCTAGAGTTACCATTCTTTACGAACGTTAGTATCATATTCTTTTGCAACTATTATCATTGCTTTATCAGAGTCAATAGCTTGGATAGTGCCTCTGTATCAGTTCGTTGATAAGTACTTTACTATTGATAAAGCACTTTAATTACAGACGGTGCAAGGCATTGCGTCGTTCTACATTCCTCAACTATAGTTCACACCAATTCCTTACAATTGCAACTTTTGCCTTTCTTATAGTATCTATTCTCCGTAATCCGGTGTATCATATTTTTTACAGAAAAATAATCAACGTAATGTAAGTTTGATGAAAATCATGCGGTGCGAACAGGCATTTTGAAGATGACGCCACGTGGTCCGTTGAGCTTGTCAAATCGCACAGAATATATGAAATCATGCTCTCCATAATGATGCCTGGTTACCCCGAAATTAATAAGGAAATTCATAATTTGTAGTCATCTCGTATTAACTTATTATTATTACTATTCTCTCCCATTACTATTACTTATTATTTGTTCGGTTCACCCTCAATAGAATTTATTTATGGCAGATTTCCTAATAGTCGCCCTATAATAATTATAATTGAAAATTTACGGTAAGATAATAATCGGGGAATTCAAAACAACAACATATGTACAACAGTATGAATTTATGATAGAAATTTCTTTCACCAATGTGATATTGGCTCTTTCTTTCGCCTTTGGAGTTTCTCGTGCAACGGCAAAGTAATTTTACCGAGCGCAGAAGAAATTGACCTCCACGGGGCGCCGCGGCGCCAGCACGCACGTATCGGCCAAGTTGAATGCATGAAAATAAATTGGAAAACTATCCTTGGATGGCCCTGATCGTGGCTGAGCATTGTCTCTGGCATGGCGTCTTTCGATGACTATACATGTAGTATGTATGAACAGACAATTACCGAGTTATCTCGAATCGAATGCCTGAAGGGAGCCCGATTCTCTCTCGCTCTCTATCTCGCGGTCTGACAATCCATCGCTCGCGTCTCTATTCTCTATCCGGTAGTGCTGCTGGTAATAGGCAGGCTCTACTGCTCAGGGGAGCGTAATGTCATAATGGAATAGCGATGTTAGTAATACCATCGCAATGCAGCGGAGCACTGCTCTCTAGGCAACCGGCCGATTGACTAGATAGTGCGCGCGCCCTCATCGCACCGCACCGCATCGCATCGCATCGCATCGCACCGCACCGCATCGCACCGCACTCAGTCCGGTCAATTTGCATTCCATTGTGTACTCGTTACGCTTCCATCCGCGACGCGTATGCCGCTCTTCCTACCAGGCGGCCATATCTGCTCCCATTCCCATTCCCATTCCCATTTCTATCCCCATCTCCATCCCCATCCCCATCCCCATCCCCATCCCCATCCCCATCCCCATCCCCATGCCCATTCCATCGATATCACTTTTACCACGCACATTTACCTACACCATGATTTATCAGCGGATCGTATCTGCTCATTGCATGCCATGTACTTGAAGTGCTTTCGGTGGATACACATTCTATCGGGTTGCAAGTTTGCCGCTTGAAGAATACTATCTGCTTGCGCTTCTCCCTAATAAATTGTGCGGGACAAAATAGAGGAACGAGATATATCTAGTGATAATAAGAGGTAGTGATGAGGACATGTTCAGGAAAACTCTGACAATCCTCAATGCCGTGTCTTTTGTTCATTAGGGTATTTTACTGCAGTACTGCATACTCCCGGTCGATGTCTCCTCACAGATATACCTTACTGGTGGCAATTGATAATCGCGTTAGGTTCTAATAAAGTCACAAGACTTTCCTTATTGGGTGGATGGAATGATTGAGTGAAAGCAGTCTAACAGTATTAGAGGTGGGCATCGAAGTCGGAGCAAGTGGAAGTGGGTGGCGTGACGCGGAGCGGAGCCGAGGACAGGTGGACTGATGGGTGGAAGCGCGCAGAGTGCGTGTCGTGGCGTAGCGAGGCACCCCGACGCCGAAACCACCAGCGTTCCAGCAATCAGCGCCCTGGGAGAACCGTGGAAACCGCAGAAACCCCTAACTCGATTATCGTTTCTGGCATCGTTATCGTTATTAGCCGCTCCATCGCCCGGCTAACAGCGCCAGAGAACGCGCGCACCGCCTACATCCCCTCTGCCCCAGCTTTTCCAAGCTCTCTCCCTCCTAGTTTTGCCACTCTCCCACTTCCCACTATTCTCCAACCTCATTTCTCTTACAATTAGTTTCATCTCGCTTTCTTACTTACCTCGCCAGCCTCGCCTCCTCTAGCAGACCTACCAATCTTCACAAACAAACATTTTCTTACTAACAATAAGATTAGCAGATTGAATGTTGCGCTGGCTATCAGTGCACTTCTTCCCCATTGTCGGTGGCGACCGACGCGCGCCGCTGGCTAACGTCTTAAGTCTTATACTTACATTAGCCAGACGTATTATACATACAATGTAGGTCCAGGTGTCTAGAGTCGAGATCCTTGATTGGGAATGCCTTCCTAACTAAAGTTATCCGAGAAAAAGATTCAGAAATGGAAAAGTAGTGCACGAGGACGGATTTCTGAATTAGAAGATGAGAGGAAGAAAAAGTTTTATCCTTGTCAAAGTCTCTTGATTTAAGGAAGAATATCAGTACTTTGTTCATGGATCGTAACTTGTTCTCCATAATTTAAAGGTATTAATGACGGTGGATTACTGCCTCGTTATACGGTTTTCTCCGATTCGAAAATAGGCTTGAGCTTACTCGAGAGACTGGCAGTATTGCGTGTCAGGGAATTACGGGGGAACCGAGAGAGAGAGAGATCGATTAAATGGTAACTTCGTTTGGCCCGTCTGCGATTGTGTTTCCCTGAAATCTAAGGGCCCCAGGGTACACCGTGCTATCTCGAATCAATAGAATAACTCCTTTCCGCATCCGCAGTGAAGTCGAAGCGGGATTCCGGCCGGGCGAAGTGACGCGTCGCGACCCCAACGAACGGCTAAGATATGTCGGCACCGTTCTTCAAATACTCTTCTTCATAATTAGGTTGATGCGAAAATTACCGGCGCGGCGCGGCGCGGCGGTGCGGCGGCGTGCGCCCGTGCTGCAACTCACTGTTACGCGATATCGAGTGCGATCAGTTCGGGAAATGATGTTACATTTCGGTGACGTATTTCAGTTTGGATTCCGGCGGTAGCCGGTTAACATTAGCGCGTTGAAATTCGCCGAGGAAAGTTCGGGGTGAAAATGAAACAGTGCTCCCAGTGCGCCACCTCGGGCTCTCACCTCACTTTCGAATATTTTCGGCGAGAGCAAAAAAATATCATTTGCCTGCTTAACGCGTCCATCCTCGTGTACCGATGCTCTCTCGCAATAAATTCGGTATTCAACGGAACTGGCACCAACAGAGAGTGGCGTAATTGGACTTGGGCTAAATCCGCTCAAAGTATTCTGTTAAATAGTCGCGTATCTTTTTTGAGTTTTTGAGTCTTGCGTTTGCTTTTTATTCCAGAACCCGATATTTCATACTGTTGCCCCACACTCTATACTATATATACGGCCAATTGTTCTTTCTATTTGGAAAGCTAGTTACCAGTTTCACCCTTCGGTTTCTCTATTGGAAAGAGGGCGGCTCAAAATATACATACTATAGCGCAACGAAGCAGTCTTATACAGACAAGTGGGGGGTACAAGCGTTACTTTGATCTTTCTCGCTCGCATTCTTCATTTCACCTTCGGTTTCAGTTGGTGCGGGACCGAGGCTGGGATCCTTCGATCCGGGCCTCGTCTGTCCGCGCCCCTCAAAATATCAACTTAACGATAACCGTATTTATTATTCATTCGACCGGCTCGCTTTGCTCCCGGCGCAGCGCGGGCGGCCAATTCAATTTTGCAAAGTAGTTTTTTAAAGAATTCGACGGGAGAAGCAGCTTGTTGGGCCTTTCGAATCGAGTACAAGTATGAAATATTTTGGAAGCGTTGTACTTCTCGTATCTCGATTCATTCCCAATTACTCGTGGAACGACTTCAACGACTAAACTCAATTTTTCCAATCTGTGTCGGAATCCTTAGGGTCGAATGCTCTACATTAAATCCCGCGCGTATACTTTAATTTCCTTTCTCTTCGCTCGACGTTTTACCTCGCTACGAAGGCATTTTTGGCAGCCTTCCTTTAAAGAATGCCACTCTTGTTCCTCTTCCGACTGGTGCGCTGGATCGTTCCCTCTTTCTTCCGGTCCCCGAGGATAGAGGGATTCCCCGCGAGAAAGATATGGATTATTGACACTCGAATTCCGAAGGTAAAGGATCCTTCTCCGGGTCCGCTCATTTTTCTCCTTCGCCTGCTTGCGCTTTAACAAACGAGATTCATCAAATTCGACACCGATCATCCATTCACGCTCGCTTGATTCCCCCGTCTCGATTCGGGCGCACGGTGAAATCGATTTACACCTTATCCCCGTCAGACTTCACCCTTTATCTACCATCAGATTCCTAGTCATGAAATATCAAGAATGATTTCAGTTCTGGCACCTCCATCATGTCGTGTTATAGTCCAATACATGTGTTGTATATGTATATATACTTATCAAGTTATAAAAGCATATTTTCTTATAGGGGCAGAACATATGCTGAAAGCTTCTCTGCTCCTAGAATGTCATCCGTGGCATGCTTAGCCATTACACCGTTCTTACTACGTTGGACCGTTTATCCTTCCATTATTCCTCCCGTCCTCCTAACTTCTCCAAGCAGAGGCACTTCCTTTGTCTCTCATGGACTGATTCCGAGTTTCCGAGTCTCTATTTCTCTTTCGCTTTCTCTCCGTTCTCCCCCTTCGTCCTCATTTGCGGCACAATCAATCTAACTTGAGCGCGAGGAGCGTTCTCTTTTGAATCACGGTGAGAGCATGGGGCCTTCTCTCGGCAAGAGTGGCTACTCTATACGCAAGTATACATTACATACATAGATGGATAGTATAAGGGAATGTCGTGCGGATAGATAGGGCTGCGAGGGCGAGCATGCTACGGTTAGGTTGGAGATGGGTTGGCGGCTGGTTGCTGGCGGCTGGTTGCTGGCGGAGCAGTGGAAGGCTCCTGCTTCACGAGGCTGGTCGTGCTAGAGCTAGATGGTAGATGGATCGAGAGCGTTCTGCGCCAGGATGGGTGGGAGGCCGGATAAACCATGATGTCGTTGATTAATACGGTTTACCAGTAAGTGTAACGGAGTGTGCGGAACGCGTCTCCGCAGTAGCAGCCCTCTCCTCCTCTCGTTCCTATAGGAGACTCGCGCGATACCCAACATCTCACCCTCCTCCACCGCCATACCATCATATCCGCGCTCCTCCGCCAGATACATACATATCCATCCATCTATCTACTACCTAACACACTCTGAGCTCTCGCATCCCCAGTAGAAGGAGAACCAGCAATCGCTCTCCCTCCAGTGGCGCACGCGGCTGGAATACGCCGAACCAACCCCCGGAGCCACGTGCCGATCAATGGCGTCTTGTCTCTGGTTGGTGGAGCTGGGAACAACCCCCTCGCACTTCCTACAACTGCGACTCACCCTCCCATCCTACCCCCCCACCCCCCACCCCCCACCCCTCACACACAGACTAAGAGAGAGAGAGAGAGAGAGAGAGAGAGAGAGAGAGAGAGAGAGAGAGAGACTCACTCACCCACTCTCGCTCTCTTGCCCTCTTCCTCTTATCCTCTGACTCGGCTCCTTTCAGCCCCCCGCTTTCCCCCCGCTTTCCCCCTTTCACGCTCGCTCCAGAGGTCTCTCTCTCTCCCTTCCAACCCCTGTTTCGTTGCTCCACCGAAATACAAGTGGATGCTCTGACACCCGCCACCTCGGCTTATCAACGTCTTCGTCCGACTCTCGACTTTCTTCCGGGGGAGATCTCCGGCTACGCAAAGGAGTTGGAGCTCTCCTCCCGATGTCGTGACGGGGACCGATCTTGGTGGGAAGGAAATGCTTGCTTGAGAACCCCTCTCGCAGAGAGTTGATCCTATAAGGGAGGACGAGCTTTTCTTATGAGGAGCATTGATTGCCAACAACCCCTATCGCTTTGCCCCGCCCACCCCCAGCTCCAGCCCATCGCACCTCACCCACTGCTGACAAGAAACCCCGAACTATAGTCGCGTCGTTGGAATACGCTTTCTTCTGGAACGCCTTCTGCGAGCTTTCGGTTCTTCCAACGATTTCACCGTCGATGACGACTCTTTATCGTATTCTGTAGGGTTCTAGGTTGACACCACAACTTCCGCTTGGCAATATCTTTTGCACTTGGCTCGCCAATGTGCCAAAGGAAGCCGCAAACTCTTGACGCATGTGATGGTTGGTCGGCTATAATGACTAAATGAGTGGAATGCTGGGATGCTCCTAATGAGTAATCTTTCTGGACAATTGGAGAGAGGATTACTTTTAAGGTAAGGCAGCAAATTGAATAAGCGAAAGGAATTGGATTTTAAATGGAGGGATTGCCAATCGCCGGGGCTTTTACGTTCGACCCGATTGCAAACAGATTAGCAATTGCGGGAGCCGGGTGTTAAAGCGAGCAATTTCACCCTTTGTACATCACGCGGGCGCGTGCTCGGTTGAGCGTCCAATTGCTATTAGATGGTGCTAGCCCAGTAAATCTCTCTGATAGGTTCAATGTAGCGTTTGATCACCCTCTGTTCAGCTGATTCCGGGGAATTCCCTAAATGAACACCCGATCCCCTGGGATCAGCATCCATATACCGAAATTGCGACATTCGAAAAACAGTCTGTCATGTGTCTCACTTAGCAAATTTAGATCATCGGCTTTAGAGGTTGTCGCTTTAACAATTCCCAAGCCAACAATCTCCTTGACAAAGACATTCAGCCAAACAGGCCAATAAGAAGTACAAACAAAATACAGTTTCTCGAAGAAGGAGTAATTCTTCAATTCCCACTACTGTCCGGAGAAAATTAAAGTTCGGAAAATCTATTCATTAAAACTTGGGATGCCTTGAGACTGGCCACTGAACTTTCATGCTAACATACTTACGAGTAACTTTGGAATCACACGCGTCCATTGTAATAAGTAAAATAGGTAAGAAGAACTGGTGAGAAGTAATTGGAGTAAAAATGAATCGGGGAGGAAAGAGGATTTAGAACATCGAGGAAACACGCTCACCCAGACTCCGTTTATCACGGGGGAACAAGTTTATTCGATATTTCCACTACCCACAGTTTCAGGCTACATAATAATCGCTAGCTCGTAACATAGTGTTATTAGATTATCTTTGGAATAGCACTGACAGTACCATCGGCATGTAATATACAGGTCTCTACTAGTTATGTATCTACGATTCCTTCCTACCGGGTTGTGCGGCATTTCCCATTCTCGCACCCTCCCCCCCCCCCCTCTCTCTCTCTCTCGTTCTCTCTCACTCGGTCACTCACTCACTCACTCACTCACTCACTCACTCCCCGTATCGGAGTCCTTTCGCCGTAAGAACATCTCGTTACTCGGCTATCGTAACGAACGAAATCATCCTGCCGTTATAGCGGCAACGTAATCGCAGACACCGAAGTAACTTTCTTTAATAGTATCGGGCACCGGGCACCGGCCGCCACGCTGGCCGCCGGCCACCAGGCTGCACCTCACTTCTCTTCCTCCTCCTCCTCCTCCTCCTCCTCCTCCTCCTCATCCTCATCCTCCTCCTCCAGCCTGCGGCCGTCTTTGTATACTTTGCTCCTCAAATTTACGTAGCTACGAAAGTTGGAAATTACTTTTAAGGCATGTACGAGTGGCCTCCGACTCATCATTCATCGGGGACCATTCGTTTAAAATTGAGCCAGTTTGCTGGTCTCACTTGGCGTCGAGGTGCGATCGTGTCAATCTGGCCGAGGATCCATGAAATTCGATGATTTAGTGCTGCAGAATAATGAAACAAGGAGGAGAGTGATTTGAAGGACGCAAATTTATCATAATCACTAGAAAACTTATTTACTAGATCTTGGAAAGATCTATCTCGCTTTTATAACAGAGAATGTCTTTGAAAGATTTCGAAATAGAAATTAAAGGGGATTTTGTTTGGGGATTGCTGATAAAATTTTGTGGGCGAATAAATCAGAGAATTTGCAGTAATGGATTGGCCAGTTTGACAAGTTAGCCAAGTTTCTTAAGATATTCTCTAGAGCGACGTTCGAATAGCCGAATGCCAGGATCCTTTTGAGATTACGCTGTAGTTTGGAGAAATCGAGTAAATGATTCCGACTGAAGTGGGTAGGATGGATTTTCATTTCTAAATACACACCAGTGTAATGTGCGTATCAGAAAGGCGGACGTCCGCGTTACTCGAATAATACGGACATCCGCTTAGTTCGTTTGCCACCATGAGGATCTAATCACATAATTCGAGCATAATTTCAAATATAATTCCCGACGGGGGCTCAAATCACATCTTCTGCAATCGAGCTGCCTGTCCACTTGCATCGAGTTAAGTGTCTCTCTCGGAAGAACAAAGTAGGAACGCTGAAATGGCTAGGGAAGTGGACAAAACAAATCTAAAGGTCTCTCACTTGTATAAAGCTGAACCAAAGCGCACTCTGTGAATAAATGATGGATGGAATTCGGCAATTTGAACGTGATTGAAAGGACTGACGTTGGACTCGGTCTAGATTCTAGAGTGACAATGCCAGGCACGTGTTAGTCCTTTGCTATCAATGGCGACGATGTCGCATCGATTGCAAAAGAAGCGCAACAGCCCATAGAGAGACTTAAAAACGATCGATGATTGGCACAATTATCGTAATCGCCATGATCCACGGCTCCTCTTATTTACACTAATCTGCGAGATTTAGTCAGGTTACGCTTGCGTATACTTTTCGCTCAGTTTACCAGCTCCCGCAGATCGCTCGCACTGAACTCTTCTACTATATAGTGCCGTCTAAGGGTTACTTTCACAAGTTTCTCTTTCGTATTATACTCGGAGTCTTTCTCTCCGAGTGCAAAGTGAAACAAAATGAAAAATATAAGAATTCAATCGAGTGGTTATGTTTGCTGAAGTAGTGGAGCCAAAAAAGTGCACGCATACAATTGCATGCTAGCGTTGCCTCTAATGAAGTTCCGGGGTGAAGACAGCGCGAGACATTCCATGATTCTCAAGTATAAGACTGACAAGAATTTTTGGAACTGCCATTTACTAGTATTGTTCGCGAAACTCTTCCGTCTCTATGTAATGAGCTGATTTCTTACTCCCGCACGATTCAATAGAGCACTCTCAAGTGTTTAGCACTTTTAATTCGTGCCTATCAACAAATGGACCTTGTCCAGAAATTCGCAAGGAATGAAGTACGACTGAAATTGGAAAAAAGAGAAGAAACCTAGAAAGAGTGTGCCGCGATCCTTGAAAGTTTCGCCAACTACTATCTACATGCTGTTCAATATCTGGCTAATTGTAAATTGTAAAGATGAAAGAAAAGTTTCGACAGACTTTGAGCGGCACTTGAGAAAGAAAAGTAGTTGAGGATCGTTGAGTTAAAGGTGGCTCGATATCGGGGGCCGGGCGTGCTCGGAGCAATGGGAAAAGGCGAGCGCAGAATCGTGGGAAACTGAAGAACGAAGAGAGCGCGACAGCAGAGCGGTGCCAGTGTGAAGGAAAGGAGAAAATGTTACTACGGGTCCTCTTTGGTGGTCGGTTGAATCTGCTGGACGACACTGGGGAGGTGGTGATGGTGGTTCTCGGGCCTTCTGGAGAATCCGAGAAGAGGCGGTAGCAGCGGAAGTGGTAGTGGCAGTGGCAGTCCTCCAGGAAAGCCAGCGAGGCCACCCAATAGAGCCGAGGCAGTAGAATGTTCTTGGGCTTTTCTTCTTAGCTCTGCCAGGCTGCTGTTCCTATGAAGATCGCCCGTACCAGGCTTACAGCATCCGCAGAGGGAACCGGCCCAACCGGCTGGCGACCAAGACAGCATATCGTGCAAACTTCCTGACCGATGCTCGCTCGCCGTCCAAAGAGAGGGGCTGGTCGTGGTGAGTGAGGTCGGCCCACTACTTGCCACCTTGTTGCCGAACAACGGCGGGGAGAATTGGGCGGCTAAGTGCGGTGAGAAGAAAAGGGACGTCGGTGGCTCGACTGGCCTGAAACCCGTCGGCAAGCCAGGTGAACTGCAATCATAACGAAGCGACAACCCATCAGCTCTCATTCGATCAACTTCAATTCCGACCGAGAAGCTATCAAATTATTTTACATCTTCTTTACTAGTATACGTATCGGATGAACGGAATTTCAAAAGGAAAACTGGTCTAATTTATTGGCACTCTTGGCAGGAGAATTTCCAATGGAAGTCTCAAGTCTCAAGTGCCGATCAAGTTAGATTTGTCGATCTAAAGATAATAAGAAATGTGAGTTGCGGGCTTGGAGGCGTCCCGCTGCGCCGGATCGCGATGCTTTTGCAACTATGCCGGCAAACTTGAAGATGAAAAAGAGGCGAAACTTGATCATTTGAATTGCTCGAAGGTCTTGCAATGGGAGTCGGAGAGGAAGAGGGTGCAGGTTGCTAGGTAGAGGTAGGGGGCAGATCCCGGAGGGCTAAACCGATTAGCACGCGCGATGTTTCGCATCCTCCGACGGGATCCCCGCAGCGAGAGGCGCTGATGATTATCTCAAATATTAATCGCAAATATTGTTTAATTAATGTAACGAGGCCCCAAGTGCAGCGGAGCAGTAGTTGGAGCTCGTCTCGAGCGACGATTAACCGGATAACGGCGGCGGCGGCTGCGGCAGTAGTTCCGCCAGCGCAAACACTCGGAAAGGAAATGAAGATCGTGAGAGATCAACCAGGAACCAGGAACACCTTATAAGCAGACATGAAACTTGATGGCGATGCAACACCGAGGCGCTGCCGACTGTTATACCACGAGATTAGTAAATGGAAAAAGTTAAATGCATTACTCGATTTACCTTCAGCACTCCTCAAACGCAATTCAAAAGTTCGGGCTAGCTTTAATTACTTCACATCACGCTTCATCTGCACTCCTCCAACATAATAGTCAATCCCGATTGACTTAATGCATATTAAAAAATCAAGACTCCACCTTGTTCAACTAACCTTGTTTGAAGTTGGTTCGAAATACCAGGAACCGAAAAGGTATTCTTCAATCCGATAATCTAGGAATGTTCGTGTGGAACGTACCTCAAAACTTTGCGTCCAATCTAATAACTTTACTGATGAGAAAGTATAGGAAATAAAAGCTTATTGCACATCGAATGAAATAGCGACACGTAGCTCCTCTGTTCCTTCTGTAATCGGAATTTCGAACCCTTTGATCTAACAATTCCAAGAGAAAGAACGGAGAGTAAAAGAAAACACGTCAGGTGAGAACTGGCGAATGAAAGCTAAACTGCTATTAATTTGAATTTGAATAAAATTCATGCGTTGCTGACTGAGAATGGACCAGCAGTCCGCGAAAGCATAAGAAGAAGATTGTTGGTAAGGGAAATGGTGTGTGTTGCGTGTAAGTAGGTAGGAGTGCTGGTGACAGGTCTCGGGCGAAGCAGGGTCTCGGCGGTGGTGAAGTCGGGCGAAGGGGTTGGTTGCTCGAGTGGGGTGGGGATTGAAGAGAGACGCGAGCCCGAACTGCGGTAAGTGCGATAATTAGTGGCAATTAGCCGCGCAGCCTAGCATGTGCAAGCTTGCCTTCCTTCATGTATGTAGACTGTGCCGACTCCCACCGTGCCCGACTATCCTTGCACGGCCAACTACACCGCTACACACTACCTACATACATATCTATATGTATAATGTATAAGTACTACGCTGAAGCTTCTTTAAATGTCAACTTACCATCGATTGACTAGTATTACTTAAGAGGATTTCCTTACGTATAAGAGGAATGTTCGAGCCACGAGTATTAGGAAATGAATCAGATACTCCTGGCAGGGTTTTTGCTACGAGTAAATGTCGATATTTCGGATAGTTTGGCCCTGAACGTATCTCCTGAGATTTTATAATTCCAGATAGATTCGCCAACACAGACCAGTATCTATGTACATAACGTGGAGCCGATGGCGCGGGGTGGGCGGCGGCCGGCGGCGAGGGTGAGGGCGACGGCGATGGCGATGGCGACGACGACGCCGACGCCGACGTCGAGACTAGCTCCCTTCGCGTAATAAGAATCCATTAAAATCTTGATTTAAAATTCAATGACGTTAAACTGGCACATCATCGCCGTTACTGAGCGCGCTGCCGAGTTAAAACTCTCCTATAGACGTGTGCGCTACTAACTCGAGAGAGCAACGCGTACCTCGAGGATTACGACTGAAATATCCTGAAGATTATGAATACTCCCAGGACGCTGAGATCCCCTCCTTCTTACGCGATCCCGTAAAATGCTAATGACTGCGGAGTAATAAATATCAGCTACATCGAGTTATAACTGGAGGGTTGCAACATTTTCGGCCGACTCGAATTCCTACTGGCTTCCTCCCAGCAATAAACATTTCGCCCGCATTCATACAATTTGACGCGTGAAATTTTCACACCAAGTACTAATTAAGGTTGCCGAAATTTATAACTCATTTTCTCCCCGTCCCCAACAGAAAACATACTATTCTAATTAAAGTTGCTTAATAACCCACTGAAACAGCGATGAATAGTAATTTTTCTCTTTCAATGTACTCGTTAGTTTCCATACTCATTTATTCAGTAGAGCGTTCCGTAACTTCTCACGATTCACCCCAGTCAGAGAAAATGGGTGAAGATGAATGGAAGAAAAAGTGATTTGATATTGTTGGGTTGTGGGTCCCCCAAAGAAAATGCGTTTGTCCCGGAATTTGATGAGCGAGCAGTAACAAAGGCCGATCGCTGAATAATAAAGCCGATGCGTCTAATTTGACTGAGGAAGTCGAGTTGTCTGGTGAAGTTGCGCCTATAAGGATATTACGTCGGGTCGAGCAACATATCAGCAAGAAAGAAGTGAAAGAAGAAGAAAAGGCAGCTCGTCGAGAGGGACACGGAGGGCAGAGGCGGCTCGCAGCCGCTGGAATCGACTTGCACCCTGGCAGGAGAGGGAATCTTCTCTCTCTCCTCTCTCCCCTCTCTTCATTGCTCTGCCACCCCGCTCAGCCTCGAGTTGGCAGCTACGTAAGGAGGAACGCGAAGCATAGAGCCCCGCAGAGTCGAGAAGCTGCCGAGGACCTGAATAAATGATGAGGATATATTTACGGCGAGCGGTTTTAAATAAATTACAACTGTGGAGATGGCGAAGGAGTAGGAAACCTTTGCCCCCTCGCCCCGGCTGCGGCCTCCTCACCGTCTCACCGTTCAACCCCGCCACCCGCCACCCGCCACCCGCCACCCACCTTTCCAACATCCATCCAGCATATCGCGGAAACGCCGCGCCCCTCAACCTCCAGTTCGACACTACCACCATATTTCGCCCACTTACGTCTCTCCGATTAGAAATCTGCCGATTCTACTAGAAAAGCTTGCCAATCGTACCATCGGATACACGTATTTTTCCTTTTCTAGCTATTTCTATTCCAAGTGTTCCATCTCGCCTACCAACGTCAATTCATCACGAAAATCTTTCTAGTGTCAAGTCAAGGCCAGAATGTTCCGGGGAACTTATCAATGTTAGGAGGCACTCGCCGAACCGACAGGGTAATTAATTTCTAAACAATTGACTCGAGATTTTTGTGTTGGACACCGCCATCGCACAACACCGGCAATAATTGATTCAACTGACAAATGAAAAGAAGCTTGTCCTCGGCTTGCGCGCCCGCGTGTGTCTTCTCGGTAAATAATAGAAGGCCTCGACGCTGACAGAGCACCTTTCGGCCGCTTACGCTTTTGATAAATTATAAATCACGGAGTCATATTTGCTGTGACTCGCGAATGGAAGGTAGACAGTAGACAAAGGTTTACCGGTGACGGGGCGCCTCCCCCCTCCCAGACACACGGAGACCATATTTCAATCGGACCTGCGCCAATCTTTCTTTCTCCTTTTGTAAAAGGGATTTTCTGGGCGTAGGGAACGCCAAGCTGCGTGTAACAACAAACAAAAGAGCACGTCGACCAGTAAAATACTATGGAAGAAAGAAGTAAAGAGAATCGATGGAGTAGCCTGGTGGTCTGCTTAGTGTCCTTTCGACGTGTCGGAGGGTTAACGGTTAACGGTTAACGGTTAACGGTTAACGGTTAACGGTTAACGGAGTGTCGATTATCGGGGATTATAGTGGATCAGCAGAGGTGTAAGATAGTAGTGCACGAATGTTGTTAGATTGGGATTAAATTGACGTTTGAACCAAGGCTTGCCGCTGGATGTAGCTAGGACATAGATACGCTCCAAGTGAAAGAGTAGGGGCGGTGGAAAAGTGAAGGGGGATAGGGGGAGAAACGGTGTGGAAGCGCGGTGGTTTAATGGCGCGTATCGGGCGCATCCGGATCCGGACGATGTGTTGATCGCGCCGAGTTTATAAGGAAAAGACGCCACTGGCCAGGAAGATATTTCCTAAGGACGTAAATACAAACGAAGCTAAAAGAGAGCTTACCTCTCCGCGGGTGGTGCGATGCCACCCGCGGTGCTGGGTGGTGGTGGTGGCGGCGGCGGCGGTGGCGGCGCCCGTTTCGAGGTCGGTGGTGGCGTCGAGACGCCACCGAGGGACGGCTGAATTTGCTGGGGCCGCGGACTGACCGAGGCGGAAGTCGTGCTCGGGCTCCTAGACCCTCCAGCTCCATCTGCTCCCGCATCCTCCGCCTCTGCAACGCTGCTCGTCGTACCTAGAATGGTAAAAGAAACCACCGTCCACCGCCAATAAGAGTTATACCCCCATAGACGCAGCCCGGGAGGAATAGGGACCGTGCCACCGATTCCCAGATACATATTAAGTACCACTCAGATTCACCAGCTTGAGCTTCAACATTTTTAGCAAAGTACGCGGAGAGCTAATGGCGGGAAGTCCTCCTGCTGCGCGCCGCGCCGCGCCGCGCCGCGCCGCGCCGCGCCGCGCCGATTGTACCCGATACATTTCAAGTCTTTCTAGCAGAGTGAAACCGCGCTGATGAAATTCGGCTTTTAAGCTATCTTGAATTATGACATCTAGTTTTGCCTTTGGTAATATTAATCGATAAGTGGCCCTTGAAAATTGGATAGATAATGTTCTGCTGGTAAGGGGTATCTACTGAGAAAAATTGAAAGGTCCTTTGCACTTCTAAATAGTACCTTCTGGATCGTGGCCTGTAGGGCTAGGTCCTGCTGAACAAGTGGTAGGCGGCACCAGGCCCGAAGTCTCCAAGTTACCATCGCCGCCCTCCCGTTTTGTCTGTTTTTCTTGTAACCGCTCGCTCTTTCGCCACTTGGCCCGCCGATTTTGAAACCACACCTGGAACAAATAGATGTCGACTTCCTATACATAGGTAGAAGAAATTAGAAAGGCACGGAATTTTCCACTCCATCGAATTCAAGCCTTTTCATCCATGCACTTTCCATTATATTAAAGAACGTTGACATTTTTAATTCGCGTTAACGTATTTCTTAGTCATATAGCGAAAGAATGTTTCTCAAGAGGGAGGAGATAGGGAAAGAGGGAGGGAGGGAGGGAGGGAGGGAGGGGAGGGCTTGGAATGGAGTTAAGAAGGGTGTTCGTGCCAGTTTCTAGGGCTCAGGAGGCGACTGCAGCGCGGGCGCGGGCGCGGGCGAGGGCGAGAGTGTGGACGGATAATTGCGTGTACGTGTACGGCGGGGTAGGCATTCTGAGTGTGGGCTAGCGAGGTGCGGCTACTCCAGGATGGAGTCCGAGGGCTTCTCTTGCCAGCGTGCATGTTCAACGAGCCGCCAGCAACCACGGCTGCCGAGTGTTTCTTAAAAAGCTCGAGTTCCGCTAACGAGGCTAACTTGACATAATACCAACTGAAATAGACTTTATTACACTCGGCAGCCAGTCTGCTTTCTTCACTCTGCCCCCTCTCTCCCACCAAAGCTACAATTTCCTTTCTTTTTGCTTGCAACAGCAGTGTCACGAGACACGAATCTACTTCTGCCTGGTTCTTCTCCCGGAAATACTTTGGATTCCCCTCAACAATCCTTTTCTCTACCCTGGCAAACCTTTTGCATTTCAATTCAGTGATAGTACAGATTAATTACATTTCTTGCCCACGGGCAAGATGTTGAAATCAAAAATGAATTGGTCATTGCAAGCAACAGTTTAAAATGGCAAATGAATGCCAATAAAAAAAACATGTCTGAAAATCACACGCCCTTTCTCACCCTCATTTTCAACGGGTTTTAAATTAGCAATATAACATTCCCTAGAAAATAAAGAGGGACTGCCACTGATATTTGAACAGGAAAACGTTATATTCTCTTGGCAGGGCTATTTCATTAGTAGAGACACTGAGAGAAATAGTGGCATTTTCTTCGCGCTTGGAAAATGATTGAAAATAAAATAAAATAAGGAGGATAAGGTGGTGGCCGCGTGGGCTGCTTCTTTAAGGGGGTGGCTGTACCGCCGGAGGCTGAGAGATATAATGATATCCTAAGGGTTTTACGAGCGAATAATAGCTAAGAACAAAGACGGAGTTCCATCGGGACCAGCAAACACCGCTTCCTTCAGACCTCTTTCTTTCAATACTATAAATTTATCCGGGATACGATGTTAATAGCGTACCAACTAATCCACATACCGATGGCTCGCCGACACTTTCCCCGATACCCATCCCCACTTCAGTTAGTAAAAACTAATGTTTCAGTAAGATGACCTTAATAAGAATTATAATTGTGATTCACTACTCCCATTAAAGTTGAACCTAGTGCTTGAATCAAAGCTTATGTAGTTCTTCCAATTGAGGTAGTTCTGTACCATCGACAAGTCAACCATTGAAAATTGAATTTTGAGATGGGGCTCTGGAATTTATATCGCTTCTTCCTTGATACAAGAAAACATTCTCCACCAAATTTCAGCCCCGGAAAATGTCGGGAGGTATGAAAAACATGGGAAAAACCTCGAAAATGAAATATTCAAGATCGGGTTTCCATGTGTTTTCGGCACAATTCCGGCATTTCTGCCACTGGTTTCATGTTTTCTTTCCGTTTTGATACTTAAACAATCGAAAAATCAAGCGTTCGTCCAAGTCCCAGAACCTTCGAAAAATCGAAAATTTGTGAAGGGGTACATATGGAAAAATTTGCGAAAAAATGAATTTTGAGCTGGGGCTCTGGAATTTATATCACTTCTTCCTTGATGCAAGAAAACACTCTCCACCAAATTTCAGCCCCGGAAAATGTCGGGAAGTATGAAAAACATGAGGAAAACCACGAAAATGAAATATTCAAGATCGGGTTTCCATGTGTTTTCGGCACAATTCCGGCATTTCTGCCACTGGTTTCATGTTTTCTTTCCGTTTTGATACTTAAACAATCGAAAAATCAAGCGTTCGTCCAAGTCCCAGAACCTTCGAAAAATCGAAAATTTGTGAAGGGGTACATATGGAAAAATTTGCGAAAAAATGAATTTTGAGCTGGGGCTCTGGAATTTATATCACTTCTTCCTTGATGCAAGAAAACACTCTCCACCAAATTTCAGCCCCGGAAAATGTCGGGAAGTATGAAAAACATGAGGAAAACCACGAAAATGAAATATTCAAGATCGGGTTTCGATGTGTTTTCGGTACAATTCCGGCATTTCTGCCACTGGTTTCATGTTTTCTTTCCGTTTTGATACTTAAACAATCGAAAAATCAAGCGTTCGTCCAAGTCCCAGAACCTTCGAAAAATCGAAAATTTGTGAAGGGGTACATATGGAAAAATTTGCGAAAAAATGAATTTTGAGCCGGGGCTCTGGAATTTATATCACTTCTTCCTTGATGCAAGAAAACATTCTCCACCAAATTTCAGCCCCGGAAAAGGTCAGGAAGATTTAAAAATATGGAAAATGCCGTCGAAATTAGACGAAATCAATTATTCAGGATGCTGTTTCCATGTGTTTTCGGTACAATTCCGGCATTTCTGCCACTGGTTTCATGTTTTCTATCCGTTTTGATACTCAAACAATCGATTTATGCACCGTTCGCCAAAGTCTACCTTAAATGTATTTGCTCTCCAATAATCATCATGGATAATTGGCGAACAATTACAGCAAATCCATATGAGAAGAGTGCAATTGGAGTGAAGATAATTCCGAGCACGACCCAATGGGAAGACCGATAGTTGGAAGAAAAGAGTGCCCGGCAATGGGATGGAAAATGAAGGCTAAACGGATTCCAGGCCAATTAGAAGCTAGCTTCGGAAAATTCGACGTTGCCGCGTTGGCGCGTTGCCTCGCAAGGCGGACTTATCTCGGCAAATCTCTTTATGTTCGCCGGGGTTCTTGCACTCTCGGCTGTGGAAAGGGAACATTTTCATGGAAAAGTTGGTAAGCGCATTAGCGCGATACCGAATGTAATGTAATGGTGGTGGGGTGGAGGAGGGTCAGCGACTCAACGCTCGGATACTACTCTCGCGACCGATTTTTTCCCTCTCACCGAATTCCTCTTGCCCCCAAGTTTTCCATGCCAACCGGTACAATAGTTAATGGCGTAAGCTCGACTTTCCTGTCGGCTTAGTGCACTTAATCCCTCGAAACCTCGGCTCTTTAATGCCTTTAATTATGCCCGTAAACAAAGCTCCTTCTTGACGCTTGCAATTCCAATAATAAAATTACAGCTAATATTACAAATCTTTCTTGCTCCTCTTTTCGGCCAATAGAATCGGTCTTAAGATTTTATAACTTGTGCATACTACCTAGAAGAAAAGGGAATTTCAAAAAAGCAGGAAAACTGCTTACTCTCAAAATTAGGCGCCCTCGTTTGAGAATAATTGGACTTTCGAACAACTTTGTGTTAAACCTAGTGTCATTATCTCGATATACATACATAGATACGTATACGTACATCATAGTATAGTATCTACTATTGTGAAGGACTAAACTATCGATTGAGAAGAGGAGATCTTCCCACCCTCCTCCTCACGTTGACATTCCTCATTCAATCGAGCTATTTGTCAGTATGGAAGGCAGGCTCTAATTACAAGAGGGCGCGAGGGAGGGTGGGAATCCGTACGGTGAAGTGGTTTAGCACGAGGCACAGAGATTGCAGTCGCGCCAGACACGTGGAAATATATATGGGCGCAGTATAATTGCCAGGCATATCAGACGTGTGCAGCGTAAATGTGAGAGAGTCGGGTAGAAAGATCACAGCATGCCGAGCAAGGCCCCCCTCGCCAGTACCAGGAGGGTCTAATTGGAGTAGAAGAAGAGGACAGGCACTACATAAACGCGCCTATTTGTCCATTATTTCAGATTCCCTTTGTCTTCGCTAATGAAACAATGAGTCTGCGCCGTAATTGCGTCATAGCCGTCCTGGAGGCCCCCGCCCCCCACCCGGCTCCCTGGCATTGTGTACCCCCGACTCTGCCTGCCGCGCTGCTTCTACCGAGGCTCCAGCCTCCTCGTCTTATAATCCGGACAATACACCGAGATAATGCCGTGTACACTAGACGACTTTCTTTTCTGCCTCGAGGACCCTTTTCCCCTCACTATCCCGTCTCCCGTCTCCCGTCTCCCGTCTCCCGTCTCCCGTCTCCCGTCTCCCGTCTCCCGTCGCCCGTCGCCCGTCGCCCGTCTAACTTTTACATTCACCCTCGCAGCACTCGAGTGGACGCTTCGGATGGGCTCATCGAGAGTCCTCCCGCTAGAATCTCAAATGTTTTTCCCTTGGATTCTTGTCGCAACTTGCCTCGACAATTTAATTTGCGTTGTCAGGCCACATATCGAAAACTTGGTTATTAAGCTTTCTCACTCTATGATAGACTCGAATAGATTGATGAACTGTAGGAAGTAGAACAGCCTCTGAACACCCGAACGTATTCGATTCGAGGCCCAGGCTTTGATCCACTTGATAAATGATAGCACGATAGAGGCAGCCGGGGATCCCGGGAAAAATTGGTCAAGAGGGAGAAAATCGGCAATGAGTATTTTGGGAAATACTGGTGGATGCTGTATGGAGGAATCAGCCCCTACTGGAGGGATTCTCGTCATGAATTACAACGGTGCGAGTAAATATGGCCACGAGGACGCAGTCAGGAGTACAAAGTAATCCCGGAGATTACCGGCTTACTCTGTCAGAAGATTACGTCAGGTTGAGGGTGTCAGCGCCACCCTTGGGAGCCGGATGCACTCCAAAGGCTACCCGGTGTCTCGTCCTACCACTCTTACCGCAGCCGCGCCACGCCGCGCCACTCCGCGCACCGCACCGCACCGCCGGCAATCCGCCACCACCGTACCCTTGCGCATTAAAACAATCCACCTTCGTCTTCTCTTCAATCAACAAGTCTTTCTCCGATGTTATCACTCTCTTTCCGATACATTTCAGTTCCGACAAACCAAAGAGTCTCAAAAATCAAACCGACAGCCGTGACGTTAATCAGATCTTTCCCGTTCTGAGTGATTATGAAATCGATGCTAATAAAGAATGCTCAAAAAGATAAACCTATTGTTATGTTTGATCGCATCCAAAAAGAAATGAAAGGACAAGTCAGAGGAAAAGTCTATTCATTGCTGTTGACTATTATCGGTGTTGTTAAAGGAAGCGGGGAATTTCGTAATGGTTAACTCACCTGGACACGTGCTTCGGTAAGGTTGATCTTCATTGCGAGGTCCTCCCTGGTGTAGACATCCGGATAGTGAGTCTCAGCAAAGGCTGCTTCGAGCTGCTCGATTTGCTGATGAGTAAAGGTTGTCCTGTTCCGTCGTTGCTTTCGCCTCACGAAAGAACCATCTCCCACCCCATGCAATGCTGGATGGTATGCCGAGTAACTTGTGTCTGCGACAGACCGAGTGGAAAAATCATCAAATTAACCAAAGAATAGAATGAACGTGGACTTATTGGCCAATCAGTGCGTTAACAGCTCTTTATCTTCAGGAATTTCCAATACCGGTACAGTCACTTTATCAGCACTTGCAAAGGTGCACTTGCAAATGAGAATTGGCACATACTGATAAATGCGATGATGGGCGATCATCATTTCTATTAGAGATCGAGTTTAATGAATTTTCGATGGAACATGTTTATCCTGAAAGAGTGGACACAATAGAAAGAGCGTTAAAAAAACACCGGGCATCGAGAACGTTTGGACACACATGAACTGCATAGCGGGTGCTTGAAGAAGCAGGTGGTGGGTGGACCGAGAGGGTGGTCGGCGGCAAATGGCGTCACACACAAAAGAATCGCTGGAGGAAGGGTGAGTGGCATTGACCACCAACACCAACCAGCGCACGTACATAGATATGTGTCTATGCATACATGCCAGTGCGGCGGGAAAGCGGGCGGGGTGGTTGTTACGAAGCCCAGGACCGCTTATCAATGATGCAGAGCAATCAGTGCAATTAATTACCGCGGCGCTAAGCCCGGCTTAGCGAAAAACACAAATTAATTTCCTAGCCTCATAAAAATTCATGCGCTCTTCCTCCTGCTGGTACGCTCTCCGCTCCTCGCTCCCCGCTCCCCGCTCCCCGCTTCCCCTTCGCAAACTCCTCTCTGCACTGCCCCGTCGGCCCTTCCTCCCGGATTACGGGCAACTGCTTTTCAGCAGTCAAGAAGAACGAGATCGCTCGACGCACGATTCTTACGTTTCAAGGCGACTGATTGCCTGATTATCGGCCGTTATTTACTCTTACTTGGAGAGGTGGGAAAGGAGAGTATCGGAATATTTGCCCCTCTCTCGCGAATCTCTGCATTTTCCTGCAAAATGAATGGAACGTACACACGTGTTGGAGTGCATCGAACTCAGACGAACCTAATTAGCCAGTTTTCTTCCAAGGTCTACGCGGATCAGATGTGAGAAAGTGTGTGGTTAGAGGGGATGAGGGCGAGCGGGCTAAATAAATTTATCGGTGGCCGAAGCTATAATCCACTCAAGATCTCGGCCGAAAGTAAAGCCGGGGCTGCAGACAACTCGTGCAACTCATCGGGATTCGGCCTGATCCAATTTATTAGTCTATTCCAGTGCCAGAGTTGTATGTACCGAGGAATACGGTAGACGTAGCTGGAGCCGAATGGAATCGAGGAGGCCGCAGGCTCTCTCACTCTCTCGCTCTCTCTCTCTCTCTCTCTCTCTCTCTCTCTCTCTCTCTCTCTCTCACACACACACACACACTCACTCTCTCTGAACGCGCGTCGCGCGTTGTCGTCGAGACAGCTTTGTTTTCCTGACGGCCGAAAACAATGGGGGATTAAATTCTCTCTCGACTGAGGAGAAAAGAGGAGAGGAGCGCACGTGCCAGCCGTCACCGGGCCTCCTCAATCTGGTATACGTGCCTTATTGACGAGGAACTTTGGACCTGGACCACTCTTTAAATCTGCCTCCCGGGCTCCTTGCTGACACCACACCATCACCGTTCGCGACTTCCTTTCACTTCGATCCAACGTTCACCCCTGCACCTTCATAATACTCTGGCTCTGGTTTGCCACTACTCTGCTCAACCCACTCTAGTATCAGCTTCCAGTGCTGGCTCCTTAAACTCAATTGTTGCAGTATATTGCCCTAAGTTACATTCGAGATACAGCTTTCACTAATATCAGCAAAATTCCCTTATTGACGTCTGACTTCTTAAAGCAATAAAGTAGTTGGAGAAAAAACTAAGAAACGCTAGATAAGCGTCGACTCTCAATCACTCGATATTAGATTGAGGAACCATAGGCTTGTGTATCTACATGTGTGTAGTATGAAGGGAAGAACAGCTTGTAAAGCGAAAGCGAGGATGGCTCGGTTCTGTTGGTGCTCGGGTCGTCGCGCCCGGTCAATAAGGTGTGTAAGGTTCTGTGGAAAAACTAGCCCGACGAGCCAACGAAATCTAATGACACCCCGACAGTTACTAATGAGACTAACGAGGTAGTTAGATGTTAGAGCGAATGTCGGTGGGTCCACAGGCGGACCGTGGGCCGAGTGAACCCACTTACCGACTTATCACGTAGTTACCTAATCTGTTTATCCCAACGGGGGGTGAAGGGGAGCTGCCATCGGCTGGAGGGGTGTACCGACGTCCCTGAGGACACCCCTTCTCTGGTTCGTACACCTCTAGCACCCCCTGCTACCTCCCGCTACACTCACACACACACACACACACACACACACACACACACACTCCCATCATCTGCTACTTACTCCGTACACATGTGCTCCGCTCGCACTCGCGTTCCTCTCCGCACGGTGCACTTTACCCAGCCTACCCTATACTACTTCAAGATCATTCATCGGAGAGAGTGGCTTCATCAGCAAAGTATTACTTCAATAAAGGTTACCCTCGCCAAAAAAACATGCGGAAAGAATAGACAAGTTTTTCATTTCACTTTCTTTTACTTGTTTTCATTGATCTTTTGAGGGAAATTATTCGAGTCACTCGGATAGATAGATCAACCATCAGATACGGTCAATGATCGCTTTTCAACAATTGTTCCGTAACCAAACTCCAATGGGAATTCTCGGAAAGAATTAATGTGGAGCGAAGAGGCATTTTATCGGGATCGATAAACTATCAAGACAAATTCAATTACGGGTATTATTGTTTAATGGAGATTCTCGGCGAGATCGATTGACAAGGGATGTTAATAATAAACAGGTTAGCGCACCCCGCGTTTTAATCGACCATCTGGATTCTAATGGCAGTAATTATCTCATGAATCTAATATTTCGAAAGAATAATGCTATTCCCCCGGGCCCGGGGGCACCGGACCGCCGCCGCCGCTGCCGCCGCCGCTGGTGTGAAGGTGGCGCGGGCTAGGGTAGGGGTCTATGGTAGAGGCAGGTATCATATGAAAAGCATCCCCCCTTGCACCATAAACGGAATGATAAATGCACATTAAAAAGATAATTTTACTTTGTGGCTGGCAAGTGGATGTTTTATTTAAAGTATATTTTGGACCTCGATGGAAGGGCACTTACACGTCCCCGAGGATGGCTCGTACCTCGTGCCTCGTACCCTACCCCCAGCGGCCAGCCCCCAGCTACACGCCCCATTCGATTATCTTTGCCTACAACATCTATTCCATTGAGGCTCGTAATATGCAATAAACGCGAATCCACATACATCAACGGACTATAAGCCGTATCTTAGGAGAGTGAAACATTCAAGCCGATTGTTCCTTCATGCTAATAGGGTTGGGGGGGGGGGGGGGGGAATTCGTCAGCATCGCTCGTCTATTTTCGAGACGAATTCGAAGACTTGGTAAAGTATTGATCAGTTAAATATACATGAGATCACTGGATACAGGGTTAATACAACACAATATAATAATATCGATAGGGATAAGATGACTTGTAACTTTTGAAAAATGATATGTGTTCCAACCACAAGATTTATAACAGTCTACTCTACGTTTGGTGGTACGATGGAGCGCCTGAAAATTTCACGGTTCACCAGCAGCACGAATGGGATTCGACTTGGAAAACGATCGGTGAATAGGCAAACTGTCGTCCAAGTTGAGCAAAGAGCGAGGGAGACTGGCGGATCGCCGTCGGGACGCGGTTTAGCCGGAAGTTGGCTCGAAGTGCAAATCAAGTTTAGCGGCCGTCCAGTTTGTAGCGTCCACTTTGCGTAACTCGGTCTACTCCGTAATGTAACTTCATCGATGTGTTCCGCCAGAGCAAGTGCCGGCACAATCAATCTTCCTCCCTCTCCCTCTCCCTCTCCCTCTCCCATTCTACTGATTCTATCCGCACCGTTTTACTTCTCACCACACCATCCTATTATTCATCAGCTTTCTCTTATGATCGTTCCAACTCTCTACAAATCGAATTTCCATGAATCCCAACAAGAATCATTTTGATAGTTGATCAAGCACTTCCGAAACTGAAAAAGAATAGCCACGACAGGTTCGGCGCGATAAGCCATCCCCGAACTTCACTTCCTCCAACCGTCCTCCCCGCCTCCCACTTCCCCTTTAAAACAGGGTTTTTTCCCTCGTGAATATTGTAAAGAAAGGAGCCACGGGGCTGCTGCTTTTGCGGGGGTGGAGAGTGCGGGTGAAACAGATGAGGAAAAATGTAAGATTATGCGCAGCATCGAATTTTTTCTTGTGGGACGTAAATCGGGGTGGAACGCTTCCCATGGGAGGTACGGTAATCGCCTAGCCTGGAGCCAGCGATCCTTACTGACACACTGAAACTTATCCTAGCTACACAACTCGTCTGTCAATTGACGCAATATTTCTCTAGGCACGCCACTCTTATTGCGAAATGTAAACAAGCGTTAGAATTAATAAGATTATTGCCCACAAAGTTGCAACAGACGATTTATTGTCCCCCCATTACTGAATTTCACCAACTCATCGTATAATATTGGAGAATGTTGAGAAGCGCAACAAAAATAGGCGTACGGGTCGTGAAAAATAATGGAGAACGCGGACAAATTATACGAAACTTAAACAAACAATTCAATCTGTAGCCATGAAATTTGGTGGCTGAAAATACGGCTGTTCAAAATGAATATTCGAATGGGCACTTACAAGGGTGGGTCGGTGCAAAGGGGTACTCGAGGGAGGGTGGCAATCGTGGTGTCGGCAGACCCGGGGGGCAGTGGTAGCAGAACATGCCTCCAGCCCTAGCCACCGTGCCGCCCCCCGGCCCTGCACTCCCTCCTCCTCCTCCTCCTCCTCCCCCTCCCCCGCCCCCGCCTCCTCCTCCTCCTCCTCCTGCTCCTCCTGCTCCTCCTGCTCCTGCTCCTGCTCCTGCTCCTGCTCCACTTCCTGTACCGGGCACTTGGGTCTGACTAGCTGGTTGTTGCTGTTGCTGTGCCTGCTGCACCTGCTGTTGGTGGTGCGGGTGGTGGTGGTGGTGGTTATTATTGGGCTGGTGAGTGTGAACTGAGCCAATCTGAAAAAGAACCAATGCTAAATGCAAAGTCCCACAAGGATGCAGACCCCTCCCAATCATCAACTAATTCGAATTCCTATTTGCCATCGGATGTACAGGAACTGAAGTTGCGCGCAAGGAACGATCAGACGGTGCTGTATGTACATATATGATAGTAACGACGCGATATTATATCATTATGGTATACTAGTATAATATTAAATTAATAAATGCCAGATCCAATATGCACTCTTATTCTCGGCCAGTCTCGTCCCATTTCGGCACCCCATCCCATACGAATTATTATCCTCTCCCTAGCGAATACGTCAGACTGAGATCCCAACAGAGAAATCTTTTTCCAGGTAAACCCAGGGAATCTGGCACGGCCCCGCGTCATATCCCGTGTCATGGGAGGGCACGCGGATTTCTGCCAGCTTCCCGGGGTTGGAGGGTGGTGGGTCGGGGGTGAAGCGTGATTAAGAGGTAGGCTCTCGCCCGCTGAAGGAGGGGTTGCGCGTCCCGCTGCCGCCGGCGTTGCCGTCGCTGCTGTAGAGTATGGGTGGCCGATTACGCCGATCCCCATTAGAGGGATTGTAAACTCGTGTAAATAAGTAATGGCCGCGGGTTGGCGTAGGGCGCGCCGAGCGCCACCATAGCGCGGGAGCTTCTGGCCTCGGCTGGCTCCGCTCCCGCGTCTAAGCAGCCAGGCATCGGTCCTGGAACTTAATAAACGACGGACTCATCAATTTATAATATGGCACGCGTCGTCGCGCGCATGCCCCGGCTGCAGTTACGGCTACGGGCCTTCGTATCTCTCCTTATACATACATACGTACATATAACGGCCTGCACGCCAGAGCCTTTACACACGACGCTATATAGTATGCCAACCAAGCCCACCCATCCACCCGCCTCACCCTCACCCTCACCCTCACCCTCACCCTCACCCTCACCTCGCGTCTCTATCTCCACCTTCCACCCTCTCGCTCTGTGCCTCTCTAGCTCCTCACCCTCACCCTTGTCCGCTCTCACTCTGTCTCCCTGAGAGCCGCCACCAAACAGTCGTTCACTGTTTCCCTCTCACTTAAAAGGTGGTGAACCCGTCTCTCTCCGCTTCAATTACTCTTTCAAGTGCGCACGCTCGTCTCCGACTCTCTCCCTTTCTATCTCACTCCTGTTCATCTCTTGGTCCCGGTGTGCGGCTCCGGTACAAGGGACAAATTGAATTTTAGATCATGGCGTGCTCCTGTGGGGGGGCTCCGCGTCTGCCGCCGAGAAAGAGGGAGCCTGCGAGGGTTCGAGAAAGGAAAAAGCGAGAAGGCCAAGAAGAACTGGAGCACACTGGGGAGGAGAGAAAGGGATGCGGAAGGCTGTAGAGTGGTTGAGGGAGGTGGGGGCGGTGGGGGGGGGGGCAAAGCACACTGGGACGGGCGGGGGTGCGCACTGGCAGACGTTGAGATGATACTAATTGAAATTTGAAATTGATATTAGCGAATTATTACCCCTACCTCCCTTTTGCTTGGCACAATGCAATTACTGCCGCGTGTCGGGTATCAAAAGTAATTGCTGCCAAAGTTAACGAAATTCCGCCAATTTTCGTTTCGCCCGCCTGACCTTCCAGGACGTTGAATTACCAGCTCGGGTTTCGCTTTGCCTAATAATTAGACGCGCGAACGTATATCTCCGATATCTCCACCTGGCTTCCACACATTCCAAGGCCCTCCTCCTACGCCAGCCATGTCTTGGCCGCTGTAGATGCTGACTTTTCTCTTGCCACCGCGACGCCGGAATCGAGTTAGGCGCGGCTGATTTTGATGCCGGGCGGACGCCCGTCGCGGCGCATGGTTTCAAAGTGCGCCCCGGGATCCTAACTGGTTTTGTTCAGCCGAAGGAGAGGGCTATCGAGTAGAACTCGTAACGAGGTTTGCCGTACCCGCTTTCAAAGAGTTGATAACGCGATGCGAGATTTTATTAGAGGAAATTTTTACCGCGCGATTTTCGCAGGTGAAGAAATATATATTATCTCGGTTTAACTTGGATCTCTCTAGGTTATAAGGTAAAATGTGGCCGAAATCGAGCTGGGGGCAGGGGCAGACTTGGAGTGTGCATTTTCCAGGATGGCGGCAAACTGGCCAGGGGTAAAGGTCCGACTATTTTCCTATCAATCTTTACTGACCGTAAATACTGGCAATGTAGCAATGTAGTCTCATGTTTGCTCTAATATTTGACTGTCACGAAGTGGGGCTGATTATGAGTTGTGAGCAGCGAAGAGTTGCGGATGAAACGTGTCCGATCAGGCGGAAGTAAGACAAGCTCTCTTTCCTTCCTCCTGATCCCCAAGGCATTGAAATTGGGGGTAGAATGAGGCGAACATACGCGGCGGCATAAGGGGCGAGATGTAGCGGGACTAATCCGTGAGGGGTTTCAACTGAACCCTCTGGTGAAATGCGCGTCGGCTCGGGGCCGGAGCTGCGGCCGGAGCCCATCACCATCATCATCATCATCATCATCATCATCATCTCGTAGCGCGGCAGGTCGTCGCCCCAGCACCCATCGGGTGCGTACCATGCGCCCCTCAAAACTAAAGCTGCGTGTGCGTGGTGGTCGATCCCGGCTTCGGCCCCGGCCCCGGCCCCGGCACCGGCCCCGGCCCCGGCTCTCGCTCCAGCTTCCGGGCTGTGTTTGCACTGCTCAACCAACTGGGCGCAACATTATGCCACTGTTTTATTGTGCGCGCCACCCCAGGCCGAAAGGGATTGCGGCTTTCGAGGCTCAATCTGTTTACACGTCGGCAAAACCGCCTGGATTTGTTACCGGCTCGTTATATGTACATAAATGTATATATGCATTCCTTGAATTAAAATAAATCTGCGTATATCAAGCTACCTCGTACATACCGGTAAGAAAGATTGCGCCACCGTCGCGTCGCTTCAAAAGCAACAACTTAAATATTATGGGTGAGAGATTCCTCTGTGTGATTATGGTTAATGTACACTGCAACTCATTGCTCCGGCGAGGTTTCGCTAATGTTCAAATAACAGGATTATGGGCGCCCAATAGCCTGAGTCTATTCGATTATGTATTTGGATACGCGCTAGTCGCGGACGCTCTGCTCTCTCATGGCGACCCTGCTTCCAGCAGTTCCATTGGTAAAGCTAGACGTTATAGGATTACCAGTTCCTCCTGAAATTGCTAATTATATCCGAGCAATCTGTTTCTCGAGCGCGCGCGTTGCTACAGCTTCGAAATGTTCAGGTTCGGGTTGTGGTCAAGAAAGAACGCGTTATTTCTATTTCTAAGCATTCAGTTAGCATTCCTCGCGATTGCTGATTGAGTGTTTTCTGGTAGAAGATTGTAGCAGATGACATGCGCGTTGGAAATGTGGAGGCAGGGATCGGACTCGCACTCGGACTCGCACTCGGCTGAACTCGGGCGGACGATTAACCAAGATTTCATTAGGGACAATATTGCTGTGGCATCGACGCTCGTTGACCGGCGGACCCCAGTTTCTTTATTGGCCGGTCTCGGGCCATAAATTGAAGGGAATTAATTAAGCGGCACAAATTGGATGCAGCGCGTTAGCCCTTATTCCTCGATGACACAATTCAATAAGCATCTACTCCGTCGTGCTCCGCGCGCTCAGCACCCTTTTCCTAATATCGCGTACGCCAGAATGCGGGCATACGTGGAGCTTTCCCACATGAAAACATTAAAGAATGATTCTAAACCTTGTCCCGAATTAAAATTCATTGACGCAATGGTAACGGTCGGTCTCTCTCCTCTGGCCATAACGAAACATCCAAACTGCTCAGGGCTAATTCATCATCCACTAACAAAGAGGCTGGCTACTTCTATTGCTACTGGTATACCCAGTAGCTAAACGCGCTTTTTGCAATTCTGCACTTGCTATTGGTGCGGCGACTTCAGAGAAGCGTATCAAGGTCTCCCCAACAAATAATTACGCGCCACCAGTCTGTTAAGTGGCACTAATGCAATTTCCCTCTAACCGAATTCCACGAAGATAGCTAACTGCCGGGCGCATTCCAGATCCGCGGGTGTTACCAAGTCAGATTAAACACTTTCGCTATTAAGGATGACTGCATTCGAGCGCTACTCGATTAAACTAGCTCCTACAAAAGGATTAACCTTGCTCGAGGGACTCTGCGCACAAGAGCAGGCATCCTCTCCAGATAAAGAATAAAGAAAAAGAATCATAATCCGAGGAATGTGTGCTTCTTGAATGATGAAAAAACATTCTTTCCGAATCCAAGGGTTTGGCCCAGCTACTTGAAGATTTAAGCTTTACAACTCCATATGAACCTTCGAATCCGATTCTTTCCCACTGCTAAGTAAAAAACTTTAGCCAGGATTTAGCCACAAGTATTTTTAGGAAGGGACGTCTTCTTCTCTCCGGTCAACTACCGGCTCGAGATACGAGAAGGAATAACAGAATTATCCTGCTTTCTCTAGTGGAAAAGAATAAGGGGCAGAGGCTTGTCGAGCAAGGCAAGGCGGGTGTAGTTTGATTGGCGATCGGGTCAAAAGGGAAGAGCTCGGCCCAGAATGTAATATTGTGTCGGGCCACAATAGAATCGTGGATCGGCCAACTCAATACTATTACGGCATGGATGGTCAAGGGGTTAAGAGCGCAGCCACTCCTCTCGTCCTCTCGTCCTCTCGTTCATAAAGAAATCGAGGACAGGACGCAAACTCTCGGTAAATACATTGTACATATACTAAATATGCATCTGTCAGCCTCGCAACCAACTGCTGCTTGTCAGCCGAGTGTCGTCCTCATCTTCTCGGCGTCGGAATCGAGCCAAGCTCGAGTCGACATCGTCCGATGATCGAGTCGAGGTATTAGATGGCGCGCTACTATAACACCATCTATAGCTTTACTAGATAGAGCAGAGCGGGCAGCGGCAGCGGCAGCGGCAGCGGCAGCGGCAGCATCGAGTGCGGTGTAATGTACTTTGGTTAAGCGCATCGGAGAGCATGCTCGTCGCCGAGTTAACGCATTTAATGGAGGTTAACTTTGCATATGGTATCGCTCCCCCGTGCCTTAACCGCTTTACTAGAATCGCGCACCACCGCGCCGCGCTGGGCCCGGCCAAACTACCCCGAAATTATGCGCCACCGCCACCCCCTGCCCTACCTTCTCCTCTCGTACAACATCATCTTGCACCATTAAAACCAACAGCCAGCAAGGAGTCTCTCCTCTAAAAGCCAGCATTCCAACGCATAAGTCAGATTTTCATTGATTCTTGAAAGAAACATACAGGTTGCCAGATGATACTCACTCACCCGGGAAGAAGGTAAAGAATTCTAAGTAAAACTAGAGGGAACACTCGGATCGGGTGGTCAGGTGGAAATCTAGAGGAGAAGCTAACATTGAAGAGGAATCTTTTCCTCAAAGTTAACAGCCTCAAGTTAGAACTAGGAACTCGAGTGGTGTGTTGTGTTGAAGAGGGCCCGCAGTTACGGGGAGAGCTTGATCAAGCTGATATTAGATTTCGTGCATGTGAAATAGTCATGCAATCGTCACTTCACACAGTTCAACTCACCATTAATTCCTAAGGAGACACTTGTATCTAACTGAACACTCCGACACTACTCAGGAGCCACGTAGACTGTGATGGGCTTGTCGAGTAGCATTCACTCTGCTATCCACTTAGCTCAATGTGTATAAATGGAAATTCCACTCGTTCCAAGCATACCCATCGAGAATTTCATTAAGGAATCGATTCGTCAATCTCGATTTCAAACTCGAACTAGATAAATGAACTGTACACTTTCTCAATAGCATTAGCAAGCTCTCTTCCGATTTCTAGTAGGCCGACATGTAATCTGACAGGATAGAGATGACAGGGTCGGGTTTGCGCGTGAGAGTCTGCCTGCTTTGTCAGTGGGCAGAACGAAGGGGAGGACTCGCATTTAAGGGCCATAAATGCATGCCAAATGGAACGGTACCCGGAAGCGGAACTGCTTGCTCCATCGACCGGAACGAAATCGCGCGGGAGATCTCTTCTCCAGGCGGAGGGTCCACCCGTCCCACCACCATTAACTGAGGGCCGGCACATGGCCCGCCTGACAAATCTGCCAAAAAAGATGTTCTGTCACGCCAAACTATTAATTCCCAAAGCAAAAAGTGCAGCAACGAACTTTTCTAGTGCGAAAAGATAATATATCCTACTTCTCTGCGAAATAAGGCCAACCTTCATCGAAATTAAAACTGAAAACCAATAATTCCTAATTTCCCATAAGGATCAACAAGATAAAATATCCACTTTCACACATGGGAAAGTGTATGTAATACTCGTCGTGTTATCCCGACCAAATTCCAATTCGTTAACAGCAAGAATAATTCCTGGTAATAGACTCCGCCATTTATTCCCAATTACTCCAAGTGGCCGCAAACAAATGGTATTTGTTATTCACACGATTAACTCGGCAAGAGGTTTCATTGTCAGAGCGGCACGAGTCGCTCGACGAGACAGGGGTGTTCCAGTGTGTAGCGGAGGAGAAGATTGAGAGAGTTGAAACGAGTTGGAAGCTGGGAGCGAGGGGGTTGCCAGTGGCAAGCGGGCGAGGATAATAAACACTTGATTCAACAGCACTCATCTTCCTCTTGTCTCTCTTCGCAAGCTGACTACGCACGAGAACGAGAACGAGAACGAGAACGAGAACGAGAACGAGAACGAGAACGAGAACGAGAGAATATACATAGTATGCATAGCCAACACCATTTGACTTTTCGCTCCACTCGATTCTGCCACATTTGCCAACGCCCTATCCTCCCACCCCTTACTCCAGTGCCCACAGCCCCACAGTCGAGCGAACGTCTATGCGCACTCCCTCTCCTTCCTGCCATCCCACACCTTGCCCTCTTTCTCCCCCGTCTTTCGCCTCTCATTTCTCCTTTACCACGAGCTCGACATCTCCACTGCAAGCCACCGCTATTATCCTCTCTTTATTCGTTCAATTCGCTCTCTGACAATGACATCGCCTATGCCTCAAACGACAATCCTCACAGACCCACTGCCGCTTATACTCTTGGCTATAATGTAACTATTCAATTCGGATTCTCCCGAGTATCTGAGAAACTTCTACCGTTCGGTCTATCATAACTTGTAATGAAAGCGGCAGCTAAATCAAATTCCTGCACCGCATCCTCTTAAGGTAGTTGTGTCAGGACTGCACCGCCCAAAAGTCAACCGTTGGCCGAACCAACTGTTAACTTTGCTTCACATCTGCCGATGAAAAAATCAATTTTGAGCTAGGGCTCTGGAATTTGTATCACTTCTTCCTTGATGCAAGAAAACATTCTCCACCAAATTTCAGCCCCCGAAAAGGCCAGGAAGATTTAAAAACGTGGAAATTATCGTCGAAATGAGACGAAATCAATTATTCAGGATTGGATTTCCATGTGTTTTCGGCACAATTCCGGCATTTCTGCCACTGGTTTCATGTTTTCTTTCCGTTTTGATACTTAAACAATCGAAAAATCAAGCGTTCGTCCAAGTCCCAGAACCTTCGAAAAATCGAAAATTTGTGAAGGGGTACATATGGAAAAATTTGCGAAAAAATGAATTTTGAGCTGGGGCTCTGGAATTTATATCACTTCTTCCTTGATGCAAGAAAACACTCTCCACCAAATTTCAGCCCCGGAAAAGGTCAGGAAGATTTAAAAACATGGAAAATACCGTCGAAATTAGACGAAATCAATTATTTAGGATTGGATTTCCATGTGTTTTCGGTACAATTCCAGCATTTCTGCCACTGGTTTCATGTTTTCTTTCCGTTTTGATACTTAAACAATCGAAAAATCAAGCGTTCGTCCAAGTCCCAGAACCTTCGAAAAATCGAAAATTTGTGAAGGGGTACATATGGAAAAATTTGCGAAAAAATGAATTTTGAGCTGGGGCTCTGGAATTTATATCACTTCTTCCTTGATGCAAGAAAACATTCCCCACCAAATTTCAGCCCCGGAAAAGGTCAGGAAGATTTAAAAACATGGAAAATACCGTCGAAATTAGACGAAATCAATTATTCAAGATTGGTTTTCCATGTGTTTTCGGCACAATTCCGGCATTTCTGCCACTGGTTTCATGTTTTCTTTCCATTTTGATACTTAAACAATCGAAAAATCAAGCGTTCGTCCACGTCCCAGAACCTTCGAAAAATCGAAAATTTGTGAAGGGGTACTATGCAAAAATTTGCGAAAAAATGAATTTTGAGCTGGGGCTCTGGAATTTATATCGCTTCTTCCTTGATGCAAGAAAACATTCTCCACCAAATTTCAGCCCCGGAAAATGTCGGGAAGTATGAAAAACATGAGGAAAACCACGAAAATGAATGATTCAGGATTGGTTTTCCGTATGTTTTCGATACAATTCCGGCATTTCTGCCACTAGTTTCATGTTTTCCATCCATTTTGATACTGAAATAATCCATTTATGTGCCGTTCGTCAAAGTGCGCGAACCTTGGAAAAATCGAAAGAATCTCAAGGGGTATACCCCCTCATTCAAGCCGGCTTATTCAAGTGGGCTGGCATTGTTCGCCCATTTATTTCTCTCATTCAAACCAACTGTCGGCTCCCCTCGTGCAGTTTTTCACGCGGCCGATTTGCCCCGTGCGACCGCGTGCGACCGCGTGCGGCGCGGTGGTTGCTTTTCGGTCTATTTCCCACTCCAGCAACATTTACATTTGATTTATCCCGGCTGACGCGCACGTCGATTGCCGGGGTGCCGATCCCCGTCCAGATTATCACCGACACCCCCAATTACACTTAGCGAAAAGGAATGCGTTCGATTACGCGATAATGCACTTATATACATATGTATATTAGGAAGGCTCCGAGGAGAGCCTTGATTTCACATAAGAAGAATGGGGAGACTGGACTTTTGGAATTTCTTTGGAGATTTGGTTTAGGGAACTGCTGTCGAGAATTGAGAGGATCGTGGAGCGATTGGCAAACTATGATCCGAAATGATGATGCAAGTAGTGGAAGTAAGAGAGGAGCGAAAGCTGAAGGGGAGGATGAGGAGCTGGCGTAAGTGATCGATTGAGTAAAGGAGAGGGGGTGGGGTCTCGGAGAGGCAGTATAGCCACTAGGACACTAGGAGGCAGCGAGGAAGAAGTACTGGCAGTGATTGAATTAATCTGTCAATTTGCCAATTACACGGATGAGTTTGTTTGCTGGCTCCGGTACACGCGTTACATCTCTCCGTTCTCGGTTTGCGCTGATCGATCGCAAGTGGATCGTAGGTGGGTGTGCGTGTTGCGTGAAATTACACGTTGCTTACGCGTGTTCACCGACACACGCCAGTGTCATGATCGACTAGGATGTGTGTGCCAGTGTAGGTGTGTGCGCGCTTCGCACACCTACGAGCGAGAAGAGAGCAAGAGCATACATACGTAACCGCGTGGCTCGGGGCACAGATTCAACGAGCTCAATTGGCGCGCACCGAACGAGGAGGAGGATCGTATTGATTCTCCGGTTACACAGGCGGCACACTGCGCTATCCAGCAAACGTTGTGCGGAATGACCACTATTTGCCGCGAGCTACGGCCGATCATTGGATTATTTGTGAATTATGTCCTTAGCCGATCGAGCCCGGCTTTCACTGGGCGAATGCTCCTGCTTTGATGCTTCCCATCTGCCTCGGCAATCTCGAGGAAATTGAAACCGTCTAACAGTCTAACTCGACCAACCAACGCCCACCCCTCGCCGTCGCCTACCCCCGACGGCCCCGACGGCCCCGACGGCCCCGACGGCCCCGACGGCTCCGACGATAATTCTCTTGGAGAAGAGTCGGACAGCAACGGACAAGGAGTCGAAAGGATGCGCGAGTGCATTAGCGAAAATACTAACGGCTTTGCAAATCCCTTTGCCTGAGAAGAATGGGATCCTCGATTGGCCTGATGGAGCGTCGCTTGGCTCATAATACCCCTAATAATTTTGCCGAGGGCGCGAGCCAACCTAAACCGCGAGCAAACGCGAACGAATCGTGTGGCTTAGCCAATCGGATGCGAAGTAGTACTGGCGTTAGCCTGTTTACACATTGGCTGGAGAATGGAAGGTGATTCAGGTCTAGCTGCGGCGAGATCGGCAGCCAGCCACAGACTTGGCAGCCAACTAATTTGAAGTTTGCCCCGAGTCCCGAGACTCCCGACAGATCCACTTGGATCCGGCGCTGCGCTCCTTCCAGTGCGAGCGGGTGAGAGTAGAGGGGCCAGGCCGGTCGTGGCGTGGCGCGGCGCGGCGCGGCGCGGCGCGGCGGCCCGGTAGAGAATGAGATCGAGGGAAGTGAATCGTAGGAATGGGGGGAGTCTGGAGTCTACCGGTCTTCCATCCTCTTTGGGAGAAGCAGAGAAGTCATCTAGCAGGATAGAGGAAAGTTATCCAGAGAGAAGGTTAGAAGGATAGCTGTGATCCAGCGAGACAATGACTGAAAGAGAATGCGAGAGTGAAAAGTGATCCGGTTTGAGAATGGGAGGGTGACGGGGTGAGTGAGAGAGGCAGAAGTGATAGAATCGAGTGCAGTAGCTAGCTAGATATAGGCGACGGTGATGCCGGTGATGCCGGTGACGCCGGAGGCTGCGAGATAGGGGTGGCGCATGCCGTGTGATAGGGGATGATGCGCAGTCGAGGGTTCCGCTTGTCGGCTGCTCGCGCCCTGGCCCGAGGGCACCATTTCCACGGAACCAGTGAACGCGCCACTCGACTCTCGATCCGACTATATTCCAATTGCTTCCCCCGTTTGATGTGCGCCAATTTCGTCCAATATGTCGCACCCCCACCCCTCGTCAGACACACGCACACACGCACACACGCACACACGCACACACGCACACACAACATTGGCCAGATGCTCTGGCCTGCTCCTCAAATCCACCGGCGTGCCGGCAAAGAAAGGGTTGCATGCACTAGCAAACCTTGCTTTTGTTAGAGCGATTGTCGCCCTTCCACACGATTAAACCTTGACGACTTGACTCTTCCACCGACAGCACATGGGATTCTATCGAATCTTTCGGTCGAAGAAATTCAAAGTGTCGCCGTTCCATTAATCCTTCGACTTCTGGCTAGCGCAGGCGGTTGTTGCTTGTCGCGCATCCGAGAATCGAAATTTCATTGAAGCCCACAGTTGATTCGGCTGACCATTTGCAAGTCTCTCCAAAAGAGATATTGATGAAACAGTAGGCAAGTAGGCGAGATCGTTCCAGCCAACTGGGCAAAGATTGCGGATAATCGGCGAAATGAATGGATCGAAGAAAAGTGGATGAAGAGTTTCGAGGGGTAGAAGGAGAATGAAATATAGTGGGGCAACCGATAAATTCACATTTCGCGACAGCCCGGTTTTCCCCCTGCGAATTATCTTTTTATTTGACCGGCAGTAAATCCGTATCCCTCGTGGTCGATTCAATCTAGCAACACATTTTCACTCCAAGCCCCATAGCGGTGGTCACTGTCACTGGTCAGTGGTCACGTGCTGCTCTCAGTACTGACCAGAGTCAGAACCAGAGCCGGACCACGACCACGACCACCCCTCAGCCCGTTGTCACGTTCCCGTCGACAAGGTACTTTCTGCATTATTTATTGACCTGTTGTACTCGACAATCGTGGCCATTGAAACGATCGCCGCCACCGCGCGCCGTACTGCGATAAAACACGTCTGATATTCCTTGCTATATAGAAGGGAAACGCTAGCGCGCGAGTATGCGGCTCGAGGCTCGAGGCTCGAGGCTCGAGGCTCGAGGCTCGATAGGTCGGAGATTGGCAAAGCAAGTGGCCGTCGCGTCGTTCATGGTGGAAAATAGTCAGTCAGCTAGAGAAAAGAGGTTAGCAACGTGCCGCGAATGTACATAGTTATGTAAGCCCTCTCAAGCGTCCATACAGCTTCCTCCGACTACATTCCTCCCTTAGGAGGAACTCCTGTATTATTGCCCGCCCGTAAATTTCGCCGGAAAAGCGATTTAGCGAGGAAGCGGCACGGATAAATCTTGAAAAAGTCGAAAAGCGTAAAACAGGGGCTCGCTCTTCCTCCATTCCACTCTTGCTCGCGAGCACCTCGGAGCTCTTCCTCGAACTCTGCAAGCCGAGAAAGGTTCCCCCCAGAGCCCCGATCTAAGGAACTCCGCCCAGTCTCTTCTACCCCCTGCTGCTGCTACTGCTGCCGCCCTGCGAGTTTCTTATTCTACACTACACCTTCACACCTTCACACAACTAAGTAAACCATAGCCAAGCCACTACCGCACCCGCCCCCCTTTCCACTGCGATGCCGAGCTGCAAAAGTAGCTCCCGCCGAAAATTAGCAGCTATCTGTCTGCTATGCTATACGGATTCGAAGGGCGTAACTCTCTCTCTGGAGCGCGTACATTCCGCTCTCCATAAGGATAGGAGAAATCGGCCAAATCTCAGGGAAATACATTGAAACTCACCCGCTACGCCCGGCCAATTTAAGGAAAACGATTTCACTATTTTCAGTAAAGCGCGCCGTAGTAGTTGGATCTAGAATCAAGTATTTTCGGCAGTGGCGATGAATGTCAGCCCAGTCTAATGTGAAGAGCCCGTAATGATTGCTACTTCAGCTCCATAAAACTATGAAAAATCGCCGGGGCCGCCAAAGCACATGAATAATTCGGCCTGATAAAAAAGCGCGCCGGCGCCGGCGCCGGCACCGGCGCCGCCAGCGTCGCGGAGCTTTTATTCAAAGTGCTCTCTTGCTCTCTCCGGCCCTTGTTTACATATGTTTACGTTACACATTTCGAAATGAGTGCTCCTATCTGATTAACTTATTCCAGACTGCGCGCTTGCCATACCGGGAAACGCGAGCCCTGAATCCGATAGCGAAGCGCACCTAATGCGCGCCCGCCACCTGCTTTATAACGTAAAACAATGAATTGCACTGGCAAATTTTATGGGTGGCAAGCGAGGGTGAGGGTGAGGGTGAGGGCGAACGCTATCAGAAAGTGGGAAACGTTTATCAACGAATTCGTCTCTTTAAACGAATATATTAGGCGGCCGTGTATATTGCACCGCATTTCCCGGAATGCAAAATATCTCATGCCCGCACGGATTTAAATCCCTGCCAAAATTTCCGTTCTCCGCGATGAAAAGTGAATCAGGGCTGCGCGGCCCGTTCTTTCGATTCTCGTGAAACGGGATGCATCGACCTATCCAGGCGAAATAGCCGCCAGTCGTTATCATTACGGAAATCTATCGAAAGGCCAATCCGTCGGTAGTTTCGACGGATCTTCCTCTTTTCGAGTGGAACGCTCTCGCAAATCCCGAATGAATTTTTATTATATATTCGCAATAGTAGTTTCATTGTTTCATCGTCCACGGGAGACCGCAGCTGATGAGATGGCGCCACTACTGCATTGCTGACTTTTGCAAATTCAGAGAAAGACAATCGATTGGCCGGATTACTAAATTACTGCTGTATTGCGCTTGATAGAGTATGTAAATCGAAAAGCTAGGAGCCCGGAACTATCAGTTCCACATTAGCAGGCCATTCATCCGCCCATATGTGCGTGTTATTCGGATAGAACTGAGGATGATACGTGCGCGCTTTAATAATCAAGGGCATAAAAGAGAGAGAGAGAGAAGGGAACGGGCAAGTTGGCGGGCATTCTGCATTATTAATGCCAACTAATACGAGCCGCTGAATAATCCATCGATTTAATAACGCGCATAACAAGCAGTAAGATCTTTATCGGCGGATTATGAAATACAGTGTTCGAGGGACGTGAGTGATGTTAGAGAGCAGTAGGTTAATTCCTATGAAAATGCCACGACATTACGCCGGTACAAGATTTCATTCGCACATTTTTCACTCCTGATTCAATTTCGTTAACACAGCAAGACCAAACTCCCGGAAACTCGGATACTCGCAACCTCAGCGACGTCGATGAAATTAACTGGCAACTCGGGATAAATTGTAAGTGCTCCATTAACCGTCGAGGAAGCATGAATCTCTTTATCCCGGCGAATCTCTTCAAGCACGTGTAGGTGAGTTAATACGATTTAGAAATCCTCAGCTCGACACGATTCTCTTGGTAGGTTTGCGTGAATAAATGATATTCGCCGATTGGGCGGAATCGCCAGCATTATCCGTCGTCGAACTTGTTCCTCGCAGAACATCCCCAATTATTGATGCCCGGCTGGTTACGGCGGCAGCATCGCCACGGTCGACCTCGATTAAGTCCCGATGTCCCAATCTCCCATCTCCGCGAGAGACTAGTTTGCCTGCTTTAAATTGCCGGATTAATTGCCGCCATTCAACTCTGTTATGCTGCCGCTCCTGCCATCGCTGCCGCCGCCGCCGTCGCCGCCGCCGTCGCCGCCGTCGCCGCCGTCGCCACCGCGAACAGCCCTACTTACTACCGCTAATACGTATGCTGCGCCACAAATAACTCTATCACTTGGAATGGAGCACCGCGCCGCCGCCGGGCCACCGCGACGCGCCGCCGCTCCGAGTCCATTCAATTTCCCAATTAGACTAGTAGCATTTACTGCAGAGTACACTAGAAATTGCTCGATTGATCTCACGAATGTTTTGGAGAAATTCTTTTCTACAAAATATTGCCAATCGTTCAACTTCCTTTATTATATTGGGGCGATGCTGAAATTTCAATACCATCAATCGTCGAAGCACCGAAGAATTCCGATAGAAAATTTCGTTAAGCAGCATTGATCGCGATTTAATGCGTATCGCCGGGCGGTGTAAGCCCATTATTTAAAGTAACAGATATACTCGTATAACGCAGGGAAACGGCATTATTGAAACGCCATCGATAATCAACTTGGCGCAATTCAAATGAATATCGCATTTAGGTATCTACTTACGCTGTTAGCAAATATTAGCGCGTCGACACGATGTGATTCTTATGAGAATATCTATATCTATGGATAGAAATCGGCGAGCGGAGCGATTAAATGGTGTTGGCCGGGCGAGCGGGAAAGAAACCGAGCTCCTGTCGGGTGGGAGAGCACGCTGGAGGAAGGGCCACGGGAGGGGCCGATCAAACAGCAATTTGCCAGCTAATTATGTAAGACCTAAAAGTAATCCACTCATAAGGGAACGGTCCAACTTAGCAACGATTAGCTCCGTATCGCGACCGAGTAGCGCGCAAATCGCGGCCGCGGTCAATCGACAATGATATCGATTGGATAAATTGCCAACCTTTAGCGTCTGCAATGCCCGATGTATCTGGTCGGTATTCCAGGGATTAAAAGCGAAATTAAATGAACGGAAATTAGATGGGAAGGATGGTCCCAACGGTAATAGAGCACTGCTCTGTAAAAGGGGGAAATGTACCGGGAAAAATTCCGACTGTCCTACGAAATATTCACATCTCTCGGTTCGACGAATAAACCAATAGACATAGTTGAAAGGAATCGATTATACGCATCGGCCGGGAAAGCGCCTGTTAGTACTCCTAGCGCGAGTACAGTTCTAATGTGATTTTCTAATTGGCAAGCGCCACATCATTGGAAATTCACCGAGACATTTTAGCCAGCCGCCGTCCCAACAAAAGGTTGCTTTGCAGTCAATGTCGATCGGCATGTTACTTTGTCGAGGGTAAACATCATCTGCAGCAGCAGCAGCAGCAGCAGCAGCAGCAGCAGGAATTAGAACCGAAAATTGCTCGGAAAAAGCAAACATTGGCTCGGCCCGGCTCGCGCTCGATTCGGTTCGTCAGTCGCTGTTAAACAGTGCCAGCACAAACCAACTGATTTAATTAGAGACGCCAATTTTGCCCAGGTTTTATCCCAATATTTGTTGCGATCGCTCCGAAACAGCTTGATAATTTGCGCGAAAGTTGTTGATTCTGGCTCTCCCAAAGTAACAAACAAGTAACACTAGCGACTTCTTCGCAGATACGATCACCTTTTAATCGATGAAAAGCTTTCGAAAGACTACTATTGCCAAGTAAGCATCGGACTCTATTAGTGCCCTGTTCATCAATCAATAGAAATCGAAAGAAAACTGAGGAAGGCAGTGGTGGCGAAGGACCAAGTGTAGTTTAACGAGAGATTTCACGGCGAGCTGATCGACCTCGGGAATGTCCTCATCCTCCGGTTATGTAGGCAACACACGCGTCTAGAGGAAGTCACCACACCGTCCACGGCGTAGAATAAACGGTCAGTGACGCGCGGTAATGGCCGACATCCTAATCCTGGCCCCCTACAGCTTAATGCCATACACTCCGCAATGATAATGCTGCATGTGCTTTTGGTCATTACCAGTCGCCATGCTACCCCCGTAATGAGTGCTGGCTGCATAGCCATACCCACTGCCAACTCCCTCGCTGGATCATATGTATATTTCTCTAGATTGCGCATCTACTCCTAAAGATGCCAACCTTCCGCTTCTCGCATCCCGATTCCCAATTGCCGATTCCCGATTCCCGATTCCTTTGGTCAAATGAAATTTGTCAGTATCCAAGCCTGCTATTTTTCCACTCTGATGACTCTGCTCTGCTTGCCAAGGCGGTAATAACATTAGACGGCGGATAGTGGCCCGATAGAATTACGGCCGAGAATTCTTCGAGCGTGTATATGCGTGAGCGTGAGCCTGTACGTTTGCGTTTGCGTTTGCGTTTACGTGTTCCATGTTGGTGGTGATGTGCGCCAGGCGGCCAGGAGCCGAGAAAGAGTGACGTGAGTAGCCGCTCGGGTTTGCGCGCGCGCGCGCGCGCGCACCAAGGTAATTGAGGATGACACGCTCGAATGTGCATGTGCTCTGTAGTATTTGTAAGTAAGGAACGCACGCTCGAATAGGTGCTCGGAGGAATGAATTGCCGCGCGCTCCTCATGGGCATCGTTTCAATTGAGCCGCTCCATCTTTTTTATCATCGTCAATGAGTTTGGAATTGCTGTTTGGATGCCGCCGAGCGCTTGCTCGGATTAATCAACAGCCCCGTTCGTGATCTTATTAGCGCGGCCGCGGCAAAGTGCCCCGCTGAGCCTCCGCTCCGCTCGGCTCGGCTCGGCTCGGCTCTCTCCCTCCCACCGATCTTGTTAGAGCACCATTCCTCCAATCAGTTCCAGGAATACCAGACATTTTCGCATATTTTTCACCATCCTAACTCAAACTGAAGTCGAGTCGAGAAAATCTACGTGAGTGATCGAAACTGGGATATTGGAAAGCTCTATGAATGGAAGCTTCGAGTGAAAATGAAAGCGCAACTTATCCCTCCGCCCAATGTCATTCGACAAAAATGAAACTTGAAGGGGGTCGAGCGTTTCTGAAACTCTCTGAAAGAGTTTGCGGCTCATAGGGCAGACGATCGCGTGAAAGTCGGGAAGAACGTGCGGTCAGAGTGGCAGTGGTGGACGCATCGTCATCTCCGAGCGGGTGACATCACGGGTCTCGACCCCTCTTGCTTGAGAGCGACAGCGAGAGCCAGTTCCGAGCATGGTCTATCTGGTATCTGGTATCTGCGTCCGGGTACGGCTGTTCGAGTGCGGCCCCTAAATCAACCAACAATATCGTCGCCAGAGAGGAAAGGAGAGCGCGAAGGCGTGAGGATACGACGCCGAGGGAAAAGGAGTACAAGGAGAGAGGAGGCGCGGAACGGCGCGGAACGGTGCGGAACGGCACGGCCGCCCGCAGCTGCCGCCCTGCCTGCCAACACAATAATATCTAATTAATTTATTAATGAGGTTAACTTGGCAGGATTGGTCGGCAGACAGCGCGAGCCGCGGCTAGCAAGGCCCAGTTTGCTGACCAGCGTCTTTTGCTTGCTTGCTTGCTTGCTTGCTTGCTTGCAATGCCTGCCCTCTCTCCCTCCCTCCCCCTCCCTCCCTCCCCCCCTCTATCTCTCTCTCTCTTTTCCCCGTCACGTTTGTCCCTCCATTGCCCTCCCTCTCGCCGCTTGATCGTCGGGAGAGAATGAATTAAGCTTAATCAGAGCGAAAGTGTCGGGCGCGTGTACGAGCGTATTACCAGGGCCGCAGGCTCTTTCCTCCCATTCTTTCGCGTTCTATCGTTTTCTTACTTCCTATCAAAACTTAATGATGATCATTGCGTTAGCCGTGTTAGCGCGCTTGAGAAATCGTAATGGGACCCCGCATCCCCGTTATTGGCCCTTGCCGATATCAATATAGAGAATAAATGATAAAATAGGCTAAAGACGCGATTCCGCGGGATTCGTGAAATTACACAAGTCTCTGATGGACGAAACCGTTAAGGTGATAATAATTAACTTGGAGGAAGAGTGCATTCCATTGAAAGTTGGTCGCCCCTTTCATTAAACAGCTTTGTATTGGGAAAAAAAGGAAAGAAGAAAGCGCGAGTTTTAATGATGATTGACAAGCTCGGCCGAAGCTCGTCGCAAATCCTGAAAATCCTACATTACCAGGAAGCCCGTCGAAAATGCGGAAGACAGGGGTAAAAATTGGGAGCGGGAAGGTAGGGAGCAGGAATCATTCGTCAGAAATGATGGCACATTAAGTTTCGAGGGTTTCTCTCTCGTTTCATCCGTGGAGACAGCTGCCGCAGGTCCCGGGGGGGACTGCCGATGCGTGCTTGACGAGAAATGGCATGGACAGCAGCCCTTATACCTTAAACCTTATACCCATCGTCGTTGGTCGTCGCTCTTTTTCCTTTCCCTCCCGCCGGCCCCAAACCCTGCCACCATCGGCTCTTTTCATTTCGAGAGAGCTTGGAAAGATAGTCGATTTGCAATTCTTAATTCTGCAAACTTACAAGCAGTCAAGGTATCGCTGGGAATGCTCAGAATGTGTCAGAATATCCCGGCTGGCAACGGATTCGATTCGAGGGGATTTCTAAATCTAGTAATCCTACCTACCGCCGGTATTTCCTATGCATTATGATAAGAGACATCATTTTCTCAGTTATCATATCTATTTCCCTTCGACTGTCACTGTCAACGAAAGTAAGTATGTTCCCCCAGTCTGACCGTACCTCGCATCATTCGGACTAAAGAGCTAAACGGTGATTCATAAAGAGTTAATACTTCCTTTCTCCAAGAAATCGAGGGAAATGCAATGGGGACAAGTTCGACTGGAGCGAATGGCAGGCAGGCAGGCAGGCAGGCAGGCAGGCAGGCAAGCAGGCTATCAAGAGTGGGAGCGGGAGCGGGAGCAAGAGTGAGAGACGGTAGAGCATGCGAATTGTCGGTGTCTAGCCGAGTGACAGCAATAATTTGATTGATTGAAGGACGCGCGGATAACTGCTCGTCGCGGATGCTCTTGAGAGGGACATGCCATAGTAGACCTTCTATTCCGAAAAGGAAGTCGAGAAGATGAAGCCTTTCCCCGTGTGAAGCTCTATATGTATGTAGATACGGTATCCAACTAAGAAAATAGTTGACAATTCAAGGGGATTTCGGGAGAACTAAAGGTACGGTCGAATTTCAACGCGGATGAATTTGTACGAAAGAGAAAGAAATCAGACTGGAATACGGAGGATTAGCTTGGTCGATTGCCCTCTCTTTCAGTCTTCTACGACGTCATAGGAAGTGTTGGAGCTATAATGGCATTGCAAGCAAGGAAAGACACTTGACGTTACTATTAAACAAATTAGGAACTGAGAGGGTTAATTGGAACCCGCAGTGACTGCGGCAATCTAGCGAATTGGACAATGGTGCTCCCCGAGACTGATATATTGCTCGCACTCCTCTCTGCATCGCGATTCTAAAAGCCGCCTGTCCGTGCGGACTAAGGCGTACAATTGACCATCCACTGAAATCGATTTTTTTTTGGCTACGTTGCCTAAAGTTTTCCTAATCCAGCAATTTTTCCTGAAAATACACCGACGCAAAGCTTAACATATTTTATTTGAGCAGAAAGTGACAAATCTCCCCCAGTAAACGTAAGAGAGAGAGAGAGAGAGAGAGAGAGAGAGAGAGAGAGAGAGAGAGAGAGAGAGAGAGAGAGAGAGAGAGAGAGAGAGAGAGAGAGAGAGAGAGAGAGAGAGAGAGAGAGAGAGAGAGAGAGCCCTTGCTCACCTAGGAAAGCAAATAAGAATCAAGCGATCAAGGGAATTGCAACGAATATTAAATCAACAGAACCCAAGTCGAACGGTTGGACGATATTTGAATTAGGAATTACCAAACATGACTTGGATCAACTGGAAAGCGGAAAAAGAATTTACATGCCGTGGAAAAAAACAGGACGAATTTCGAAGCCGCACACCGCCACTGAGAAGATTGAAGGAGACCGCGCGAGAGTTGGGAATCGAATAACTCGATCTTGCTCGGTCGAAACGAATCACATCTATACCATGTAGATGCCGACGGATGATAGAACCGGTATAACATAAATTCAAGTGGCTAGAAGCAGTAAAAAGAAAGAAAGAACGGACGATCCGTTTTCCCTTAATCAGCACTATCTAGAAAGAAAGAATGAGAAGAGAGAAGATTTTGCAGGCCCGGGTTAATGAATTCCGCGAGATTGGGAAAGCTCGGGATAGAGATAAATTGGTTCTGCATTCGCGGGAATGGCAGGCGAACGTTCTGTGGATTAACATACCTTGACCAAGGGTGGACTGTGGGAGGGTGGATGATAGTGGGCCGAAGAAGGGCTGGCGGGTGGGCCCGCACCCCCGGGCGAGACGCTGCCGCCGCCGGGGGTGAGAATCCTGGACTCGTGGCTGAACAACACTTTCCCGACTTCCTCCGGCACCCCCGCCGAATCCTCGCGCTCCCGAAATCCCTGCTTCTCGCTCCACTAGACAGCCTTCAGTCTCTCACGAGAGAATCTCTCGCGTGCGCGCGTCCAGCCGGACGGCCGGACGGCCGGGGCGCTCCTTCAAACTCTCTTTCTCTTTCAATTACACAGCTCCGCCAATGCCTCCTAGCAGGGCTAAGTCTCGTTTGTCCTCTCCTTTCTCCTGTTGACGTTTCCGGCCAATCCTTGGCTCATCAGCGCGTCGAGTATCAGTGTTGTTCAGCGTTCGGCCGCTGGCTACTTTAGTCACACGTTCCACTACACGTCTCGCGGCAGACTGGCTCACTGAGCTGCACTGGGCTGCACTGCTGGGCCACCTCACCCTCCAGTGCCTCCGGAGCACCGACTCCCAGCCGCAGTATTTGTTGACCTTTCGCCGCTTCACTATCAATCGGCGACCACCGACTGGCTACCCTCCGGACCAGGAAATCAACACCGATCCCTAAAGACGCCAACGCCTTCCCAACTGCTCAAGCTGCTCACGCCTCTCGCTTTCATATACCACCGACTCTCTTCCTTTCCTTTCTCTCTCTCTCTCTCTCTCTCTCTCTCTATCTATCTATCTATCTCTCTTTCTCTCTCTGAGTCACTTTCCAATTATACACTCCGACATCTCGACAATCCGAGCCTCGCTCCAGCAGTTCGACCAGGCCCTTCAACCGGGCAAGAACTCTTCTGCGGCGATGACTCGATCTTGCCGAAGAAGACGTATCCGGGAGCAGGGAGCGTTCAACTAAGATTTCGCTTGACGAGACTAATTCGACGGAGGGTGCTTGCTCCCGGACCAGGCCGGGCCAGTGTGTCCGGCGTGGATGCTGCTGCAACGCGGATCCTATCCTGTCCTCTCCCTGCGGATCATGTCCGCGGAAAGCGTGCTCGATAGGCGGAACCACGCAAGCGTCGAGGTAGTCGCGAGGCGTGGTCTCACCATCGAGCCTCTCTCCCTCTCTCTCTCTCTCTCTCTCCCTCCCTCCCTCCCTCTGCCCCACGGTTTATCCGCCAGCCGCCCGATCATGCCGACTTCTTCCTTGATGCGGGGGTGGCAAAGCCACCACGTGGTTTTATTGGCCAAATAACGCGTACGACAAACACATCCCCTACCACCTCACCCACCCCCACCCCCCTCTCTCTCTCTCTCTCTCTCTCTCTCTCTCTCTCTTTCCTTCTGTCTCTCTCTCTCCCCCTCCCTCTTCCACCCCCCACTCTCCGACTCTGCCTCGCTGCCTCCGTCACTCTCTACCTCCCTTCCTCCCTCCCTCCCTCGCAGCCGGTCCGTGAGCATCTCCGAGAGTGTCTCGCTGTCTACCACCCCCTGTGTTGTAACTCAACCCCCGCATAGCACTCTGCGCGACGAGGTGGGCCGAGGCCGAGAGGCGAGCGATGGGAAAGAGAGAGGGACAATAGACGTCATGGTGTAAATCGTGTTTACCCCTCGTCCATAGTGATTCTCGTGTGTGTCAGCTTGCCAGCCGCCAGCCGCCAGCCGCCAGCACAGCCCTCCTCACGCCGCACGCCGCACGCCGCATGCCGCACACCCGCACACCCGCACACCCGCACCAGCACCCGTTCCAACCCCCTCTTCGGCTTTGCCTTCGTCTAAATCTTGGTCCTCCTTCGCCGCTTCTCTCTCCCCTCTGTTTCAAGCTTCTGGCTGCTTTCTATCCTTGGTCCGCGAATTCCGGAGCTTTGTTTCTACGAGTTGCGGGCGTCCCTCCGATGCTGGCCCTAGCGCTCCGTCCATCTTTCTCTGGACAAGACGCCTTGCTCCGATTTCCGTTTCACGTCTTCGGCCGGCCCTCCACCCGCCCGTCGTCTTTCACTTACCACGGAAGACAGATGCATCCTAACTTTCCTGTATCCGGCTACTGATTCTCCTCCCAGAGCTCTTTCTTTAATATAAATTGTATTTCACTAGCCCGCGCATTCAACCGTTTCTTAATGGTCAGTCTCCTCTTTATCGAAATCTTTCATCTCACAATAATATGGGATGCGGTCATGTATTACGCAAAGCAGCTTTGCATTGCCAACCAGTCGACCTTCGGAATCTCAGCTTAATTGCTGCAAATGCAAAAAAGCATGCTCATCTATAATCCGCGAGGGAAATGTAAAATTGACAAAAGGAGATGAAAGTAGAAGAAAAACGGAATATCCTGAGAATGGAGATTGGAGAGACAGGTGGAAGAAGGCGAGAAGGGCGAGAATGTTGAGCAGCCTGGGTTGTTGGCCGAGATAGAAAGAGCAAGAGGCCGAGTTAGGCGGATAATCGCGTTAGGGCGACTGGATTACACCACGCCACGCTTTCCAACTACATACCGCGCGCACCGAGCAGCCACACCGCACGTAACTGGTATACATACATACGTATGTACTTAGCTATCTATCTGACTAGTCGAGCTTCTCAACCCTCTTTCCGCCCGACCTTTTGTCCCTCGGCGCTCGGCCTACTCGCTCCAGGCTCCAGGAGCCAGGAGCCATTACACACTGCTAAATATCCCTTCGAGAAGCAGTTTCCTTCCCGCTTCCCGTCGCGACCGCAACCGCGACCGTGTACATTTGCAGTGATTGAATCGATTGACTGGCTTCCCAGCGGCGCGGCGCCGGCGGTGCTGCCTGGGAAGAAATAAGTAGTTGTAGTGAAAAAGGGCAAAGATCGCAAAGGTCGCCTGTAAGCTTGCAGGTACGAGTTTTCGATAGGCAGGTGTTGGAATACAAATGCACAATGACGTAAAAAGACAAGACAAGACCAGCAGAAAGAGAAGAAGACTGAGAGGTTGAAATAGTGGTTCGGGCCAGCGATGGAAGAGGCGGGCGAAAGAAGAGAGCAGATAGGAGAGGGTGAGCGAGCGGTGGGGCGGAGGGGGGGGCGGTGGGGGCGGTGGGGTGGTGGGGCAACGGGGCAACGGGGCGACGGGGTAGATACCGAGGCGAGAGCGGTGCCGGCGGGGCACTAATACATAAAGTAGCTTAAAGTAGAAAATTGTGGAAGCGTCGTGATGCCTGGTGATTGCGTTACCTCCGGGGCTTTGATTTAAAATGCAACGAGGGGCCAAGCAGCGGGTGCCGCCGTCGCCGTCGCCGCCGCCGCCGCCGACGCCGACGCCGACGCCACCACACTCTCCCGGCAGCCAGCAGCCAGCAGCCAGCAGCCAGCAGCCAGCAGCCGGGAGGCCGAGAATGCCATAGAAAACTGGCAAGCTGGGAGAACTGCGGGACGGATGAGAGTAGTAGGGTGGACGGCCGTACGATCCTGCCTGCCCGGAAGCCATCTTCCTCCTGCTAGAAGGCGCCAGCCAATCTCCTATCCGGCCTTCTCGCACCACCGCCACCGCCACCGCCACCGCCACCGACAGCCTGCATCGGCGCGTCGCACAGGCTAAAAGAGGCTGCCGATGGCCAGCACGAAAGAGAAACAAGAGCGAAGAAGGGCAGTGGTGCCAGTGGTGGTAAGATGCCGGAACGTTAGTGGCTCCTGCGCCTCCATGCTCGTATAAACCCTGGGAGGGTGGTGGACGGCAACCCGCCCGGCGGCTTTCAACCTGCTGGCAGGCCAGGCTCTCGATGAAATTCTTTCATCAAAGATCCTGTCCCATCGACAACCGCGCCTCGCCAAACAGGCTGTGAATGCTGCTTCGCGCACGCAAAGACCGTCGCATTTCACCGACTCCCTTCTAGTTATCCAACTGCTTGCCAAACCTCTAACAGTCTCTCAATGATAAACCCTGCTTTGGCAATTTATTTTTAACACCACTGCATGGTATACCCACCTAACAACATTGGACATTATTGTGGAGCCTGCTCCTGCGTTGAATTTTCTAGGAATCCGTTAAAAAGTGAAATATTCTAAAATTATAAGACGCTCGAGCAATCGACAGGTATAGGATTAGTTGTAAAGAGTGTATTTGAAGGAAGGAAAGCCATAACAGCGAGAGCGAGAGGTGGCGGTGCGGCGCGGTGCGGCGGCCGTATAAGTGACATGAGGTAGACAAGCAAAGACTTGAGGTTCCCGGGCGGTGGTGTCATGAGGGCTGAACACGAGGGCGACAGATGATTTAACGCGCTGCTCCTCGTGTCACTGTATCAAACATCCCCCGGAGTTGGCAGCCCGACGAGGGACCTCGATCTACCTTAACTTATTGCGGTTAAACCACCACTTTGCCAATTTTTCTCACATTCTCCTCATCCTTTTCATATAGAAATATTACGTTCGCCAGAAAGTAACATCGGTTGTATGTCCGCGGTTGCGCCGGAAAACAACTTGACCGAAAAACAAAGGTGCTTTCTGGTCAGGCCGCTAGTAATAGGAAGTGGAGAATACATGAAGAGCATTCGAATCAGCAGGCGCCAGCTCCACCCTTTCAACAATCAGAGCTTAACGACGCCACGTCTATTGTAACTCTAACTCACTAGATATCCGTCGGGTAACTATAACACTTGACGGTAGGTAATGGCCCAAGAGAAATGCGATTCATCCATTTCGAAGCACTGTTTCTAAGAGGCTCTTTTAGTTACCAACCGAGATGGTTAGGTATTAGATGCCCCGGTACACTTGGAGCGGAGCGTGTCCTGGATCCTGGAACCGTTGGCACTCGCGTGAACTCAAACACGATACTCGGGAAGGGAAGTAGTATGTACCTCTTTGAAGCCGTCCCGCCGCGCCGCGCCGCGCCGCGCCGCACCGCGCCGGGGTGAATTCAGCCCGAACTTTCGCCCAATTCCGGCCCTCATGGAATTATGGAATTATGGAAAATGCATACGCCGCGATAATTCCGTTTGCCTCTCGCGCTTTTCTCCCTGCCGGAAATATTGACGATCTGGCTGGACCGTGGCTGCACCTAATTAAATTTTCCAAGACTCGAAATGAGCTCTCGCCTCTTTCGGCAAATGTATTTTGGAACTTGACCTTACCCTTCACCGCCCGCGATAGTGCGAGGAACGCATACTCTGCGTAGCCTCGGTAATCACAATTAGCCAAGTGTTACACATCGAATTAGATAATTATCCAAGTTCAGCTATCAAGTGTAAGGAGTTGCTGTGGCGGGAATGGGAAGAATATATAACGCAAAATCGGTTGGGAAATAGGCCGGTAATAATAAATTTGATCTCAATAGATAGTTATCATTTCTCCGAAGACTCATTTCCTATTGATTCGATTTATTTCCAACAGAGATGATACAGTGCTCGGAGTCCGATGATTGAAAGAGTAATTGAACAACGCAATTAGCTCAAAGAGAAAATGGAACGTTGAGAGAATTTTTGAAAACGATAGTTGATTTGCCAAGTGGATTCGATGGAAGAAAATACGTGTTCCTTGCGTGCTTCGAAAGGACTGTGAAACGATTAGGCAAGGTTGACGTTCATATTAATCACGATCGGGGCGCGCACGATGAGCTTGCAAATCACGAGGCCGCTAACTGATTTTCGAGGATAGTAGGAAGCTTCGGGATCCTCGCCGTGGCGGTCGACGTAGCGAAAGCCCGGATGCCTGCGCTGAAGCTTGATACCGGCAGACAGTGATTAATACGCTCGACGTCGTCTGGCGTCTTGCTTCTCCGTGCTTTGGGCCGCGCGCGAGAACGTTTCGCATCCGCGCCCCTTCTGCTCCTCCCCGCATCCCTATCCGTTTCGTACCTTCTCCATCTCTCGCCCTCTCGCCCTCTCGCCCTCTCGCCCTCTCGCCCTCTCGCCCTCTCGCCCTCTCACCCTCTCACCCTCTCTCCTTGGCCGTCGCACTCTCTGTGTGTCGGGGCGCACTCCGCGGTAAAAGGTTTTACGAAATTCATTGTCAGGCAATTTGCATGTCAAAGCCACCACGGCAACACGCTCTACGAGCGGCGCTCTAGGCGCCGAGAAAGCGGGGATGATGGGTGTACGCTGCGCAAAGATCGGGCGGCCCATCATCTCTTGCCGCGACTTACGCGCCCCACCTCCACCTTTCACTCTCCAACTGCCGAGTCTCTCCAGCGTACTATGCTAATAGGATTAGTGGGAAAAATTCCACGACATCGTCAGCGCGGCACAGATCGCTCCTAACTCTCTCTCTCTCCCTCTTTCACCGACTGGATAGTTAGTTATCCCTGTTAGAGACAACAACTAGTTGAATGAAAGAGAAATTGCTCGACTCTCTTGTAGTATTGGCTTATTATGCGCGTCTGCATTTCGATCACGTCGCGGGCGTATCTGGGGGTGTAGTCTGGCCAAGCAGTCCCGATCCTTTCTCCGCTCTATTTACATTGGATTCAACAGTGCGGAAGCTTGAAAGGCCTAGTGGCTAAAGTCTATCGAGGTGGACGTGATTGCATAGCCGGAATATCATATATTAGAATAAATCGAGGGTTCAACAAAGGGCCTATCGAGGCCAGGAGGAGGGTTGGTCGGCGGATCTTCGGTATACATATAGCTTACTTACGCCCTCTTATAAAAGGGGGTGAGAGGGAGAGGGAGAGGGAGAGGGAGAGGGAGAGGGAGAGTAAGTAAAGGCTGGCGAGGGTAGCCAGTAGCTCCACCGGCGGCGGTGAATTTATCGCGGTTGTCTGCTACGACTAAGGGGATCAGAGGCCGCAATGATTTTCAATTTTCGAATCCACTTCGGTTTCTGCCGAGCATCTCCTCCCACGCTCCGATATCGGAATCGACGTGCCTCCCCTCCGGCCACCAGCTCTGCATACCAGAAATTCCAAACTCTTCGACTTCTTCCCTCCCCCAAGAGATCGAGTTTGCGAGAGCTTCTTTCCTGATATCATCGAATATTAGGCGACTTTATATTGAACTTGCTTGTCAGTCGCTTCGTTGGGCACGAACTCTATTGCGCCAATTGCTCATTGGGCGTCCAATAGTATAGTGTGTACAATTACTCGGGCCGATTTCAGCTACAATGTCTCGTCGTTGCAACAAGATTCTCACAGTTTCAAGTTCAATTAGATTATTCATACAGTGAAAAAGTCCACGCGATAGAATCGTAGCCGAGATTGCGATGGAAAAGTTTCACCCAAGAAATCCCGTTTAGACGCTCCATTTTTTCCGGTACAAGTAACACACACCGTTCCGAGGAAGCGGAAGCGGAAGCGGAAGCGCAAGTGAATGAAGCTGGCCAAAAACAGTAGCAGGAGCTGCAGGATCCACAGCAACGTCGGTGGTTGCTGCTCGAAGGTAACGAAGTTTTCCTCGGTTGGTTAATTCGCCGCGGATTGGATCGCGCGAAAACACGCGCACTAACGTGGTTTTCGAGGACCTGGCATCCTGTCTGGCTCTCTCTTTCTCTCTCTCTCTCTCTCTCTCTCTCTCTCTCTCTCTCTCTCTCTCTCTCTCTCTCTCTCTCTCTCTCTCTCTCTCGGTGCAGTGGGCCTCTGGTCGGCCTCCTCCTGTCGAGCTTACGCTTCTCGGTCCTCTTTCTCACTCTCGGCTCCTCGATCGGCCGCTTCTCCGCTCGCTGGGCTCAGGGCTCAGGGCTCAGGGCTGGCGAGGGAGCAGGGACGGAAAGAGCGAGCGGTGTCAGTGACATTCTGCACTTTGATCATCGTCCCAGCCGATGGCAAAATGCAGCAACGGCCAACCCGATTATCCAACGCGGACCGTTTGCCCTGAACCCGTCTCTTTTTTGCGCAAGTCCCCCCTACACACCTAGCCCACCCGCACCAGCCGCACCAGCCGCACCAGCCGCACAACCCGCCCCGACCGACGAAGCTCCATCGAGCGCGCGAAACACATTTAAGCCGCCAATCTCCGGGAAGCTTAATCGTTAGCTGCGATACCTATCGGTTCACCCGGATTTCCTGGATCCCAACGTCCCTCTATTCACCTCCCGGCAACTCGATTTCGCAGGATATTTTGTGATAACGCTGCCGGGATTTCTCGGAATCCATCCCCCCCCCCCTGCCCCCTGCGCCGCGATCTTCCTGGCATCGGGTCGTCATCATTGCTCGTAGAGAGAGAGACCCGACCCGACCCGACCCGACCCGACCCGACCCGACCGGCATAGCCAGTAAAATGAGTCCGAAGAGAAGAATTCTATGATCAATTCTCCGATCAATTCTCTAGTGCGCTTCAACTAATAGTTCTTTCAAATTTTCTTTCCAATTTCTTCGGGATTTTCAAAAATCATACAATCCTCAAGGTTCTCACCCAAAGGATTTCGAATATCATAGAATTTCGTAATTTGCAACGAGGCCGATCGGATACGCACGCATGGAGGGAATTTGGTAAGAGGCTTCATTAAAAATTCCATTCATTCGAGCAGCTGTAATGGCCTGTTCCCTTGTTAATTAAAAGGTATCGCAGCATCATAGAATGGTGGTCGGTGGAAAACGGTGGGGCTAGTGGAAATAAAGCGGGAATCGGGAATGAAACCGGTCTCTCGCAAGTTTTGATTTAAACGCTTTGGCTATGGGTAACTCATTGGGCAAATAAAATTTTATGCTCGTCGCATCGGCCGGTGCGGCGCGGTGCGGCGCGGTGCGGCGTTTTGTCGGGCGGGCCGGGCCGTGCCGCTTGCCCGCTCGCGCGCTCGCTCGCGCACTTTGATCAGCGCTGATGGAAAAATGCAGGCCGCCTAACTCGCTTACGGCGTACATTCGCCTGGCTTCGCCGTCGTTTTTACGCATCCCTCTGCAAAAGCGCCCCACAGTCCGGCAGCGTACACAGCGCATTATGGCGCCAGAATTTTACGAGTAAAAACCTGCCCTCCGCCCGGTAGCATAAAGAATTAACGGAATGTGTCATTCAATAGAGTGGAGAAAATTGACGGCGTGCACCGCACCGTACGCCTACACATACTATACAGAGCGATGCCACGCTCTGCATTTATTAGAAGGATTCGCGGGAGAAAAAAGTAGTTAACCAGTATTGAAATATTGATGGTGACAGCCGAGGCCGGAAAGCATCTGAAAGGTTAAAACGCGATGAAAAAATGTCCCGGACCTTTCTCTATTACACGCTGTTGCACGTGCTGCGCATTAATTTCCATCGGCGAAACACATTTTTCCCTATCGACGTAGCCCCGCACGCCTTTCTACGCCAGACTGAAATACTCAATGTCCCCTATGAAATTGTCCCAGTTTTATCAGGTTATCCGAACCATTTACCTCTCTCCGGGAGCAGCGATTTACTCGCTTTTTAAAACGGAAACGGACTACAATCAGTATGATAAAATGAAACCCTCGGGAAAATCAAGAGCATTCTACCTGCCTGACATACGAAATTCCGTCTGAGAAATCTCACCATGAGTAGGTGTGCCGTTACTGCCTCCTCAAACCTATTCTCACCGGTGCATTATCAATTGGAGCGCCTGCTCGTTCAGGATCAAGCAAGTATCAAGTGTCCCGAATATCCCCCTGATCCTGATCCTGATCCTGATCCTGATCCTGATCCTGATCCTGATCCTGATCCTGATCCTGATCACTCTCATCGTTTCACCCGGGACAAATCCTGTGCATGCGATTGCATGGACATACATAGATAGACAGACGGATAGATATGGGGAAAGGGAAGTCTCTCCATGCCGGGACAGTAGAGGGAGCGGAAGCGGCCCACCGAACAGGATCGGTAGGCGCAGCCAAGCGTCCGCCAATTATTCAGCAAATGTTATAATTGGCACATTCCATTACGCGTAATGGATCGCACTTAGTGGCTGCCGGTGTGATTGGGTCTGTATGCGGCGAGAGAGGAGCCAGCAATGGCGAGGGAAGCTGTGGACGGGGAGAAGAAGGGAGAAGAAGGGAGAAGAAGGGAGAGAAGGAGAGAAAGAGCGAGGGAAGGGATTTTCAAGAGAAGGACAGAGGATAAGGAGAGGTGGAACGTTGAGCGAAGGTTGCATGCTTCAATTCGAGAGGGAAAAGGAGGTGAGAGCCATCTCGATAATACGATCGTAGGGAAGGATACGACCTGACGCCTATGTATCTCCGCACGCCTCAACTCTTGCAATCGCAATTTCGACCTCCGTTCCACCCCCGCCACGCCAGCAAAATCTACAGAAACTTCGGCCTCTGGTCTCCTTATTTCTCCTCTCGCTGTATCCAGGCTGACCAGCAATTTTCTATCCTAATGCACAGCATTCTTTCAAAGCAATAACTTATCTGAATCTTTATCAATCCCAATTTTCCCGAGTCTTGGTATCCAATAACTGTTTTCGAATCGATAGATATGTACAGGCTCTAACACATACAATGGAACCAGCTTTGTAGCCGTGTAATGGCACTTGTGCCGCCGCGCCGTGTGTCACTTAGCACTACACGGAGTGAATCACGACAGATATCGGCGGCTTATTCATTAACGACGTTCTTTTGCAAAAGTGCTTCTATATTATTCCAATGACAATCAATTTGGATTTAAAATATAAATTCAATAAATTCTAGTTTTCTTGAGTTATCATCCAAGGAGTTTGTAGTCATCGGCACATATCTATAGTATGATGCATTGACAATCGCCCGGGACATGGGACGCGCGGTGCAAATCAAGGGATGAGAACAATGAGCACAAGCTGCCGCATTCGATAGTGGGAGAGATCGGGGCTATAATTTCGCAGCCGCGTCGAAAGTGATTTGTGCGGGTAATTTATTTTCCCACCAGCCAGCCAGCCAGCCAGCCAGCCCCCCGTACATCGCGAACCTCGTCTGCCCCATCAGGGAATTTTGCTGGATCGCCCACCATCCCTCTACTCCGTTTCGCGCACTCGACCCAACCAATCCCAACCGAATCGCTAGTCACACTACGCTTACCCATAAAGAACTACCAATTTCATTCTCCCTAACAAGCAGTATCGAGAAGCACTCATTCTCAAAATTACAAATAATCTTTCATCCAGAGCATCTCGTACTACTAGAAAATCCTTTTTCTCTCAAGTGAAATTTTGCCCTGGTTCCCAATTTCATCAGAGATATACTCCAAGTCCTCCAGAACTATTCTTACAACTATACTACATAGTCTATAACTTTGCTCGCATTCACGCTTCTCCGCCTCACAAAGTTCCTATCTAGTTAAACATTAACATAGTAAGTTCTTTCCAATAACGATGCCCCAACAGACATTGATGTCCAAACTCTATAAATCCGAATCACCAATCAATTATCAAGCTAAGCTCTGTGCGGCTAAAGAGATACTCCTCAATCGGTGGATTATCCAAAATTGAAGGGCGCTTGTTCCAAGCGATGGAGAAGAATTGGTTTCGTGAAATCTTGACGGGCTCTCGCACTCAATTCGCGTGGATTGGATAGCATTTTGGTGGTCGAGAGCAACGCTGGACTAATAGATAGGGTCATAAATGGGGGGGACGGGAAGGTGGTCGACACCAGAGGGGGGCTAATAATTTGTAGCCGAACGGCGCATATGGCCCGCGACAATTATTAGGATAGCAATTAGCGAGTAGGCACGGCAGACTCCCCTCTACAGTTACGAGTGGCGCTTCTGCTCGGGAAAATCTAGCGGACGTGCTGCGAAATAGACTCAGGTGTGTCTGCCTACCTGCCTACCTGCCTACCTACAGTACCTGCCAGCTCTAACACTGGTGCTGCTGAATTTATAATTCTGTTAGGGCCACCGCGCCGTGCGTAATACTCCCATCTCACCGACATCCACTATATGTAAGTATGTATAACCTGCCAGGGCACGTGTCCGGGCTTCGCAACACTCCTTCCAAGACTTCTACTATTCACGCTCGCTCGATTACAGATTTCTCAGTTAACTTTGTCTCGCTTCAAGTGAAACTTGAGTGAAGGGCCTCGTGGTAAAGGACCACAAATTAATACATAGAGGAGTAAGGAAAAACTAAGCTCTATTACGTCAATACTTCTGAACATATGTATGCATACTATATAAAATTATTGGCTCATAATTATCCAAGTGTTTTATTATCACCTACTATAAATGCTATCTAGAGAGAGTGGAGGATCTTCCACTCGATAAAAGAATGGTTCGCTAAAGCGAGGGAGTGAATGCAGTTAATGATGTCGTTTTCCTGTCGACACTAAAATGGTAGCATACGTTCGAGGGTGGGCAAGGAAGGATCAGGATACAATAATGGCCAGGCACGTGCCTGTCCACTCTCGCTAGATTTGACAAAGCAGGCGGTAATGCCGAGAACGACATCGATGCTTTAGGCTTTGGGGAGGTTCCATAAACATTTCCGGACACTCGACATCCTGGCGCACCCCGACGGAACTCCGAAAAGAATCCTGCCATGATGCTATCCCCTACTTAACTATATGTATACACACATACATATATGTATACATATTTCCATAATCCTCGAACCCGGAGTACCATAAGAGCATCAATATCGCGAAACAGTCTAATGCCTGTCGAGTCCAAACATTATGGACAAGAGAGAGATTTCGTTTCTATTGAAATCGAAACCTATTGGAAAGAGGCGAGTATGGCAACAGAAATCTCAAATTATCCCGAAAGTAATGGCAGTTTTATGAATAAAAAAAACTTCGTGTGTGCGCATACCCCTTCACAAATTTTCGATTTTTCGAAGGTTCTGGGACTTTGACGAATACTTGATAAATCGATTGTTTGAGTATCAAAACGGATAGAAAACATGAATCCAGTGGCAGAAATCCCGGAATTATGCCGAAAACACATGGATACAGGATCCTGAATAATTGATTTCGTCTAATCTCGACGGTATTTTCCATGTTTTTAAATCTTCCTGACCTTTTCCGGGGCTGAAATTTGGTGGAGAATGTTTTCTTGCATCGAGGAAGAAGTGATATAAATTCCAGAGCCTCAACTCAAAATTCATTTTTTCGCAAATTTTTCCATATGTACCCCTTCACAAATTTTCGATTTTTCGAAAGTTCTGGGACTTGAACGAACGCTTGATTTTTCGATTGTTTAAGTATCAAAACGGAAAGAAAACATGAAACCAGTGGCAGAAATGCCGGAATTATGCCGAAAACACATGGATACAGGATCCTGAATAATTGATTTCGTCCAATTTCGACGGTATTTTCCATGTTTTTAAATCTTCCTGACCTTTTCCGGGGCTGAAATTTGGTGGAGAATGTTTTCTTGCATCAAGGAAGAAGTAATATAAATTCCAGAGGCCCAGCTCAAAATTCATTTTTTCGCAAATTTTTGCATATGTACCCCTTCATAAATTTTCGATTTTTCGAAGGTTCTCGGACTTGGACGAACGCTTGATTTTTCAATTGTTTAAGTATCAAAACGGAAAGAAAACATGAAACCAGTGGCAGAAATGCCGGAATTGTGCCGAAAACACATGGAAACTCGATCTTGAATATTTCATTTTCGTGGTTTTCCTCATGTTTTTCATACTTCCCGACATTTTCCGGGGCTGAAATTTGGTGGAGAGTGTTTTCTTGCATCAAGGAAGAAGTGATATAAATTCCAGAGGCCCAGCTCAAAATTCATTTTTTCGCAAATTTTTGCATATGTACCCCTTCACAAATTTTCGATTTTTCGAAAGTTCTGGGACTTGGACGAACGCTTGATTTTTCGATTGTTTAAGTATCAAAACGGAAAGAAAACATGAAACCAGTGGCAGAAATGCCGGAATTGTGCCGAAAACACATGGAAAACCAATCCTGAATAATTGATTTCGTCTAATTTCGACGGTATTTTCCATGTTTTTAAATCTTCCTGACCTTTTCCGGGGCTGAAATTTGATGGAGAATGTTTTCTTGCATCAAGGAAGAAGTAATATAAATTCCAGAGTCCTAGCTCAAAATTCATTTTTTCGCAAATTTTTCCATATGTACCCCTTCACAAATTTTCGATTTTTCGAAGGTTCTCGGACTTTGGCGAACGCACTAAAAAAAGTTTAGGCCACCAGCAGTATGCAAAGCGAAGATAACAGTACCTTCGGCCAACGGTTAACTTTTGGATAACACAGTACTGATAGAACTATGCAGCTTAAGTGCAGAGGCTATGTTTGATAGGGATGGCTGATAGGGGGAGAGAGGTTCCACCAGCAGGGCAGAGCTGATGAGCTGGAATGCACCTAAAGGAATAAAGCGGTGAAATGGAGGGACGAGTCGAGAGTCGAGAGTCGAGAGTGGAGAGTGGAGAGTGGAGAGTGGAGAGTCGAGAGTGGAGAGTCGAGAGTCGAGAGTCGAGAGTCGAGAGTCGAGAGTCGAGAGTCGAGAGTCGAGACGAGACACAGAGGGATACCGAGCGGAGCTAAGGAGTGAAGGAAGGGAGGATGTGGGATGTGGGGTAGGGCTCGTTCGCTGGCTCGTTGCTGGCTCGTTCGCGGGGGGCCAGCGGAGGAACGAGAGGTAAGAGAAATCAACTTTTATTTGCCCGGAACGTCGTTAGGGGTAAGTGGAGGGCCGAAGGGTGGCCGGACGTAATGGCGCCCTCAACCCAACCTCGGCTCTTCTTGCCTTCCGGTATACCCATAGCGTGTCTATCGTACCTCTTCATCGTTCCCTCTTCACCCTACCTCCGACTCGCCTCACTTGCCTTTAAGTACATATGTGCGTCGCTTTCATGGGAGCACCTACCTACCGCCTACCGCCTACCGCCTACCGCCTACCGCACTTGCAAGACGGAGCAGCTGGCAGTGAGAAACTTGAAAAATCTGCTAATCCCTTGATTCCTCCGCGAAACTTGATGGGCTTGCTAGATTTCGCATTTAGGAGGGAAACTTGCATGAATTCATTATCAGAATACGAAGGAATTGAACTGCCGATTGAAAGAAAAGACTGCGACAGAATCTCAATTGGATAAATCGACGAGAAATAGTGAATGTAATTTTGAAATATTTCTCCCGCACTGTTAATGAAGGCAGCCTCTTTCTCTTTCTGAGAAATCTGTGACAGCAACTTTGACAGCAGCGCTTTTTATTTCTCCTTTACCGAAGAAAGGAATTTGGGTGTTTGAGGGGGGAAATCCTTAAATAAACGAGAATGGCAAGCGGAGCGTAAGAAATCGGCACAGGATGATAATAAATGAAACTTGGAGAGATTGCTAGAGTGGGTTGGTGGAAGGCGCGCGAGGCGGGGCAGGCGGGAGTCTCACGGTGGTAGAAAGAAGCACTGAATGAAAGAGAGCGGGAAAGCATAGAGAGCAACTGATTCCTGAATGAGTGGACGATAAAATAAATTCGTGGGTTAATCGGACGGGTGGATAGGGACATTAGCATCGACAATGGTAGATATCGAGTAAAAAGAAGAGGGGAACTGTGAAATAGAGGAAAGGACGGGAAAAGAAGAGGATACTGGGCGGATCGCCGAGATTGCGACATCCGGCATCCCGATGCTCCCAAAAATGCTGCCATACACTAGAGAGGAGAGCCCATTGTTTCCGCGACGCCCACACGATTACGTGCCACTGAAACGTGTGTGTGTTTGGTGTTCCGCTCGTACGGCCCGATGCTTTCTCCTTCTGACTCTTCGCTGGAGCATAGTCAGGCCCGTAAACGAGAAAACGACGCGAACCTCCTATGGTCACGTGCCATTTGCCCGGCTGACTCGCCTGTTGATGGAAGGGTAATGTGCCAAGGAATCCGGCAGAAGTGCACGCTTACATACGTCCATCCAAGCCCCCCGCGGCACCGAATGCTCTTTCGGCGTGGCGCCTCATTCCTGAAGGAGCGTCATTCTTTATAGGATAGGTGGAAAATTAAAAGCAACTAGCATTACTGACCATGAAGAAAATGCCATCAATGAAAATTTCCTGGGAAAATTCTCTTCAACTAATCATAATCGGAAAGTTATACTATTATAGTTAGTAGTTATATTATTGCGCTGATTGGAAACAGGCGCCTTGTAAGAAAATTGAAAAATTCCCGAACAGCCGACTGCTTTGAAAATCAATAACTCTGCTCGATGACTAACGCGGTGAGCTCCGTAATAGAGTGCTAGTGCGTATTTAACGGGCGATGGATATTGAATTCGGCCGATCTTCTATTCGGAACAATGGGCAACGGGCCGACTGCTGAGTTTCAGCGGTCACGTGTCTGGCAGCCCTCCATGCAGGCCGGAAGATTAGCCGAGACTACCCCCAAACGTTTAGCGCTATCATGGGCTTTGTATATAAAATAGAGCACTTCCATCATCCGGAAGTGAGAAGGAAGGAAGAGGCAGGAAGATAGGGCTGGTATTATGCGACGACTAACTCGAACCCTCGACTTTCTTGGTGATAAATTAACAGAAACGCGCGACACTTGGAGGCCCCTTGTCAAGAGCACAGGCTGAGGAGACAATATCAAGGGGGCGTTTAGTCGGCAGAAGTAATAATCACAATAAAGCTCCACCTCCACCCTACTAATGACTTACGGACGCGCGCGCTCGTTTCGAAATTAAAGCGACGTTCATTTCGCAAGCGACATCCTTGTTTCGCAATAAGCACAAGTACCCGTTAATGTGTCGGACGGAAAAACTCTCTTTATCCGGCCCCCTCGCGGTACAGAACAGTAGTCATAATTTATTCATTATATTGGATGCGCTAGGCACAGCTCCCTGATTACAGCCTGTCAGTGAAACACATGTGCGAATAGGTGGCAGGCTAATCCCGTTAGGGACCACTATAACCTTATACGCGTACCCCCCGGGTCTAACCTCCATCGACCAAGATAACACGTGCTCTCCTCGATATCCCTCTGAGATCTCAGCGACCCCCAAAACGACTTGCCATTCCATTGAAACTGGACAATCCATTTAAGACCTAAGAAGAGTCAACTATTGCATAAGACTATGCAAGTAGCACTTTAAACTTCCTTCCCAACCAATTCTAGCATCCCATTTAACTAGTTGGAAATTCACTAAATCCATTAATATCAACTTCATAGGCCTTAACGCCTTCCAATCACAAGCATCAGTTCTATTAGTGCGCGACTTGGCATATGTTGGCATAACTTGGTCATGAAGCCCAACTTGGCGCGAGGCGCGAGGCGCGAGGTGCGAGACGCGAGGAACAAGTGCAGAAGATGAATGAGCAGAATCCGATGGGCGGAGGGCGGATCGCCGAGGGTGGATGGTTGGCGGGGGCAGGAGAAGCAGGCCTTACCGCGGAAAGGTAATAAAGGTGGGTTAGGGTAAAAGTAGGACGGGGATGCCGCGATAGTGGGATAGAGCTGGTTTAGAGGGGGTTCAGTAGCGGTTGGTGCATAGTGGCTTGCGTCGGGCGAAGGAAAGCAGATAAGCGATAGGGGTGAAAGAAAGGAGAGCAGAGGCGCAGTCGGCGAAGGGCGAATGGCGTTGGACGTTGGACGTTGGGCGTTGGGAGGAGGAGGGATGGGGATGGTGGGTCTGGTTGTGCTAGTGGGATATATCCCCGCGGGTCGGGCTATCATAATATAGATTAGCTCATATGGCTCTCCCCTTATGTTAGCTCGGATCTGGCTCATAGCCTCGAGTGCTCCGGGATTCACTATTCATACACGCGACAATTAGATAGGCATTACTCCAAGCATACGCGGCTCCCTGCTGCCAGCAGCACCCGGCCCTCTACCATCGCGCGTCTGCCTCTGCCTCTGCCTCTGCCTCTGCCTCTGCCTCTGCCTCTGCCTCTGCCTCTGCCTCTCTCTCTCTCTGCGGCTGTGTGCATGTGCGTGTGCGTGTGCGTGTAGCGCGGCGCGCGTGAGTACGCCAGCGCAAACAGGGTGGCACCGAATGGAGTTGGCTCGAGCTCGAACCAAGGACTAGGAGGGGTGGCCTGAGTCAACCCCTAAGCCAGTGTAAACACGTTTTAATAGAGATTCGCTCGAGCGGTTATAATAGCTTTGCGGATGTAGCGGCCCGTCCGCCTTTCGTCCTCTTGCTACTCCCTACCTCCGCCCTCTCGCCTACTTCTTCTTCTCCTCTCCCAGCCCCACCCACCATCTCCGCCGTTGCGGCCCTCACCTCCTTGTTTTCTCTAGCATCGCCGCCAATCCCCCGACTCCTCCATCATTATCCTAGCGATGAGACAGAAATTTCATAAATCACGCTCTCCTTCGCTTGGATTCTGATCCCACTACTGCCTCACGCCTCCAGTATAGTTAAAGCGGAATTCGCATCTGCTGGGAGACGACACCCATTGCTCTGCAAGTGTCCCAGGCTGGCGCTCAGGACAATCGCACTCTATTAAACATCATTTGGCTAATGTCTTTTAGTCTTTATTGCTCAAGCACAATATTTCGTATTGGCCCGAACCATTCTGTGTCCCGACTCGCCCGAGTAATGGCGTTAAATCAGCAAGCACTTGTTACCATTACTCGAAATAGAAAGAAAGAGCCTATACGAACGCACCGGATTATATCGCCGATTTCCTCTCATCGTACCAAGAGGCAGAGGCAAAGCGAGGGAGTGAGAGTGTGAGGCGGAGGTGGAGGGGGAGGTCGGCTGAAAATCTGGAGCGGGCGAGCGTGCTCGAGCGGCGTGCGCGAGCGGCGTGCAGTTACCGCAAAGTTTATCGACTTAGACCAAGTAGTTTTACGCGGTGTGCGGTCAGGTAGGATAAAAGTACCGGGCCGGAGCACGAGCACGAGCACGAGCACGAGCACGAGCACGAGCACGAGCACGAGCACGAGCACGCGCTCAGGGTACGCGAAGAAGTTTAATAAAGGCGGCTCTACCTCTCGCCCGTAGACGGAGGCCAGAGGGATAGATAGACCAGGTAAGATAAAGCAGGGCTGGTCTTCTTTCTCCGGCTTCCGTTTCACCTCGAAAAAGGATGAGCAGGCCGATATCACAGTGCAATTATCTCGGAGGAAATGAGCTTTGCATAGGGCGCGCGCATGAGGAAAACGTGTAGCCGCGGCGCGCACAGGCTCCTCTCTATGAAAGAGGTCGCGCGAAAGAGTAAAAGCTCGTATTTATACGAGCCTTCACGAGCTAAAACGATGTCCATGTCTTAGGGCCGTTCAAGCATTTATGCTACGCGCGCGCTCCACTTTTGAAAAGGACGCGGCCGCATTCGCTTGAATCGAGCCTCTGCCTTTGCCGGTGATTTTAAAATTCCCAAGAAATTAGTTGACAGACGAGTCGACCATGACGACGACGATGAGCGGCAGCTGGAGGAAGATGGTACGAGATTGCAGATAGCCAGCGAAAAAACTCTTGGTTAAATTTAATAGCCATTCGACCTCCCGTGCAAATCTTCTTCCCGGAAACTCACAGACTCCCTTCCACTCTCCCGACGCCATATTTCTCTCTGCCTGCCTGCCTGCCTGCCTGCCTGCCTGCCTGCCTGCCTTACCACCCCTTATTACCACCACATATACACGCACACACTCTTTCGCCTTCTACTTTTTATTATGAGATTTAGTATGTCGCGCGGGGCCTCTCCGACGAGGGAGAAACGACAAATTTCAAACTTTATTGACGAGTTAAGTGGGGATTCCTTGCGTTTCCTGTGAACACGTAATACGCCGGTCAAGTTTTATACCGCTTACCGGCCTGGCGCCCTCCCTTCGACAAAAAGGAATATTGTCTTTCCAGATAATCCTTCCATGCTAAACAATATCGCATGAAATCTTTATGCTGGCCCAAATTGACCGTGAGCACGTGGGTAGTGGGTAGTGGGTGTTGAAGATTGACGAGAGGATATTTACAATCAGACAAATTTAAAGTCGAACAACTGCTTACTCGATTCTAAGGAGAAGGGACTGAGCGGCCCTTGTTGTGAGTCCGAGTCCGGGTCCGGGTCCGGGGCCGGGTCCGGGGCCGGGGCCGGGCGGCTGTAGGCGGACTACTAGCGCCGCGAGGGGCTGCGCTCCTAAGCTGAATAATTCACGCTCTCATTAGAGCGACAAAAGCACCCTGATGGATAGCTGGCTGCCTGGGCGGCTGGCTACGCTGCCGCTGTCCCCGTGTCGCCCAGTCGCCCTGCCTCCTGCCTCCTGCCCTCTCTATCGCCAACACACCCGCCGCCTTTCCGCGCTTGGTTCACTCGCTCATCTCCACCTCAGACACCTACAACTACGCACCAAGCCGGCCCTATATGCAAACATTCCACAGATCAGTACTTGAAGTATTAATATTAATCCGATACATCACCGTGTCTATTTCAATCGTGAGAAGGAGGAATTCGCAAAGTTACACGCACCCTTCCATTTGGCATCTATGATATTCTTTATAGCTTTAACAGCAATAGAAAAAATACTTGGCAGTTGTCCATCGCATTCGAAAGAATACTTGGTTGGCACAAGTATGTACATCTTGTAGAGTTTTCAGCAAATTTCTAGCAAGATACATAGTCATCACACATGGTGGAGAGTGATGCCTGTCCCGAGGCAGACGGGGGTACTGAGAACATTTTTTCCGCCTGCTTTCTATTTATCGTCGTAGGCGGATTCCTCGGACCAGCGGCTGTAAATAGCCACAGTAGTAGTCTTGTCGGTATGCTTGCCGTCCGGCAAGCTTTCCCTCTGTTTTATTTCGAATGTTCTTTCATTTCTTAAAAGGTTCTCCGGCGATAATTAGCACAATGCGCGGCCGCATTAATTATTACCGGTGCTAATTACCCGAGGATAAATCGCTCGGCAAGGGGTGGCTGAGCAGCCGCCAGCGCCGCCGCCGCCACCGCTACCGCATCCACCAAGTACTCATCCACCTTTCTCTCACTCGCTCCTGCTCTCGCTCCCTTTCGAGAGGGACAACGGAGGTTGGGTGGGCTAGCTAGCCAGCCGGGGTGGTCCCATTACCGTTATTGCTGCAACAAACCGTCCAACAACAGCGATAAATACGAGCGAGAGGCTGGCGTTACAAATGTCTCTCTGAGTTATGATTATTTAGCGCCGCTGTCCGTTGTTGGATCGTTCGCTTTGCGGCTCCCCTGCACCATGCCGCGCCGCGCCGCCCCTATCACAGCCCCTACCCTACCGGCCCGTTCCACCTCCCAGAGTTATCCTTCTTCCACTGGGCCGGCCGATCGGCTGAGCGCCCACGTCCGCACACTTCTGCTTCTGCTTCTGCTTCTGCTTCTGCTTCTGCTTTTAGTTCCCTCAAATTTTATCGCCCGATTCCTTCATTTTCCCGACTTTCTCTTCTACCTGGCGACCACCACTATACATGTCTACGCGTACTGTAATGAGTGAGCCACTGAAATAATTCTGGTTCCTGCTTTCTCGGAAGTCTAAGTAGAATCGCATCGCGTTAGCTGAGACCATAGTGATTTAGTACGGAATTCATTTCTTGTCAGGTCTGATGAATTTCTGTTCCAGTCAACGGTCAAGTGGATAGTGAGCACTTTGTAAATTCTTGCGGAGGATTTGACTTTTATTGGATTTCTTGTGGAAAGAAGTACGCAGCTAAAATTTCATGGAACTAATGTATTAAACCTTTTCCACAAACTTTTTGGTAAAAGATATATTCATTTCAGATAAGCGGGAGGTTATAATATATTTATAACTATAATAGCAAGGAGTAAATGAATTAATCGGACAATTGGATAATTTGACCGACCATCGAACGAAAGTCATGCTTCGAATTCGACTTTGGTACCACCTATAGGGATTGAGCGGTACTAAAGTCAGCCTTCGCCAGTTGAATTTACCCTTATGGTATAAGGGTCAATGTTTATAAAATTGTTTGTACTATGTGATAGTAACTTTCAGGTAAAAATCATTCCCTTGTATTTAATTGGGCAGAGAAAAAATGTCAATATAAACGAAATAGGAATGCAATAGAGAAAAGGCTTGGGTTATGGCTATTGTCCCACTAGCAATACGAGCAGCAAGACGATGCCAGGTAGGACAGATGCAATCAAGTATCCACGCATCTGCATTACCGATGTGGCTAAAGTTTTGGCTTATAGTGGCGTACTCTACACACATAAACACAAACGAAATATCCAATAGACGTAAACAGGACTGATAAAGAAAGGGATTCCCTTACCGGCATTTACTTCACTTACTGGCGCCAATAATAAAATCTAGCAATCCTCGGGAGTCAGGATCACCCTTATCAAAAATATGCATTGTAACGAAAGGTTCATTAAAAAAAGTTGTAAGATTCCCAGTAAAGTACTAAACTGGTTTTTTACTATCAGAGTTACAGACTCACAGACTGACCTGTAAAATACTTATTTTATTAGGGTCACTTTACTTATCAATCAGACCAAGTTACCTTTTTCTTGTCTTGTCTTGCTGCCATTGGGAAGCTTTCCCACTATATACAATTTACTTCCAGCACACCGACAATCGTCATTATCCCCCGGTTATACCTTTAAAATTCCAGATGATGCGTACATACCTCATGGTACAATTTAGCTCAGTATTACTGATGCTTGTATTCGAAAGATGGTCATCGGGACTGGAAAATCGTCCTGTGTAGTATGTAAGATCCGATAGGGTCAGACCCAAGTCCAAAGGTCATTCCCAGCGATAAGGCTATTTTACTCTTTTGTCTTCCCGTCGGGTTTAACAGGCAAGCTACTAACATTAACGTTACTACATTCTTACTGTTACAATAGATTCTTTCCGGTTCCTGTATTGTCATGCGGAAAGATCATAATCTACTTTGATGACTGTGAAAGAGGTCGATTATTATGAAAATTGTCGCATTCCACTATTCGACAGAGATCCGACCAACTCTCGCTTTCATTCTAACTTTAAACGATCAACACTCACTCTCTTACCCTTCATTAATCCCTTGCCTTATGTTTCATTTAGAATACCTTGATCGGAAATGGTAGTTATTAGAACCAATTGTCGACCTCTATTGAAGTCAATGAAATCCTTTTAGCGCAGTGCTATCTAATAGCACTAAGGATGTACCATGTACTTATGTACATGCATATGTAGATGTATATCGTTATTACATTCACAGAAAGAGGCTGCGAAATATATTATATCTAGTACAGTTCTACCATCTCTAAAAAGCCTAGAGAATAATCTTTTGGCATTGTTGCATCCCTGAGATCGATCTATCGCAGCCCGGACATTCCATTTCAGAACCTATCTCACATACTGGGTGATCTCAGTAAAACTTGAAAGCAACTTACAACTTTCCTTTCGACCAAGTGACATCATATCAACATTATTTGCAAATCTAGCTGCCAGATGAATCGACAATGAACTTTCCAGAATTCTGTTTGATTGGAGCAATAAAAAGTGAATGTTTGTTTGTGACTATTGGTTAGAAATGGATGGGGTTTTATGTGTTGCTGGGTAGCAGCCAGCGGGGTTAACGGGACTGCTCGGAGCTCGGAGCAGCCAGTATAAAACCGTAAAACGAGCTGGTCAACCTGGCGATGAATGATGTTTCAATGGTCGAAGGTGGGAACAGCACGGAGAAGTCTGCTCCGGAAGGTATAGAAGAGCGAAGATCAGCTCTATTCGTCTATTCCCTATTCCTCGATTGCGATATTTCTCGTATATAGTATTTATGGGAATGAGGAAGGATAAGATAGGAGAACGCAGCGCGCTCCGCGCTCTGTGAAGTAGTAAGGGTCCACAGTTGGCGGTGATCAGACGGCCAGGACGGTAACTGGAGCGGGAAGGGGAACGGGAACGTGAACGTGAACGTGAACGGGAACGGGAACGGGAACGGGAACGGAGGGGATGAGGGCAGGGTTCGATAACGAGCAAGTAGGAGCAGGGGAAGGGCTGGTAACTCTAATTATTCGCATTTACTCGCAGAACGGGAGTAAGCCCGAATAGAAGTGGAGAGGCCGAGCGAGCGGAATGTGCATGCCTTCTGGTCTGGGCAGAGTAGTGTGTAAACGACAAGAAGACGAGCGACCGCGCCGCGCCGGCCGGGAAGCATGACCTGCCCGGGCAGGCCGGTTACGGCACTCACCGTCTCCCTGCTCTACCTTCTAGCACTCTTCGGTAAGGAATCATCGGGTGCATCTTTATTCTTTACTCGGCTCTGCGCTGCTCTTCCCTGCCCTGCCCCGCCCTGCCCTGCCCTGCCTATCCTATCCATTTTCTACTTATCAAATGATTCGAATAGCCTCTATCTCTCGCTCTTTTCTCTTCCCGCACTTACAATCAACAATTCCAGTTTCAAATAGCACCTTCATATATCGTCTCCTACATTGTCAATGTAATTATTGATGCCCTCTCTTTCGTACACCCCGTGAATTTCGTTATCCTCTCTCGCTGAGTAATTGAACAAACGCCACTTGAAATTGGGCGAGACGGCGCGGCGTCTTCCTACAGTCGCACTCTTTCATTTATCGTTAATGTTTTTATGACACAGGTAACTCAGTCGTTCACTGTTATCGCACTCTTTATTTTTCTGCCTTCAGGTTCCCACTGCCAAATGGCGCCAGGTAATTCTTACAAATTTTCGCAACACATCTGAAATCTGACGTAACACTAATCGTAGAACAAACTTGACCGTGAACCTCGCATGCTAGACCGCTTGCCCGGCGATCCATGTCTTAGAATGGCATCTAATGGTCCTGCTCGACCGGATTATGCGTTTCAACCAATATTACGTTTTGGAAAGGTGGTTTAAAGGCAGAAATAATAGAAGAAAAGCAGCGGGGCTTGAAGCCTCTGCCGCTGAAATGCTGAGAACTCTCTTCGCTACGTAACCCTGCCTGCTTAGCTCGGCGAACACCGATTTTCTTGTGGCACTTGTGTAGCAGGGATTCCATGAGTTAACCGTGTCCATTGCAGGCGCATGTGCCTGTCTCATACATACATAGATATCTTCTCTCTGACGAGAGGGACGCGGACTCGGACTCGGACTCGGACTCGGACCCGGACCCGTACGCCGGTATGGCTGCGTCTCGCATCACTATCTACTTAGTAGCAGTGGAGAAGAATAGTTTACGCAGATAGTTGAAGGAAGCATAATTCCAAAGGCTTTCCGTTGACGAGCACATTCCTTTGCTGTTATGTGTACGGATATCGCGGATTAGTCTACTCGTTTGTAGCCCGCTTTTCACCGACCGCGGAATAACACTCCACTGCACTATACTACTATTACTATCAAGTTTAACCAGCATTTTTCTGAATAACTCGGCTTCCTCTTAATAAAACTGGAACTCTGTGACCAATCGATCATCAAGCCGAACTGCTCTCGAGAATCATGTGGAGGAATCTGGCCAAATAGTAGCTGCCTTCTAGGAAAGAATAAAGGCCCAACGAGCTCCCGAGCACATGATGACCGAGCGTCGGCGTCGGCGTCGGCGTCGGCGTCAGCGTCGGCGTCAGCGTCAGCGTCAGCGTCGGTCGGTCGGTTCCCAGTGTATGGAACCAGTCGGAACCTAACCCAGACCCCAGTCAGTTGTGCTTGGGCATGTATTCAGTCTACCAAAGCAAGTTGGTAGAGAAGCGGTAGATGCAGGAACTAAGTATGGTCGTATGGTGTGTAGCGTATGGTATGAGTAGGAGCGCCGTGTCGCGCCGCGCCGCTCCAATGGACGCACGTAGTAGATGCGTCTGTGCACGTGTTTCCGTCCTGGAGAGAGGCAGACAGAGCCAGAGTTGGAACGCGGTAGATTCCGTCCTAGCAGAGTTGTCAGTGGCCTCGTGTCCGTGTGTTCGTGCGCCGACTCACATTCCGAAATCGGAGCTGGCTGGCAGACGTAAGAGAGCTCGAACTCGAACTCGAACTCGAGCTCTCTTCTTTGATCGTGGTTGGTCGCGCAGTCGACGAGAAGCTAGCCGACAATGAGGAGACTATTTTGGAGCCTGCTGCTGATACTTGCAGCGGTCGCCGGTACCACCAAAGGATGGGAACTGGGAAGCGGATCCAAGTACAGCCTGACGACCACCTTACTCTTCAGCGAGGCTAAACCGTCCAAAAGTAGTGGGGACGTCGGCTTCAGGCTAACCGGGGAACTCGATGTTACTGCGGTCTGGCAGGATCCACAGGATCCTGACAGTATCCTTCTCAAGATCCAGGTAATCACCATTTAACCAACCAACGATCGAGCTTCCATATGAATTGTAAAACATTCATTTCCCACGAGAAACCTGCTTGCTTTCTCTTAGTACACTAGAGTGCAAAGTGTCCTTTGTGGTTGGCACAATCTGCCACGTGGAACTCTAAGCACAAAGAGTTCAGTACCGTTCTCCCAACAAATTTCCTCGCTATTTTGTCCCATTGTCGTTCAAGAGTACAAGATAATTTCACCATCTCCTTGCGCTGACAGCCGCGTTAGTCTCTTATCTGTGCCGGTTTCTTAGCTGTGAGTTTCAATCATTTCTACGTACATATCTGTAGGGCGATAGCAAGTGGAATGACAATAATGGCGCTGCAACGTAGCAAAGCCGGAATAGCCGATATAGGATGTTCTCACTTTAGATCGTTTACTACCGAGGCAAGAAGAAGCGCCATAAAAAGCGCCCAGTACACGTCATCCAGCGCGGGCAGACACAAGTGAGAGGTCCGCCATAAGTGAGAAGGCAGAGAATGCATGAGAAAAAGAAATTCTGCCTACAGAATGATTGTCAATGATTCGCACAAAGTGGAGCTGCCGGCAAAATATGTATGAGTTACTAGCAGTGAGCAGTGACTATAGCTTTCGCCGAAACGGCACTTGAGACCTTTCTATTGAGCAAGCCGATGACAGCCAATCTTGTCCTGGCAATGAGTATACTAAGTACATACATAGTATGTATGTATGAGAATGAGAAATCGCCACGTGTTGCGGCCCTAAAAAGGGGCATAGCATGATCCAGTGGTGTGCTTTGCCAACATAACTGTTCGAGAAGCTGGACAGAGTGAGTGAGGGCAACGGCGGTCACACGCAACTGATAACCTTCCGAATGCCGATTAAAAATGATCTGCCTTGCTTTCGTGCAAAATACACTGCCAGATAGCGATTACATGATGTAGTAGTTGTAAGTCGGGCGAGAATCGCTAGCATCTACATCCTCTAGTACGGAGGGTTCAATTGCTGTTCCAGTGACAACCGTTCTCTCTCTCTCTCTCTCTCTCTCTCTCTCTCTCTCTCTCTCTCTCTCTCTCTCTCTCGATAGTAAGAAGAGGCAGGCGTACAGTAATTCGACCGCCCTCTAGAATGCTATGTGTAAACTATCGTGGAAGAAAGGGGAACTATTTAAACTTGTTAAATTAGTCTATGTATTAAGGATAGGGAGAGTGAAAGAAAGAGAAAGTATTTTTAATTCTATAATGCTCGCAGTTAGTTTCGCCGCAATTATGGATCAAGTCCCGAAGGGCCCCGGAACCAGAGGGCTTCGTCGAGCATTCCTCCAAGGTAGATTCTCTAGCGAGGAAGGCTCTACTGGTACTTTGGAAACATGGTCAAGTCGGTTCAATCTACGTGGACAATGCGGAGAGCGTTTCCTCACTGAATCTGAAACGGGGCCTGGCGAGTTTGCTTCAATATCGAGTGCTCGATGGCGAGATCGAAGAGAGGGACGCGTCAGGTCTCTGCAAGACCAACTACCACTCCCTGGGACCAAGGACCATTCGGAAGCGCAAGACCTTCTGCGAGCAGGGCAGCTCCTCCTCAGGGCAAAAGCAGCGTCCCAGCGGGATTTTGGGCATCGATCTCGAGAGCAGACGCAATTCCACCTACGAACTCACCCAGAATATGGTACCTAGTTCGATTCACGATGAAGAGCGTCACAGGATGAGCTTAACCTTGCAACCGGGATTCGGGACAGTGGTGACTTCCGAGAGAGAGCTAAGATCGGTGGCTGGTAGCCTAAGTGCAAAGATAGTAGAGGCGAGCACTCTGCAGCATGCTATTGCTCTTGTCGAACCTGGATATCGAGAGAAGAGTATCGAATTGGAAGCGGAACCTGCTGGCTGGCCGGATAATGAATATCCTACGGTTAGTGGAAATGCCTCGTTAAAAGTTACAAAGCAACTCGCACCTTTCCAACTAAACAAAAATATAGTCTGACTCGCGCTCCCCGACTTTCCGTTTTATTTTAACTTTGCGTCGGCGTCGCTTCCCTCAATTTCAACGGATGGAAATGAAATTCACTAGCAGTAGCATAAATGCGCATGAATAAGCTGCCCCAGCCGAAGTTCGACTATCTCTAGTGGCCGGCCGGTTAGTTAAAAGACTGTCAGATAAATAGGGTGGCGGCGGGCACTGTTTAAATATCATTTAATTGCTAATTAAGTGGGAAAATGTGCTTTCCAGTTGGAGCAGGCGATCGAAGAGTACCGGAATGCCCTGGAGAGCAAAGCCCTCGGTACAGGGAAATCTGCTTCTGCTTTCTTGAAGCTGTTGCCTCTGGTGAAGACTGCTAAACCGGAAGAGTTGCTGAAAGTAATCAAGAGCCCGCGGTATCGTAGCGTAAAGGCTCAACTGCTCGATATCTACGGCTCAGCGTCGAGTGTAGCGGCGCATCAAGCTGCAATGAAGGTGCTTCGCCAAGATGAGATGGGTGACGACACGGAAAGGTACCTCTGGGCTTTGTCCTTCTCGGCGACTCCTCAGGCAGACGTAGCGAAAGATATTCTAAAGCGTTCAGAAGAGACAATGCAGAATGACAAAGTGTCGGAAACCCTGGCACTGACCGCAGCGACAATGGCCCGACACGAGGGCAGTTCTGCGTTGATCGAACGAGCTCGTCTCAGTTTAGAGCTGGGCCTGGAGAGTTGCAGCGGCGAGGAGTGCAAAGTGAAGTTCCTCAGGGCGCTGAGGAACTTGAGGAGCAAGGCTGCTATTCCTAGCTTGCTCAATCAGGCATCCAGCGAGAATAAAGCGATTAGTTTAGCCGCCTGGCGTGCACTGGCAGCGCTGCCGAAAGTGGCACGCGCAACTAACAAGGGGATCAAGGATGCCGCGCGGCGGATATTCTACCAAATAGGTGGACCCAAGCGAGACAGTAGCACGAGAACAGTTGCCCTGAACGTCATCCTCGAATCGGAGCCGAGCAGCGAGGAATTGGAAGATTTGGTCAAGTACCTAGCCAGCGGGCGGGAGACCGCCTACGAGATGCGCAAGTATCTAAGCCAGAGGCTCGAGCAGCTCTCCGAGAAGGATCGGGCATTCGCCGAGAAGGTGGAAGAAGCTTTTAGCAATATAGGCAGTGAGATTAGGAACTATAATGTGCTCGCGCAAAAAGGGATGAGCACGGCATTCAGCAGGGCTTTTCTCAAATCAGCGGGGAGCAACGGATCCCTGGTAACGATTCAGGAAGTGAACTCCGGCTTACTTAAGCGCGGCGTGGTCGATGTCGTTTTGCAAGCCGGCGGCGACGAGCAGCCGGTATTCTCACTCGGTCTGTTCGCCGGTGGTTTGGCCAGCTTCGTCTCATCGGAGAATCAAGAGGAGGAGATCCACCAGCCCGAAGAGGAGGCGTCGTCGCCGTCGTCGTCGTCGTCGTCGGCGGCGGCGGCGGCGACAGTAGCGACGGCTGGTATGGAGCTCGATTTCCTCGACGTTGGGATTCGACCATTCGTCTTCTTCTCAGGGCAGGGCGAACTGATGGGCCACGTATGGTCCGGAACCGCCTCGGAAAGGACACCGGCCTTCCAGTCGGTAGCCCCGCTCCACAGCTACCGAGAGTACGTGCCACTCGCTTCCGGCATTGTCGCCGAGATCGACGTACAGGGTGCTGTCAGCTTCGACCTCGCCGGACAAATCCAACTGAGCCTCTGGTCCCGCAATGCGCAGTCGATGGTCGACCTCAAGTCAGCTCTGGTCGTCCACGGCGGCACCAAAGTACGCTCGGACTTGGTGCAGAGTATGGCCGAATTCTCGATGACTGTCGAGCCGAAATTAGAGCTGTCGACCGACGTTGATTTCTCGGGGCCCGTCTCTCTCTGCATGAGGCTCAGCCAGCCGCAATCCACCCTCAAGTATCAGGTGTACAAAGTCGAGAGAATAGCTGGCAGCAGGCACAAGCTGCGCAAGACCCGGCGCACCAAGTACTACAGCCCCGGCAGATCCTATCTCTTGAACCGCAAGAACAACGAGATGTGCGCGAGGCTCTTTAGTTAACATTCCAAGAGTGTCGGCCGACTTTTTCTCAGAGACATTGTTAAAACTGTTGACTGTGAGACCGGAGAAGGCAACCTCTTCTCCTACCCCTTCTCCTTCTCCTTCTCCTTCTCCTTCTCCTTCTCCTTCTCATACCTTTGCCTTGTACGCCTCTTCCAGCTGTATTCTATTTTTCTACGGTTTCTCGAGTGGGTGTACTGTTACACGCTACACTCCTTGAATTACAACAAGTTTCTATTAATAAAAGCACTCTATGGAGCTGTACCAAATCCTATAGGAATCTCCTTGCTCTCGCGGTATAGAATTAAAGATCCCCAGGCGTGATGCCGACCACCAGGTGATATGCCGAGGGAAACTGATCAAGAAAGGCAAAGAGGAGATAGTTTATTCGCAGACAGGAAGGTACTATTAGATGCTACATGCTAGATCGTCTTAGATGCGATTCCCTCTCTCCTTCGGGGTTATCTGCATCCGCATTCGAGCACAACCATGTCTTCGTAGCCGTATTGGTAAGTTAGAGTGCCACTGCCGTCCACGTAGAGGAGACTAGTTGGCGCCAGTCTCGTAGGCACGCAACAGGCTCTGCCGACTGGTTTGCTGCCGCTTACTCCTCCGATCCCTTGAAGAGCACCGTGGATCAAAGTCTGGACGATGGCGTGTTTCGTTGGGCTAAGATGCTCCCCGAACGGATAAAAGCACTTGCCGGCACACTGGTAGGCCTCGTATCCGGGTGGCGCGACCACCCACTCGTCGTAAGCGATCAGTGAAAAGTCCACGTAGAGAGGACGACGTCGGCAGGAGTTTCTGCGACGCCGGCGTGGGGCCTCCTCCTCCTCCTCCGCCTCCTCCCAGCGCATCCCTTCCTTCTCCTCCTGGGCCTCTTGGCCCGTGCTCGATCGACGCGCTCGCCGCGCTAGCCTCGTCGTTCCTTTACTGTAACTTAACAGAAGGATCGGTCCATCCCCGCAAGGACGATAGCCCACTCTCCCGTAGACATACACTTTCACCAAATTACCGCTCCTGCCTGCAACAACTGAACTCACGTCGAAAGCCCTCCAGCTCGCCTCTCTCCTCGACTTAGAACTGCTCCCTTCTTCGGCATTGCTCTTCCCATCCGAGAACGAGCGCACTCGCAAGATCGTTCCTGCTGTGCCGAGTAATTCGGCCGCTTGTAGAATCTCATCGGTGTCGACTGGCGGCACGGAGAAGACCAGAATTCTCCCGGCATCCTTACCAGGCACGGAAACATGGACGGGCGCGAGGGCTCTGATGATGTCAGCATCCGGTTTTCTCCGATACAGCTCGTGCATGTACTTGGACACAGTCCCCTGATACTTCCTGTAGACTCTCTCCGCGGGGCCTTTATTCTTTTTGCTCAAGAGCCTGTGCGGCGTCGCGGATGATGAGATCGGAATGGAGAGATCAAACTCGATCGACGCCTTCGCTCTGACGCTCGAGTTCTGCCAGGAAAGCGAGGCCGTCCTCCAGAGACCGCACAGACCAACAACTCCTCCGGAAAGTAAGAGCAAGTACTGCCAGGCACACATAACGTACAAAACGGACGAGCTTCACCGGACCATCGGAGAAAGAATTCCTCTTGACTCTGGATCAGAACGCGGCGATCGATCGGCCACTAGTGAATTCTGCATGAAACTGATTCAAGAGCCGCTGATCAGGACGATCCAGCGTGTCAAGGGTCGTTCGTAAATAGCTGCCAATGGGTGAACGGTCGTTCGAAATTGCCGCTGGAATCCCGTTATCAGGAGCGAGCTGGCACTCGAACCGTCGGCCACCCACTCGCCCACCCCGTTCTAGAAGCTCGTGGTCTCTGCTCTGCCTCAGCCTCGACCATTCATGCAGCGTTCAAGCAGACGCCTGCGTGGCAGAGCCGGCCAGGCTGACGCGGACGCTGCCGCCACCAGCCGCCACCACCCAAGTGACAAGGCCAAGCTGGCTCGAGCATCAAGATATGAGGGGTTGCTCTGCTCGTTGCTTCCGTTGCTTTCGGTTTGCCTATCACTTCCTCTCCCATTGCACGTTCCCCCGCTCACTTACTCACTCACTCTTATCCGGCTAACCCGGCTTCCACACGGCCTGCCAGGGCAGGCCTGCCTGTGTCGAAGGGTCGTTCCAGTGCACCCGGCATCGATTTCTTCCATGTCCACGCCACGAGGCTCCTTTGTGTATATGTATGTGTAGAGCACGCCAGTCCGATCGGAGCTCTCCACAGCAGAGCATAGTCGGGGGCAGAACATCGAGTGAGCGCTCGTAGTCGTCGCGTCGCGCCACGTCGCGCCGGGGTGAAAAAGTGCAAGTACCATGCCGTGCCTCTGACCGAAATTTCCCTCTGGCGCCTTGCGCCCTCGGTCTCATTATCATCTCCCACCTTCGTTGCGCTTTCGTTACGCTTTCGTTCTCCCGTCGCCCTACTGACTGAGCGAACCAACCATCTTTAAGCCTCCTTGCAATCGTGCCTCCTAACAGCGGCTCGTCGAGGCGCCAAGCCAAGCCTACTCGCCTGCCTGCCTGCCTGCCTGCCTGCCTGCCTGCCTGCCTGCCTGCCTGCCTGCCTGCCAGTTCGCACATTTATCATTGCCTCTCTCCACTGACCATAGCAGTGCCACTGCGCTACCAGCCTGCGACCTGCGACCTGCGACCTGCAACCTGCGAGTAAGTATTATGTACTGTATTCTCCACCTGTCCCTCGATTCCACCCCCGTACCGACACCCACCGCTCTCTCCCCTTCTCCCCTTCTCCCCCTTCTCCCCTTCTCCCCCACTCCATTCGCCCTCTCTCTCCCTCTCTCTACCTGCTTCGTTCGTCGTACTGCCCATGCCGGTTTAGGCCATACGGGCCCTTCAAGGTTGCATCGATCCAGACACTTCATTTTCGCCACCACATATTAAAACAGACTGAATCACCAGATCGATTGAAAGTTGTCGCCCCGCAAACATTCGGTGAACCGAGCCGAGTCGAGCCGAGCAACGACCATTCTAACCAGATCTCCTTCAAGGAATTGATCTGTTTAATGAAAAGTTGCTCTATGTTGAACGACAACATAGTTTTCTGTGCGGATGGCTCAATGTGCCACACTGTCTTCCGTTGGTCTCAATATTTCATTACTGAAAGGGGAATGCGCGCTCAATCCCAAGAGCACACATTTGGGCCCACTTTACTCCCGGTTGATTGTGCCTGGCGCCGCGCCACGTGATGCTTTCCTGGTTTCAATGGCATAAGCAAAAAGGAAACAGAACGTGAGATAAGAAGAAGGACGGCGAGAACGGTGTATCGATCAGCCGTGAGGCTGATCTTGAAGTAAGGAGCAATCTCCGATACGGGGATTCTTTGCCGCACTTGTTCTGCTTATGGTTCGCCCGTATCCTGGCGACCATCTCCGGTATTACGAAAATCGCGATTCAGACCAATTGAGTAGCAGTCAACTGCAGAGATCTTCACCTTTCAAAGGATATTTGTCATCAGTGGTACCTATTACCACTAGCCCTCTATCGTAACTGAGAAAGGACGCCTTCTCGGGCGGGAGGGGGGTGATGATCATTTTCGCGGAAGAAATTGACGGAACGTCGATGCCGTAGAAGGGTTTGCGCTGGCAGTACTATCGCAGGAGGTTACCGCAGCAATGGAAATCAGTGCTGTGGGATTTTATCGCTCGCGTTCCCATCCTCGGCCACGCCACCCAGCAATTGGAAGTTTGAGCGGCCGCAGTGCGGAGCCCAGCCGGAGCCGAGCCGAGCCGAGCCGAGCATCGCTGATAGTGGAACTCGGCGCTCTTCTATTTATGTACGATGCACGACGCATCGGTAACGGTCCGGGTGAGCCTGCAAGATCGGTGGCAGAAGAACGCGATGCGTGATGCAGGTACTTAGAGTGGAGAGGAGAAGAGTCCCCTCTAGCTGTTTAAAGCTGCGCGCTCCTCCGCGCTCCGGGCAGCGTGCGGCTGCTAATCGCCCGCTCGAATAGTTTAAATCGTTTCAAACCAAGTGTTGCAGTCCCAGATTGAGGAATACTTACCGTATGTTGGCGGTGCGGCTGGTGTGCTGGTGGTGAGTGGTGTCGCAGCTTACCTCGCCTCGAGGCCGTTGCCGGAGAGGCCGCTCTGGCCCCTCGATGCCCAGTCCATCCTTCTCCCGGTAAGTCATCGAGCAACCTCGCAACAAGAAAGCCTCATCGCTCAAAGACAACAGACACCACCCACTTTCCTACCCTTTCCCGTTGCCCTCTACCACACGTTGCCTTCTCCTTCTATCTTTCTTTCTCGAATTCCCTCTGCGAATACAGAGCACATTTTACTCCACCGCGTTGATTAGGGATCCGAATGCGCTCACGCTCCGATGTCTCCCGGTGGCAGTTTGCCAGCGTGAGCACGCGAGCACAGCCGATCATTAGTCGGCTCGGGGCAGATTCCATCGATTTATTCGGCGCGACCTAGCCTAGACGCTAACATGGTAAACATATCGAGGAATCTCGCCACCTCGCCACCTCGCCACCTCGCCACCTCGCCACCTCGCCACCTCGCCACCTCGCCACCTCGCTAGCCGACAGACGCGCGCGTGAAAGGGGGTGTATTTCTGTCGCACGCGTTGGCGAGTCGGTCTCGATAGTTTGAAAGGGTAAGTGAAAGGTCAAACGACTTCTCTTTATCCGGCAACCGGCAACCGGCAACCGGCAACCGGCACCCGGCACCCGGCACGGCCGATACAGACTGTAGTAGAGAAAAGAGAGATCGTTCCCCGATGGCATCCCTAATAGCCCTGCATGACAGATAATCTTCCCTGATTAGAAAAATCTGGAACGAGTATGCCGCACCTGCATCCTCGTACCATTTCTTTGGCCCTCTTTGCACTGATCTCTCTGATTCTCTCGAGGGCTATGATATTTATAAGAAATGTGGCAAGATTTAAAGGATAATAATAGCTCGGGGCCAATAATAATTGGGCATCAATAGAGAACCTCCTGGATATGGACGTGCACCAGCCGGGCAAACTATTGCTTTACATTAGCAATCGCAACTGACAACAACAAAATGACCAACTTATCAGAATCGAAATGTTGATGTCTGATAAATGTTGATAACCTGTGAAGATCTATTGATAATTGGCATAGTTGGTAGGATATGGCTGCACAGGGCTGTATGTAGAATGGGCTTGATAGTTTTATCAAACGCGAAAATATAAGGAATAGTTGGATGCGATTGATTCCTCTTCCTATGGAGAAGTCCGGGCGACGCATTCGTACTTGATTAATACGGCATCAGTTATCTCTCTGCCTAGGTGAGGTAGGGTCGACACCGACGTCGGCACCGACGCCTCATGATTTAAGATAGCAGAGACGGTGGAGTCTACTCTCTTTTTTCGGCTGGCAGTTGTCCAAAGAGTTGGGTGTCTAGCGCGAGGATGACGTTCGCTCGACCGGAGCAGCGGTGCCACTATATTTAAATATAGTGGAAGATGTGCCGCGCCGCGCCGCGCCGCGCCGCGCCGCGCCGCTCCCGACAGAAGAGCAGCTAGTCTTATGTTCCTAGTGGTGATAGGAGCTCCTCGAGAGTAGAGAGCAGTCGCGATCAGTCGGGAGCAGGCTCAGTGACCGCGGTGACCACCTGACAGGGAAATTGGACGAGCTTGTCTCATCAGGAGAGTCGTGACAGCCGATAGGAAAAGGAAGGAAGGCGGTGCGGTGCGGTGCGGTGCGGTGCGGTGCGACGCGGCACGGTGCGGCGCGGCGACGAACCCGAGGATTTCCGCCCTCGGCCAGGGTGGTGGAGGGTGGTGTAGGGTGTAGGGTGGCGGGTGACGGGTGGCGGGCAACGGCTGAGAAGCTGAGCAGCTGAGCAGCTGAGCGCGCGACTGAGAGAGAGAGAGAGAGAGAGAGAGAGAGAGAGAGAGAGAGAGAGAGAGAGAGAGAGAGAGAGAGAGAGAAAACTGGCCGGCCTCCCCAGCTGGGCCGAAACCGAAGGAAGATCGGCCTCGGCGTGTCTAGCAGTGTCTAGTACGCGACCGCCCGCTCGCACGGCTCGGCAGCATTTTGTGTCGTGCTGCTGCTGCTGCGTGGACCGCGCGCGCCTTCGAGATATGCCGTCGAGCTGCTTCTTCCACGAGCCCGTTCGACCACCGATTGACCTCACCGACCAGTCCGAGAGTATCAAGGTGCGAGAGAGATCGACATTCGAGCATCGAGACTCATCCCGAGTTTTCGCGTACTTGGCCGAACGAGATTAGACCAGTTCTCCTGTTGCGCACTCCTGTGCTAAAGTTTGGAGGACCGTAGCCAAGGGAAAATAGCTTGCCGGTGAAGCTGGGGATCTAGCAATCCCCACTAACAAGTGCTGCTGACGCGTTAGATGATACCTGGCAGTGATGGGCCAAATGATGATGCAGTTTTCGATGATGCAGGCTCGTCAGTAGCTCGCCTCCTCACGAAACGGACAATTCGAGATTCTAAGACGCGTGGATGGGTGCATCGCTGCTTTCGGGGGCAAGCTACACTTTGGTCCCAAATAAACGGATACCTCGATAATGAGATGTAGGAATGATTCGGACGCATCACCGCTGACTCCTCCCTCAGCCAAGTCTCCCGTGACTCGCGTCTCGCGTCTCGCGTCTCGCGCCTCTGACTCGTGACTCGTGACTCCTAACTCGTGACCTCTATGAATCAGGCTGCTTTTTCAGAACGAAAAATCGCCTGGTTTTCTCGAACGCGCCAATATACATCGCGACCGCACGCCTGGCCTGTGTCTCCAAATTTAGCTTTGCACTTGGCATTCCGTTACGTAAGCCGTAAAGCGAATACACCAAATTTTCACGTGCGCTCGCGCCTTTTCCAGGGTACCGACCTGATCAGGGTCTCGAGGTTTTACAAGGACGGCAAGGAGGGCAAGTTCGTCAGTTACATCAACGAGGACACCAAGACCCTCTACGACTCATTTCGCAGGGGTGCCAAAGAATCCAGTAAGTCTCCGTAGAAACGATAATCCTCCATTTCTCTTTAATAGCACGCCCATCCATATGTAGACAATTTCCGCTTCAACGCTGACCAGATCCTACTTTTCTCGGCCAAGCCTGGCCGAATCATTATTATACTGTTATCACTGCTCTTTTAGCCTTGATTGTTTTTAACCGGGGCCGACTCTCATTTCCCTATTCAATTGGTAATACCTAGACATACTATGTATGTAGAGAATAGTATTCTATCTACGTACCCACTCAATCATTATTAATTACTCAGTGGTAAAAAGAGTATCGGCCTAATCTCGAAAAGAGCGCAAATTATTATAAGATTTAGCACTCCAAACTGTACGATAACGAGACTCCAATTAGATTCAACAGGCAGCATCCGGGATAATGATTGAATTACTCGAATAAACATCGTCCAGTTGGCCTATCAGTAAAATAACCCAGTGACGGCTCTCTACTAAGATCGTAGTTACCAGTTAACGCTTTAGTAGCCGCCGCTCCCTACAATTTATTGCAATTCTGGCGATCCGAGGACCCACGAGAAGGTTGTCATCTATTTCGGTACGCTTTTTATTTTTACCGCGCGAAAAGCCCGCACCACGCCACGCCACGCCACGCCATGCCATGCCACGCCACGCTATTATACACCCCGAACGCGAGACACCTGCCCTCCTCTAGCACCAACCAATATCTTAGCTCATCCAACTGTCGGATCCCGAAACCCCACTCTACTTCTCGCGACCCTTGCTGCCAAGGACCAGGACGGAAAATAGTTGGGAGTCTTATCCAGAGAAATGTCTCGACAAACAAGAACACACAGCTCTCTGCTATTTTCATATCCCACAAACTTATCAAGGCACAAAGACAATGCCCCCATTCTCAACATTCTATTAGAAAGATACAAGGGAGAAAAAGCGAAAGCTAGTAGAAAGCATGGGCAAGCTGTTGCATCTCTTTTACGAAACGAGACCGATTTCAGCGGTCATAACAGACGTAGGTTCGATATACATCTAGAAGAGGGTAGCAGGAGCTGACGTATTTATCGGGTGGGAGGCGCGCTACAAGTGGAAGACGCGTTCGAATAAATCATCGGGCAACTTGGTAATGTGTATTTTCCTTTGATCGTTTGTATACGTTGGGATATCGATAAACTGGGCACCCAAACATTCGGAACCAGCCCGTCCGGCACGAAAACATTTGAAATCCAAACACCACCTCTGTCTCCACACTTCTCTCTCGTCGCTCCACGGGCAGTGGAACGTGGCGTGGCGCCGCGCCGATAGCAACTCTTGCTGAATAAAGGGTCGCCTTCCAGAATTAATGTTTCCATGTAACAAACGAAAGCAACCGATAAGAGGACCACGACAGCGGTCGTATTTCCGTAATCCTTTTCCTGTATCAGAAGAAAGCTGTGTATCTGAAAAGAGTGGGTCAACCGAAAGCACTTAATAAGGGGAATCGCGTTACTGCCTACTCTCAAAATGTCTAGTTGTATATTAGTACTCTAGGAAATAACATTACGCTTTAATGACCGGGTATCTCTTCTGAAATTTACGAAAAAATGAATTTTGAGCTGGGGCTCTGGAATTTATATCACTTCTTCCTTGATGCAAGAAGACATTCTCCACCAAATTTCGGCCCCGGAGAAGGTCAGGAAGATTTAAAAACATGGAAAATACCGTCGAAATTAGATAAAATCAATTATTCAGGATGCTGTTTCCATGTGTTTTCGGTACAATTCTGGCATTTCTGCCACTGGTTTCATGTTTTCTTTCCGTTTTGATACTCAAACAATCGAAATATCAAGCGTTCGTCCAAGTCCCAGAACCTTCGAAAAATCGAAAATTTGTGAAGGGGTACATATGCAAAAATTTGCGAAAAAATGAATTTTGAGCTGGGGCTCTGGAATTTATATCACTTCTTCCTTGATGCAAGAAAACACTCTCCACCAAATTTCAGCCCCGGAAAAGGTCAGGAAGATTTAAAAACATGAGGAAAACCACGAAAATGAAAAATTCAAGATCGGGTTTCGATGTGTTTTCGGTACAATTCCGGCATTTCTGCCACTGGTTTCATGTTTTCTTTCCGTTTTGATACTTAAACAATCGAAAAATCAAGCGTTCGTCCAAGTCCCAGGATCTTCGAAAAATCGAAAATTTGTGAAGGGGTACATATGCAAAAATTTGCGAAAAAATGAATTTTGAGCTGGGCCTCTGGAATTTATATTACTTCTTCCTTGATGCAAGAAAACATTCTCCACCAAATTTCAGCCCCGGAAAAGGTCAGGAAGATTTAAAAACATGGAAAATACCGTCGAAATTGGACGAAATCAATTATTCAGGATCCTGTATCCATGTGTTTTCGGCATAATTCCGGCATTTCTGCCACTGGTTTCATGTTTTCTTTCCGTTTTGATACTTAAACAATCGAAAAATCAAGCGTTCGTTCAAGTCCCAGAACTTTCGAAAAATCGAAAATTTGTGAAGGGGTACATATGGAAAAATTTGCGAAAAAATGAATTTTGAGCTGGGGCTCTGGAATTTATATCACTTCTTCCTTGACGCAAGAAAATATTTCCCACCAAATTTCAGCCCCGGAAAAGGTCGGGAAGTATGAAAAACATGAGGAAAACCACGAAAATGAATTATTCAAGATCGGGTTTCCATGTGTTTTCGGCACAATTCCGGCATTTCTGCCACTGGTTTCATGTTTTCTATCCGGTTTGATACTCAAACAATCGATTTATCAAGCGTTCGCCAAAGTCCCAGAACCTTCGAAAAATCGAAGAATGCAAGCGACCTCGAAAAATCATTTCGACCTCGCAGACCATTTGGATATTGAAACACGTCCCTTTACTATTTGGTAAACTATCTTTTCATGGGAGCATGAGGATTAGTTGCCAACGTTACAAGTAAGAATTATCCCTTTTATTGTCCGACCACCCTATTACACTGGATAGCCAGAAAAAGTCTTTGCACTGCCAGTTGCACCTAGACTAAATAGAATGAGAAATACAACTCCCGATATAGGTTTGCGTGGTAGGAATTCTTATTGTCAGCCTAATACTAATAGAAAGGGGGTGGGGGGGTTGGATGACTTATTTCGGCAGATAATGGCCCTTGTCTGGGTTGGCGGGATGGTCCGAACAAGCCGTATCAATGGCTGCATTACAACGAGACCCTACTCAGGGCGAAGAATTTCGGCTCGGGCCTGGTTTCGCTAGGGCTGGCCCCTGGACCACAAACTTTAATAGGGCTCTACAGTCAAAACTGTCCTGAGTGGGTGCTGACCGAGCAAGCCTGTTACTCGTACTCCCTGGTGGTAGTGCCGCTCTACGACACGCTCGGCCCGGATGCATGCGCCTACATTATCAACCAGGCGGAAATCAACCTGGTGGTTTGCGAAGACGACAAAAAGTGCAATTCACTTCTAGACAAAGCTCCAAGGTATGTGCCAGAACTTTTTTAGCCTCTCACATACTTTTCAAATTCACTGATTTCCAAGGTAGTTAAGAGTTGTTGATGAAACTAATTACACGCCGCAAAGGTTAAACTAATAGCAGTTAAGTCTGATAAAATCTTTTCCTTCCTTGGAAAAGAATAAGCCGTGTGCTAACAAAGAATAAGGCTAGGATTTGTTTTTCTTTAATGGAAATTGTCCTAAGTCTGCTACAAGCTTGGTCGGATACGTATTTGCATATACAGGTTCATAAGCTTAATGTTTGAAATTTATAGAAAATGAGTGGGATTGAAATATGTGTATGCACCAGATGCAAATACGATGCGCGTCGAGGACACGAGTCGGTAGCAGCCAAATCTGTTTAATTGCCACTAGTAGTTAGCAGTTTGCGCCCATGATTAATCCTTGCCGACAGAAGTAACCACGATGAATATTCAATGAAAACGGGAAAATAGGCTATTTTCTATGTCATGAGATTTCATTGGCAGAATTAGGAAGCTCCTCTCTTTGGGTGTTAAGTCGGAGATTGGGCGCCAACGACGAGTTACATAGTTTTAAAGAAGCATCATGCCGATGTCGAAGGTGACCGGCATCTCCCGAGTGGCCGGTGCTTTACTAAAACTGAAGCTTGCCAAGCAAACATCGCACTCACAGAAATGGTGACATCTTGGGGATTTCGCCGGAGCCGGAGCCGGAGCCGGAGCCGGAGCCGGAGAGTTATGATAAAGTGTTCGTTAACAGCAATGCCGCATGTACGAATGGTCGTAGGCCGGGCAGTCGCTCAAAATGAAATTCTGGCAGCTGATCAATGCGCGACGCCAACTCCGCGAGCAGTCTATCCTTGCAAAGTTGCCCAGATTAATAAGGAAGAGTCAACTGCAAAAAGTGATACTGTTAAGCAATTGTCGCATTTCAATCGTACCACTCATTAATAAGGTGGTGAGCAAATCGTAGAAAATTGAGAAAGGTGAGCGTCTCTGTCTTTTGTGCAGATGCTTAAGGAAATTAGTGGTTGTGAAGGAAACGCGGCCGGCGACGATCCAGCGGGCCAAGAACCGTGGCGTCGAGATCTTCAAGTTCGAGGAGGTGGAGCGATTAGGCGCTCAGAAGAATCACCCGGAGATGCCACCAAGGGTCACGGATCTTTGCACGATCTGCTACACATCCGGCACCACCGGCAATCCGAAGGGGGTCATGTTGACACACCAGAACGTAATGGCCGGTGTCTGCGCGGTCATCCTGCAGCTGGGCGATCACAAGCCCACCAGCAAGGACATCATGATCAGTTTTCTACCGTTGGCTCACATGCTCGAACGGTGCTGCGAGAATGGCATCTACATGGTGGGTGGCTCCGTCGGCTTCTACACCGGCGAGATCAAGAGGTTGCCCGAAGACATGAAGGCACTTAGGCCCACCGTCATGCCTGCTGTGCCGAGGCTCTTGAATCGCATGTACGATAAGGTTAGTCCATTCTAATCTATATCTAGATCTAGACGCTTTGCTTTGCTTTGCTTTGCTTTGCTTTGCTTTGCTTTGCTTTGCTTTGCTTCGCTTCCTGATAATCCGGGAAGACTAGTATCGAGCCCCACCGTAAGGGCCAGTTTTTTGCCATTCTTTCTTCTTGCGCCCAATTTCTTCCTTCGCGCGCTTCCTTCCTTGCTGTACAGTTAATGGGTAATAGTCCATGTACGTCGCGTACTTCTCTAGCGTATTCGAAATGCAAATAGTTTAAGGAACGATTATTTTGGTGTTGCCGCGACTGCCATAATTAGATAGGAGTGGAGTACACTCTTACGTACGCAGACCGCGACCGCACATTGGCACCGACATTTTCACCCACTTTGCTAACGAGGGTGGGTATAATACTGTTCCGTTAACTCGCATAGGTCCAAGCAGAGCTCCAGAGTTCCTTTCTGAAGCGCATGATCTTCAATATGGGAATGCGAGCAAAGGAGGCTGAGATAAAAAAGGGCATCGTGCGGAACAACAGTATATGGGACAAGATCGTATTCAAAAAGATCCAGGAGTCGATGGGTGGAAGGCTGAGGCTGATGGTCGTGGGTTCTGCACCGCTGGCGGGGAACGTCCTCACCTTCGCCAGGTGCTCCCTCGGATGTCTGATCATCGAGGGCTATGGACAAACCGAATGCTGCGCACCAATCACCCTCACTATTCAGGTTTGAGTCCCCTGCGCAACGATTTGGCTTTTACCCGTGATTGCCGAGCAGTGCGACGAATATAGCCTTTATTCATCTCGCGTCTATCCCGTATTTCTAACTGAAAAAGTGGCGAAAAATCTTGCAAGGCGACATGCAATTTTCGCCCATGCCTCGTGTCGTCTTGCCGTCCTTGCACAACATTTGCGCAGATAGAAATAGAGAGAGAGAGAGAGAGAGAGAGAGAGAGAGAGAGAGAGAGAGAGAGAGAGAGGGGGGGGGGCAGGGTGCGCGATGTGCTTTGCTACACGCATGAAATGCAAAATGGTAATACCAAAAATACACCGTGTCCAGGGTTAGGTCCCACTGCATTGTCAACAACGCGTGTATGCGTGCATTTTCTTCCGAAACTCCATCCGGTTGGTGGAGGAGGCCTCTATTGTAAACAAGATGAAATTAATTTCGTTAACTTAAATCATATGCACAATTTTGATACAGAAATCCCGTGTACGACAGTAAACTGGTAAGCTTGTTTCGGGTCTGTTATCCTTCATTTAATTGGAGTTTGCTTGCAGTGTCATTATTAGAAAGTAATTCGCTGGACAAGCGGCACTCCGTAAAGTGTACTACTAACAGCAAAAAACAATCCATAATCGCTTCGCAAACAAGTCAGAGTGGTCTAGTGGCCGCGAACCTCTTCAGTTTATAGTCTTCATCGTCTTGAAAAAATAAACCAACTCTCGCAGGGGAGAATAAATGTCGAGACTGGGCACTAAATGAAGCAGGTTCTGTAAATTGCGTCTTTTCCGAATAGAGAGCTTATGCTTGCTTGGAATTATCGAATGAATATCTTCTATAAATCGTTTGGTATATTGAGAATAATCGTGTCTTACTTTTCTTTATAACTCGGTCAAGCATTATCCAGCATGGCTGCTGATAGAAACTTTCTCAATTTCATCTTGATTGGATCGAGTTCCATTTCAAGATATCTGACAATTGTAACCTGTGGACTATAGTAGGCGGTAGTAGAATATTGCCAAAGAAATATATCGAACGAATTAGGTCTCGCCTAGTACTTAATGTTTAAGGTTGCTTTCTGATAGGAAAAGGTTTGTGGCCATGCTAATGATAAAAGATTGCGCTCTCAGTCGTTGGGATCGTTTGATCTCGAACGCGCGTCTTTCCTGACTGATGGTCAAATGACACGTAGCCTCTCTCTATTCTTGGCATATTTTCCTGCCATCGATGTAGCTGCTAGAGCGTCCACGAGTTTAGCAGTTATATAGGCAGGCATACAGAAAGATATTTGCGTTGGTGAGAGGAAGAAAAAAGGTGTTGAACCACGCGCCGAAGCACGTGGCCACGCGCCATCAAATCTGCTTTGCCAGACGCTACTCGTGAGCTCGCGAGGCACAAATACCGACCATTATACAAGATTTCTCTCGAATTGACATTGCAAAAATGGACTTTGTCATTGTCGACGTTCAATTAGTGATGTGTACTTTCGAGCATATTCAACATACTAGAAGCGAGCTATAAATGAGTGAGGAATGAGGAATGATTCTAGTCTAGACCAAGAATCTCCATCTCGAAGGGCTAGCCCTCCGAAAAGCAAGGAATACGGCCAATTTGTTTATTCAACTTCGAACGACGGTAATATCCTTTCTTAGGACGTTTTTGCTGCAATGTCAAATTGATGATGTTTTTAAAATGAAAGGCGTAGAGGGTAGATTCAGATGAGATCAGATCGAATAGAGTGGGCTAGATGCGAAAAGAGCTTTATCTTGACTATAGTATACAATTGTACTGCTCGATGGCACAGTGATTATTCTCGCCTATATTAAATATCATTTCTCAGGACATCCACCATTCCACCATGGTACTCCTAAGTTGAGTTTCTGTTTAATATGAGCGTAGGGTGACCATGTACCGGAGCACGTGGGACCGCCGGTAGCCTGCTGTTGCGTTAAGCTGGTGGATGTACCAGAAATGGAATACTTCGCCAAGAAGAGCCAAGGCGAGGTGTGCGTGAAAGGCACTAACGTATTTATGGGTTACTACAAAGACCCTGAAAAAACTGCTGAAGTGATCGACGAGTTTGGGTGGCATCACACGGGCGACATCGGCATGTGGCTACCTGTAAGATCATAGAACATCTCCAACTACCCGCATACATACATATATCTGTGTATATGGATACCGATTCCCCAGATTCCTCTCCGCCAACCTTTAAAAATTAAAAAACCGCCAAACTTTAACTTGCACTCCGCTCATCCTTCCATGCTTATTCTTGAGAGCATTTCGTGCCGACCAATCTTCCTATTATGAATAACTTGGCAGCCATCACTTGGCCAATCTGCTAAGGTAGATGGGGTAATCGGATTAAAGTCCCAACGTGACAGGAGATCATTGAACTTTCAGAACGGAACACTGAAAATAATCGACAGGAAAAAACATATCTTCAAATTGTCGCAAGGAGAGTACATCGTTCCAGAGAAAATCGAGAACATTTACTTGCGCAGTCAATATGTACATCAAGTATTCGTCCACGGGGAATCGTTAAAGTCGTGCATAGTAGGAATAGTAGTACCAGATGTAGATGTGGTGAAGTGCTGGGCAGTGGAGAATGGCATACCGGGTACACTAAGTGTCTTATGTGCCAATTCAGAGGTGAAGAAGCTAATCCTAGATGACATGCTCTCATGGGGCAAAGAGGCTGGCCTTAAATCTTTCGAGCAGGTAAACCAATTGGCTTATTAATAAAATAAGAGAATATGAGAGATTACACAAGGCTGATGGCGGTGCCTGTCAGAAGTGATATATTATTTTTCTTTCGAACGTTTATTGCCATCAGGTAAAGGATATTTATCTGCACCCAGACCCGTTCTCCGTGCAGAACGGACTTCTCACGCCAACGCTAAAGACGAAACGGCCTCAATTAAAAGCGTACTTCAAGCCGCAGATAGAGGATCTCTATCAACATTTGGACTGACCAGACTGAACAACCCCCTCACGCACCCCCACACACCTCGGTTCTTTAAGAGTTTCATTTCGCATCCGACAGCAGCAGCAGCAGCAGCAGCAGCAGCAACAACATCAACACCATTGGAAAGGGGAGAAACTATACCTTTGTGTCGCCTCCACGCCACAATCACAATCTTCATTCAATGATCGTTAACCCTCGATACTTTTATTATGTCATTTTCACAGAAATACATAGCGACGAGAAAGAAAGGTGAAGCACCGTTTTAGGCTAATTAAGGTAATTGCTAAACTATTATAAGTAATAAAAGGAAGTTATTATTAGGCGCGTTTGATTTCCTCCCACATACCGTAACCATCCGTTCAAATACTCTTTTACTAGTGTATCTACATGTATAATATATACGTATTTACACTTCCTACATTTCCCATTCTCGCTCACCCCTACTCTTTTCATACCAACTACTGCCATTCGTCTTTACACTCTGGGTCGAGCATGACGATACAGTGCAGTGGAGCCGTCAACCCTTCTTTATCATAATTCATCCGGTTGTTTTTGTTTCACTGGCTTGCACAAGCTATTCTCACCGACTCACAGGAGCGGAGCGTCGAATGACCGATGGAAGTACGCCTATACCAGAAGAAGAGAGGTGTCCAAATTGATGGAAACTCTTAAGGGTACTTGGAGTTGACGAGAAATATTTTAAGAAACTTTAACGTAGACTATATACCGATCAGCACTACCAGGCAATATTGTATTCGGGCAGATTCAAGTCTTTTTATACCACTACGCTTCGCTCCTCCAGCGAGAGTGCACTATACCACTCTATCACACATAAATAGACATACTGATGTTGATTCGCTGGTTGGTTCGCTGCCTCGGTACGATAAGGTGAGATCGACTGGGCGCAAGAGCTCCACTTAATATAGAAATAACAATGAGAAATATACTCAGTTGATACTATCGACACAATGCTCCAAACGACAAGCCGTGATCAGTCACACAGTAGACGGTAGAGCATTCATCCGACAACAGCGATAGCATTGAAAACCTCACTGATAATAAATATATATATCTTCCAAGCTGATACAGCAACAGGCAGACAATCCTCCTTAGCACATACCTTTAACTCTTTGTCTTAAAGCTATAATAGACAACAAAGCAGCCGACCATGATGAGAGTTAACACGACCGCTGCCAAAATGATTCTTTGCTGAACACTTCTCATGATCATACCCGTTAATAGCCGTGATCCACGCCCTAATTCTGCATCAGTATCGCGTAACTACAACAGACACCGCGTTCCATTGAATGCAAAAACCCAGTTTGGTTGAAATAAACTGAACGACATCACTTTATGCTTTGCTAAATGGATAGAGATACTTACCCTTCCCCTCCCTCTTTGAATAGTTTCTCTTTGGTCATGGAGGTCTTTGAGCACTTGGGTACCAATGTCTTCGGTTTCTAAAACCATGCGGTATCCATTCTGCAATGTCCTGCCAGACCTCTCCATCCTCTCCGAGGAGTCCAGTAACCTTCTTTTCTGGTCCTCTGTGACATTGTTGTCCCACGAATCTTCTCTGTTTATATCGAGGTTTTCGTCTCTTGGATTTTTCGCCAATTGAAACTCCTGCGTCAGCCTCTTCAGTTCTGCCCGGTGACTTTCGACTCGACCACGAAACCGCTCCCGGGCAAAACCATTCACCCCGCGGACTTCCAGCTCCATTTGCTCCAACTGCGAGTAGCGAATGACAACACAACCTCCCATTAGAGTCCAGTCCTGACTATCTTATAGTCGAGAGTCTAATCGTGACTACTTTATCGCACATTCCTTGAAGATGGTTTTTTGGAGCGTCAGGAAATAGGAACCCTTGATTCTAACCTTAACTACTCCACCCAACTGTCTCTCTATCCCTTTGAAGTCATTCTTATACTTTCCAGCTGCATCGGACGACAGTTAACATACTCTTACCAGTTCTTGGGCCTCCTCGACTTGGCGGTCCACATCCTGAACAAAGGCTCGTTTCTCGCCTGTAAATTACGTCATGTGTATCGATTATTGCTGAATTCAATAACAGTGCGAGCATAGACTTTATCGGCCACCTCCATAGAAATTGATAAGGCGTGCATGAGGCCCGGCTTTCCGGTAAAAAATCTGACAAGCACTTACTGCCGGTTTGCGTGCGTATTCGGCCGATTTTTGCAGTGATGTCAGCTGTCAAAACGGCGTATTGTTGCTCATAGTTGTCAATGAGCGACGCCATGTTGAGCGTACGTGCTCCATTGAGCACGGGGAGTAGAGCGTAGAACCGTAGAGTAGAGCGTGAACGGAATGGAGAAAGAACGCATACCGCCACCAATCTAACATAGCGTATATGCACGGGCAACTCGGCCTGCGTTCGAAAACCAACTGACCTCTGCTATGACCAGCAACAATACACGGGGGGCCCTTCGAAATATATATAATAGAGTACAGCAACGTCATTAAACGCAACTCTCATCAAATTTGAAATTCGAAGTCGAAAACATGAAAACACACACCTTGCCAAAATCGATGTGCTGCCGGCGAAATGATATGCTAGTAGATATATACGTCATACCGCAGTCGACACGTTGGCCGGTCGCCGCCGTGGTCGCCAGCCATATCTCTTTTATTAGAATTGCCGCTTTACATGAACAGGTGGATGGAGCGTTGCTCCCGATTGGCGGCAGAGGGGGGCGGGGGGGATAGAGGAGTGTGGTGTGGCGACGGCGCGTAGCCACAGTAGCAGCGTGGATGGGCAGGGAGGAGAGAGAGTAGAGGTATTGTATACGAAAGCTCGAGAGCTCGACAGTGCACGACAGTCGAAATAATGAAGATGGCTGCCGAGGTGAGGTGGCTTTTGCTTCTTCAAATAATTTCGGTGCTAAGCGTGTGCTATGGAGAGGTACCTCATCGCAAGTTTGAGTACAAGTACTCGTTTAAGCCGCCGTATTTGGCGCAAAAAAACGGCAGCGTGCCCTTCTGGGAATACGGAGGAAGTGAGTACCGCTCCGATTCTAACCAAACCCGCGACAGTTCCGTATGTTATTTTCTATCGCTCGGATTTCTACTCGTTTGAATAAACTCGGCCTCCCCAACGCTTCCTAACCAAGTTCCTGCTTTGCTCTCCACTGGCCGGCCACAGGCAAAACCCTATCTCCTTGGCACCGTTACTTGGCCACTCTCCGGCAAAAGATATCTTACCAGTGCGTACACCTGTCCTTCCGACCTTATTGAATAACTAAAACACTGATAGTTGCCCTGCCCTTTCTTAATATAACTAACTTTCCTTTATCTGGCAATCAGCGGAGTAATAGTGATATCCCTTAGAGGTAACATGATATTCTATATATTACAGATGCTATTGCCAGTGGCGATAATGTAAGGGTAGCGCCGTCACTGAGAAGTCAGAAGGGTAAGTGAATAGATTTCTTTATTGAACTTGGCTATTTTTTTGTTTGAATATTTTTATTGCATCAGTACCAACATGTTTCAATTCCACGATTCGATTCACACATAGGTGCAATCTGGGTCAAGCAGCCAGTTAATTTTGACTGGTGGGAAGTAGAGATAATCTTTAGAATAACAGGAAGAGGTAGAATTGGTGCGGATGGTTTGGCCTTTTGGTATACCAGTTCCAAGGGTGCTTATAACGGAACTGTCTTTGGTAGCTCCGACCAATGGAACGGGCTTGGAATCTTCTTCGATTCATTCGACAATGACAATAAGCACAATAATCCTTATGTCATGGCAGTCCTGAATGATGGAACAAAAGTTTTCGATCATACAAAGTATTTAGCATTTTCTTGCTATGTAATTTGGTTTTTCCTTGAAAACCTTGGCCCTAATCTGTTTCGATCTGTTTCCGATTTAGCGACGGGACTACGCAAGCGGCGGCAGGTTGCTTGCGGGACTTCCGCAACAAACCATTCCCAACCAGAGCAAAAGTCGAATATTATCAGAATAAGTTGACGGTACTATTCCACAATGGTATGACTAACAACGAGCAAGATTATGAGATGTGTTTCCGTGTGGAGAATGTTGCACTTCCGAGCGCGGGTTACTTCGGCATTTCGGCAGCTACCGGTACTTATAATTGTTGGCACACAAGCATTCAATACTACTTGGATGCAAACTGAAATACATATTTTAATGGGCAAAATTTCAGGGGGTCTGGCTGATGATCATGATGTTTCCCACCTTTTAACAACCTCCTTACATCCACCTGGTCAGATGAGCCTTGATCAGCAAAAACTCTCATTGGAGGAGCAGCAAAAACTTAGTCAAGAGTACATGGACTATCAAAAGAAATTGGAACAACAAAAGGAAGAGTATCGAAGGTATAATTGCAATCCTTGCACAGTCGGATATATTTAAACAGATAATCTAGCAATTGCCATTCATGACAGAGAGCATCCTGATGAACATCGTGAGAAGGAAGAATTTGAGGAGTACTTTGAAACTGACAATCAAAGAGAATTGCGCCAAATCTTTCAGGGGCAAAGTCAAATGTTTGACGCCTTACGCGAACTTAACCGAAAGTTGGATGAAGTTGTAGGCAGACAGGAACGTTCCCTCAGTTTAATATCGCAACTTCAAGTGGGTGGTAAGTGATGTGAGATTTAAAATATTCAGCTTTATTTCTGTGGAATTTGCTGTTCAGAGGACTATTGATGCCATCCATTTCATGTAGGTATACAGGGAACAGGAGGCCAACCGGGGCAGCAAGTTCAGCTAATAGACACGATACGTCGACAAGAAGTTGACACGCTCTTGAATAATCAAAATGCTATTATAAAGACCGCGAGGGAGATACAGTCTTTCGTTGGCGAGGTTTACACCAAGGCCGATACCATCCTGAACAATCAAGCTCGAGCTCCCACAGCGCAGGTGTCTTTCTTTATCAAATGCTATTGGCAAAAAGTGAATGCATCCTAAATTAGGTAAACCCCCTATTTAGGTTCAACCAATGGGCTATGATTATCATTCTCTCATATCTGAAATGAGAGACGGTCTTAATGTCTTGAAGAGGGACGTAGGACAAGCCAACGCGAAATTGGCTAGTGGAAATACAGATTGCCCGACTACAAATTGTTTAACAACAACAATGTTCTTATTGTTTGTAGCAATACAAATGGTAATCCTGCTAGCCTACAGCATGTACCGGTAATTAATTAATCCAGAATCCCATGCTCGCAAGATACGTTGTTAAATCCTTGGAATATATGATTTATTTACGTCTCGTTTTTCAGGGACAATAAGGAAGCACAGGCGAAGAAATTGTACTAGAATTACTAAGCGAGTTTGAAGGTAGAAAAACACATTCGTACATGCGTACAGATCCAATATTTTGTTCGTCACTTGTTTACTCAAAACTGTCTACCATGCATTTGCTAAACATCTGTACCATAAATGCATCCGTCATCGGTGGGATTTGACCTACTTCTGTCTGGGCTATCGGAGGACCATGCTCGCGAGGTATAACAAGAAGGAAGAACATCGCATTTACGCTGATGCCCTTGTTCAACAAAGTAATTTCCTTAACTTTGTTACACTTTCAAGTAACTGTCCTTCTGATCGTGATGCTGAAAACTTATCGCATGGAGGATAAAGAATTTGCACTGACTTTGCGCCTACATGCCGGCCATACTCGTGATCCAGTTTCGGAGCAGGGTACTTTCGACTCGATTTCCTAACTAGTTCTCTACCATTCCCACATCCTCTTTTTCCTTGGACAAGTTTTAGCGCTACCCGTACACAATCTTTCCCTTCTATTGTTTTCAACATATCTTTTATGATGGAGCGTCGCCAGTGATTCGGTTGCAACTTTTTACGCGCCACTCACTCGCCCGCTCATTTCTATACCTAGGTGATGATTTTCTCTACTGAGTTTAAGTAGATATCTATCAAAAGAGATTAACCGATCTTTTTCATTCGTTCACGCCGCAACATGACCATTGAGCAAGCATTGCATTCCTGTAGACTGCATAGGTATGCTAGATTTTCCTTCGTTGAAACGGCTATCATATATTTAAGAAAATGGAGAGACGTCAGTGATGGCGTTTTATCGAATTTATTGCTGTCGCGAGTTTCTACTCTGCGTACACTCAACCATTTCTAAGAGCAACATTGAGCTGTTACTATGTTCTCAAATCGATTGTAAGGACTTTGTTAAGTAACGTAATTACATATATAAGATATATCGAATAGTAAATATTAGATGAGAGGGGGGCGAAAGGAGTGAAATTGAGGTATCCGCAAATTCGGTGTTCTCATTCGACTCACTGCATTTGTAAAAGGTTATTGATGAATATACGCGTATAATGAAATATATCTCATAATAAAAACACAAATGTTGAAAGACACAGTGTGGGGTAACCGTGAATGTTAGAATCATGCATTTTATAATGGATTTTTACTAAATGTTACGTTTAGTTGAAATAAGGCAAGTGTTTATTTCATTCCTGCCCTGCTCGCTATATCCTTTCCTATTGCAGAAAACATGCTGTATCACAATTTTCTCTTGTCAAAATGTATTTCAGTCTAACGCTTTATGCTGAAACTTCGGAGCACCTCGTATTTGTAACATAATCGCGAACTTTGTGAATTTCACTAGCTGATAAGATTAAACGCGCGGCCCTACTTCATCGAAGTATATCTGTTGTATATCGTTCAGGTATATCATTAAAGATACGTAATCAATCTCCGACAGTAAAAGTACTATCTTCCGCTTTCGAAACCGATCAACTAAAGTGTGATCCTTTGCTTTATGCATTGCAATATATATTATAACTTCTGTTCTATGGGCTACTCATTCCGGTCCCGTGAGCCGTCGTCATTGTCGCGTCGTGTAACTATTCAGGCAGGTGGTGTACGTGTCGTTCATCTCGCGCGCACATAAGAGATATGTACGTGACGAAGGTCACATACAGCAATCGCGTGAAATTCAAAGAATAGTGAGCGAGCCATTTACTAATGAAAGCAACTATTATATTAATAGAGATGGACGTATATCATTAGGGCAGCTCGAATCGTATATCGTATATACATATGTATAAATACTATATGTATGTATAGGCGCTTAATATATTAAAGAAGATTTCGTTGTATAAGCGGTTATTTATAATACATACATTCAAGTGATAAAATTACTTTTATAATTATTATTGGAATATGAAAGCATATACATATAGTATCCGCGCGTGGATATCTCACCACAGCGACGACAATGGGGGACAAACGCGGGTCGGTGAGATCTTATTGAGTCAGAGTGGCGGAAAGGGAAAAGGCCGGGACACGGAGGGACAGGCGGGTCACTGGCATCGGCTTAGATATTGCCTATATAAACCGCGCTGAATCATTTTTCGGGGCACAGTTTAGTGAAAACCCTCCAGCAACGACGCGTGCTGTGGAGCCGTGGATAAAATACTCATCCGAGACTATATAGATACATATTTATTACACAGTAAAACGAGTAAGACGGCAAAACGCAAAGGAGACCGTAGCAGGAAGAACGATCTGTGCGCTGTAAATCGGAAGTTGCTCGTAGTTGCGTCATGACATTCAAAGGAGTTGGCTCCGTTGGCTAGTGATATACACTCGCGGAACGTCCGCCAAAAAGAATCGTAGTCTGATATTTTGCCCGACAAGACGAGAAGGTGAGATTGGAAAGCGATCAATCCGCGTGACATAAAAGTGCAACATTGTGCATACTCCGCATATCATCACTCCCGTAGCAATGAAACTGTTCATGGTTACACATCGTGTCCCTTGACGGTTAAATTCGAGAGATTCGAATCGCCGGATTTTTGTGTAATTTTTTGGTCTACCGTTTTGCTTGTCTCTGCTCTGCAGTAGAATATACTGCAAAACATGCAGTATGATGTTAGAATCCTCCTGTTTTACAGTGCTGTTGGCAAACAGGAGATGGAATTTTCAGTTTACTAAGGTTGCCCTTGAATCCGGCAGGCGCGAGTGCTCTTATTGAATCAATATAGCCGGTGTACATAGTATAAATAGGGGGAATGGGGGAGCACACCTTGCCCAAGATATCTACACGGGCTTTGATTTGCAATGACCGTGATATAATCATGAGTGAAACAGTATTAAAAGAAACCGCCGTCGACGGTCAAGGTACTGCCGAGAAAGAAGTCCTAATGAATGAGTGACGAAACAGCCGTGTGATGTAACTAGTGCAAGGTTAATTCCTCGCCTCTACGTATTTGGTTCTGTCGAACAGCCAACCTTCTCGAATTTTTGCCCAAACGGGAGCTATCATCGTAAATGTAATCTCACTTGTCGTCTTAGTGCATTTATAAAAATATCGAAAAACAAAGTGATCTATTATTAACAGTAACCAAACATGATTGACATGAAAAATTTCTGTTGTAGATTACCACACGAAAATGTTGCCGGAAGACCAACTTGAAGCTGAAAAGCTTGAGTTGCAGGCAATGGATGCTGAGCCCCCATTCTATATGTCACTCTTAGATAAAACAAAGAAGCAACCCTTCTTGATAGGAAGTAAATATCTGTGTACAGAAATACTGTTCGTACACATGTTGCTTCAAGTACAAAGAATTGAAAGTGGTAAACAAGAATCTTTTCCTCCTTCAGGTATATTAGCATTCACAACGATTGCCGGAGTAGGGGCTTATAGATGGAAGACTAGAAAAACTAAGGATCCTGCCCTTTACCTTGTTCAACTTAGAGTAGTCGCACAAGGAACAGCGGTAGGTCTCCTAGGTTTGGGCATGATCTATCAGATGCTCAATGACTTTGTTTTTACCGATAAGAAAACTCAAGCTGAAAAGAAGGTTTGATGCTGGCCGTCACCTTTAGTAACTGAAAGCTAAACAAAGATGTTCTTGCTTTGCTAGGTCATTTCATTGTAAGTGTATTTTTTATATAAGCTGATGTGTATAATTTATTTCATCACCAGCCATCAGTAGCATCAGGTTCTTGTAATTTGTAATGAGGACTTATGGCAGTTCCATACAATAAGTATCATTATGCTTAAGAATAATCCACCCTGTTGTACAGAATAAAGAATTGTTGCATACACCAAAGGCAATGCGTGTATCTCCTGTTCCTCCCCTTTGCAGCTTGGCGACAATTTCAGGCATTCTTCGCAAGTGTTGCTTTTAGGACGAGTTGCGCTGAGAAGAGTCACTGATACGATTTTTGATCGCACGCATGAATTGGCTTCGTTCTGACAAGTGTATTACGTTAGGTTCGTGCGTAATTGGATAAAGTCTCATCTACTATGAGACCATTCTACACGGGGATTGACATACCTCTCTGATGATAGAAGGCAACAATCTTCTTTGTGGAATGACGAGATGTCAGCAGTGAATAAGGGAGAAATTATAATAAATCAGATGGAGTGTAAACTTTGTGCAATACATACAAGGCTGCACGAAAATAGTCTCGTCAATCAATTATCTTGGGAATCAAATGGAAGTGCAAATGCGCCATCCATTCCGAGTGGTAGGCCACCACGCTAGATTGCTAGATGCTATGCTAGATGGTCGTGATTGCGGGAAGAGCGGGACGTAGTGTAGTTCACCATAGTCCAATTTGTTGGCTGGCATACACGGAGTGTGTGGTACAGTGTGGTGGTGTGCAGCAGTGTACAGTAGTGACTGTGCAGTCGTGTGCAGTCGTGTGCAGCGGTGTGTGGTGCTGGACAGGGGCAGTGGTGGGTCGGTGGGTGCAGGATTATACTGTGGGTGCAGGTTGGTGCGTACACCGACGCACACGAGTTCGGATTTAGCCACGATTTAGCCATCGGCAAGAACAGAGTGCGGAGCTCTGCGCTTTCATTGTTACCATCGTCTCCGTCTACTTAAACTGGTTCGAATTGTCAAAATACGCAAAGATGGCGGAGCAAAGTGATAGGAGTGAATTACCACCTGGTTGGGAATGCAGATATGACATTCGAAGCGGTCGTCCGTACGTAAATTCCTCCCTAAATCAATTCCGTTCTCATTAGTTTAGATGGCCAAATGAAAATTCCCGACCAAAAAATTGGTTTCTAACAATCGCACCATGAACGGTCAGAACTGCGAGTTCCCCACTTTTCCGTATTAAATGTATTATGCTTGGGAAACTGGGGAAACATTGACATAAAACTGGAATAGGATTAGAGAATTTCTGCATGACATAACGCATACCAAGATAAAAATGATTTTCGTCGTAGTACTTTATGAGCACGATGTAAAAATCATTACTTGCAGCGTGCGGGCACGAATTATAGGCATAGATCACGTTACCAATGCAATCAAAATAAGACGCCACTCACTGCAAATTTTCAGATATTTCATAAATCATTTCAATCGTACGACAACATGGGATGATCCGAGAATCAGGTTTTGGCAGTATCCTCCTCAGTATATGCAATCACAAAACTCAATGGCACTGAGTTCTGCCACTACAATTACCTCCCAAGATATACCAATGCAGGTCAGTAGATTAGTTTGTTGTGTTGGGCTCATAGCTGTAAAGAGAATCTGTATCCGTTCTTTTTTGCTTGCAATATTATTGTCTCTATATGAATGGCTCAGGAGTTCCATTTACGCTCTTCAATCCCCCCAATCTATCTATCTATCTATTCCCCTCTCATCCATCATTCGCAATTGCACTGAAAATATATGTACTTTTACCATACACACACGCTGCCTTTGGATAAACTCGTAACATATGCAACAAACATTAGACCGGAGGAAGCGGAGGTGGTGGGCACCTAGGTTATGCTGGAGCTCACAGAGCACCACAAATCTATCCATCACCGTCTCCCTATAATAACCCACAGCTTGCATTTTTACCTCCTAGTCTGCAGGTAGGTACAACTCATGGTCGTAAATGGAATGCACGTTCTCATTATTGACTCACTGTGTACTTTACATTAGAAACCTTAGAAATGAATGTACTATAAATACACATCTAAGAAAGACCCAAGTTCAAATGGTACAACTGTCTTAGTATAGTATGTCAAAAGGATAGCTATGCATGCATAATTTATTTTTATACAGGACTTGAAGACTCCAATGTCTATGAAGACAGTTAGTGCCATGACAAACAGACTTGGAGATATGACATTGGGATCACCAACACCTATGAGAAACATGGAAACCAGTTTAACACAAAATACAGATTTTGAATTGCAAGTGGCAAAAATTAATGCCATGTTTCCTACGGTCGATGACATTCATATCCGCCTTCTCTTAAAAAAGTAAGTACCAAGTGACAGCTTACTAATTTGGTCATAGTGGAGTTATTAAAAGTCACTTCTGCCGAAATGAAAATTTGGTATTTCTTGTTTTCCTAATGCTAGATATAGAATGATTTTCACACAAGTACTAATACAGTTGGGCCGGTTAAATATTGTTTCCTTTTCGGAGGATTATCGCAGCACACTAGTAGGCATAGTGCTAAGGCGATAGCCGATGTCTTTCAGATACCATAACAGAGCAGCTTTGGTGGTCAGTGCTCTACAAGTGGAAAAGAATCCTCTTTGTGCTCCAGGACCTTGCACATCTGTGGGAGTGCATTCAAACTATGCGTTACCGAGATGGCGACTATCGGGTTTTCACGCGGCTCTAACGTTGAGTCCACCTCGCGGGGCTCGGCCTGCCCCTAACTCCCCAAAAATGAAACTTAGGTTTATCCCATACTTACAATATCAGTCTCACCCAATATGGATGCTAGATGTTAATATTGTACTCATAATCTTGTGACAGTACCGAGAAATGTATCAGATGTCGAGGAAAACGCTTGTATTCTCCCCTCCCTCACTTTTCAAACGCCTAATATATTATTTCGCACGTATATTTCACACCCGTCAGTACTGTCTATCATGTAGTAGTAGCATGTGTCGGTTCTCCCAATATACAGACAAGATACAATACTTTTTGTCCCACTGATGTAATGAGTGCGGATTGTAACAGTGCATGGAACAATTCCATTAGGATGATCTTTTCAGTTCTTTGAGTCACCTCAACCTCTACCTCCAGTCGGGATCGAGTGCTACGTAGTATATGCAGAACAGGCAATTGACATAATCGCACGTATTTTATGCCACGCGTTCAATAATTTCGATTTACCCTCAATTTTTATGTCATTGCCTACTTTTATTTCGTCAAGTTCTTGTCTTTCCGTTTCTGTTTCAAGTACTCCTCATTCAGATCGCATTTTTCTTTTCAGTTTCACCCTGGTTTACAGTAACGCTCACGCTCTGGCTAGTGTACAATTTACACTAAACTCTGGATAGGTTGGTTTCAGTTCTACCTCCTCCATGTATCTTTGTGTTCGATATTGATGGCACAAAGTGAAGCTTTATGTCATCCGTTAGTACATCCTTTTGTGTCGGTTGGTGGTATATACAGTCTTGTAGGAATAAATGAGTCTCTCTCTCCCTCTCTATCTCAATCTATCTATCTATCTACCTATCTTTCTATATATACATATATATTGTATATTAAATAAGCATTTCTGAGATTTTTAAAGGAACGGTTGCTATTTATGCAAGGAACATGTGCATGCAGTAGGAGAACTCATTTGTTCGTAATACAGCTGATCCAAGCATGACAGTATGTGCATGTGCATTGTGGTCTCTTGGGTAATAATACAATTGAAACGTAACTATTGGCAGCATAATCCATGTCTTTGAGGCACTATATTTCTTTCTGCTTGTTTGATGAGTCAAACTATCAATCACATGTGCATACCATGGAAAAAGTCTGATTACTTTATGTTCTGAATCAGCAAGTTTTGTGTATTACTACTCAACCTTTTCCATTCAACAATTTTCCCGTATTTATCTCTTTTTGTTGCGACATAAGACAAGAATTGCAACTGAACGTATGATAGGCAATCCAGTATCAGTAGATTATATTTGTATGTGCACTCGGTGAGAATGGGGGTGATTACAATCAGACTTTAGAAATCCCGAACATTTGCCTAGGTACCTGAAAAACGTATTTCCTAAAGTGGATGAAACCATGTTGCTCGATATATTGGAACAAAGTGATAATAACGTCCAGAAAGCCTCCGAGAAGCTATTAGACTTGGGCTACGAAAAACGCAATCCAACCGCTCCGTCTAGAATCTTAGCAAGAAAGAAAGAAGAAGAACAAGTATAGCACAAAATTACTATAGCATCTACTCGTTTTCACTACCTATTCGAATTATAATGGCAACTAATACTTTTGTGTTATAATGTTTCAAAAGGCGAAAACTGAACGGGCTACACCAACACCGCCACCACGGATGAAAAGTTTGGAGGAGAAAAACAAGAGTAGGTAGTCGTCTCTAGGGTATAAAGTGTTAGAGTGTAGGGTACACATAATTGGGGCTGTCTCCAATGTTACAGTGAAAGCTCGCCTCATGGAAAAGTATAAGTCTGTACCGGAAAGAGTGATAATGCTCGCCATTGATAGTGTCGATTACGACGAAGAGAGAGCTATACATATACTGGATATTATGGTTACTGAAGAAGCCACAAGGCCGTTATGTACATCCAGCAGCCAAAGGTGTTTGATCATAAGGCATTCATAACTGTATATCGCTAGCAGAACAAGTAAACACTGAATGACTAGAGTTCTATTAATTTCCGCAGTAGTAGAAGTGAGGACAGAAAGGATAGTCCACCGATTACCGAAGCTATCAAATTAACTGCATCGCCAGTAAAGAAAGCTCTGAAGGATGGAGACACGGAGAAATGCAAGCGTTCAAAGAACAAGACAGATATACCCAAGTATGTCACTGTTTGTGATCGCGGCTAGTCTAACAGAATTTAACGAGAGGATCAGTACAGACATGCCATGCATACTGTTCATTTGTCACAGGGTATCACGAGGGACGAGCACTACAGAAGACAACGAATACAAATCGCCACTGTTAATCAAACCTTCCGGACCAAATCGAGACTTTGCCAAAGGCGCAAATAACGACCTGCTTTTGTATGTGATTTTTATCGCTCTGAATCTGTGATTTGATAGATACTGCTCATGGTAAATCGAAACATCCATATGCCTTTTCAGACCAGACTACGCACCGTGGTCGGGCCCAGATCCCGCTTTGCTAACAAAAGAGAGCTGTACAAGAACAATAGCAGTAGGCTGCGACACTAGCTTGGTTTCTGGGCATCGTTGCCTGGCCAAAGGCCCCAACTCAGAACTGCGCAAGGGGCCACTGAGGGAATTAGCCGAGGGTTCAATTTATTCGCAGCGAAATGCCGCCAATATGGAAAGTCGTGGTAAATGAAACATGTGCAACTGTTTCTTTCTTAATTTTTATGTTTGTTGAGCAATGTCAAGTGATCTTTTGTGTTCCTGATAGTTTTACGTGCACGTTCATCTCGCAACATGAGTTTCGTGTTAAGTATGTTTCCTTTACTTGACGGTTACTCTCGGTCAATCAAGAAAAAAATTACTATCTCTAAATTTCACATTCACTATGAATGGTAGTGTGCTTCCACTACAAAGAAGCACTTAGTTATGCAGGAAGCAGTCAAGCTTTGGTACCTTCTTGGCTAGTTTGGCTCGCGGTTTTAACAAATTGAATTTCCATTAAGAATCTTTACTGTTTTACTTTGATCGTTGCTTGCCATTCGATAGATATTATTTATGTTTCGTTACGAGTCTGTTGCTTCTATGAATGTCTCAGTTGACAGAAAGAAGTCATATACACAGAAGGTAATGATGCGCGAGCGCGGGCGCGACCACGAGCAGATAACGCTATAACGTTGTTCAAGTACTGCGTATGAATGAATGGCTAAATTTTAGCAAAATATCGGGGCCGTAAATCGTGTAAAAAGAAGAGGGTTCAGATACGCGCAGCAGAGTCGTGCTAATTGGATTTTGGGAGATGTATAACGCAGTGTTAGTCCAATCATAATGTGCTGGGTTCTATGTGAGATTACTGGAAAGCTTCCACCTCTGACATATCTTACCAACTTGTATGTGTACATAAAAAATGTCCAAGTTTTTAATTCTACGGTACAGCTTGGAATCACCGACCGTATAGCTTTCGATCAAACATTTTTGTCCAATGGATCTTTTTACCAGATTTTCATACCAATACAGTTTAGCAGTTGCTACTATTTTATTGATAGCTATATGACAGGCATCGTATTTCTTTGGATATTTGTGAGTTAGTCTTTTTCGTAATCTCTAATGCCAAATTATTGTAGCTCAGTGTTATCTTAAGGACACTTTAATGTTGAAGTCGGTATGACATTCCAATCAATAGACGAATGTAACGATAGACTTCTTTTATAGAGTTAACTGCAGACTGAATGACGAAACCTCGTGTGCCAATTACAAATGAAAATCCGTCGACGATAGTTGTCAGTTCGTAGGAAAAAGATAAGCTCGCGCGTGTGTTCTGTATACATGTACCAATTCTGTCCGATGTCAGTGTCAGAAGGGTTTTTTGCAGGCTTTGCCACCGGGGTAGCTTCACATTGAAATTGAGAATGAGCACTAAATAATATTTCAACATTGTCAAACGCTCCTTAAGATTGCAGGGAGTATCGCGTCGTATGATTATTACCAAAATTCTCAACTAGTCTGCAGATTTACGGGCAACTAGCGCCAAGATATTCAGTATTATAGAATATTTAACCTAAGCATAGATTTTTAAGGGGATTCAATTATGCGACAAGTATTGGGAAAATAGTTTTTATATACCGTGTACATTCCAAAACACGACTCATAGGGGCGACGAGATAGATACACAATACACACATTGCATATCCTCAATGCAAACTCCAGTCGATTAGCATAAAGTACGTACGGGCCGTAACCGAACTAGGGTTTCTAATAACTGAACCAAAAAATCTTAATGTTTATACACGCTATAGTAAAATTGATGTACAGAAGTATTTTCATAGCTTAATCCAAGAGTAATCCTGCCTTTAAGAAAACCTAATATGTGAATAAAGAGAAAATTAATAACAGACGGGCTGTGGATGAAACGTTAGTTGAGAGCTATTTTTATAGCTTTTTGACTCTTGCAGAAACTAGATGGGAGAAAATAATATATTTTGACTATATTTTGAGTATTGCCGCGAATGCAGAAGGATATTACCGGAGTTAGAGTGAATGAACCCTTGGGTTAGATTGGGGGAGGAGAAATGTCGTCGGAGTAGAAAGCACCTTTCATCATGTTTATTTAGAAATTCGATTTTCCAAGATGGTACGCAGATAATTCGTAGTTTGTGTATGGGATCTGTTCCCGAGAGAGCAAGTGTTAACCAATTATGTAGTTGTCAATCCAATTGCTGCGATTGGTTGGGATTCTCGTCCATACTACCACACCCGCCTCAACCACAAACACTCTTCTGCCTAGAGGAAGCACGTCAAGCAGTTCCCCCAATCTCCAATTATATGTAGTTTCTTTGTCGCATAGTGATGAATTTGTCTTTCGATGGAGAGTTACGTGCAATAAATGCCAGAGTGAGTTGTACTACCGCCCAAACAACGCATCTACTTTACCACCTAAAATGCGTCTGTCCACTGCGGCTTCCCTTTTCTGTTAACGATACTAGGATATTCTTTGTATGTCTGACCAACTAATGTTAACAAATAATGGTGTTGTCCTGCTCGCTAAACAGCATTGCAAGTTCCATCCAACTACCCTCTCGCGTAACACAATATCATTTTATTGCATTTTATTCGCAGAAATAAAAAAACTATTTTTAACAATCTTTGTGCAATACTAAAGTATCAAAGAAAACAACTAACTACTATATTTAGATATTTTTCCGAATAACGTCTGAATTAGTATAGTCGATGTAATATTGGTACGGATCACACTCACCCTCTTATTAGGGGAATTAATCGTGCTACTGGAGGAATGCATTCCTAATCATTTAGAATAAATAATCCACACTCATGGCAGCAAGTAAAGGATAGCTAGCAATGTAATCGCGATGTAAATCAGGACAGTGTACTACTACACTGTGTATATTTGCAAATAATGCAAAAATTGTATTTCGTTGTACCTACACATATCTGTGCAATAAAGAGTCATCTGTAATCACTTTCAGAGTGAACGGCTGTTTATTATTCTTGCAATGTCGGACATTTCCTTTATTCGCATAGAATCTACTCTATGCCGCGTATATGCCTACAATATTGGGTCATTCAGGGCATCAATGTCACAGAAATTGCAAGTACTACTTGATATTTGGTTGGGAAGGGTGAGAACGCTCTATGCGCTACCACCCACAAACTTCTAGCTACTCGGACACTCCTCTATGTAAGCTGAGATAGCACTAGAAATTTGTACAACGCCCAATGCCATGTACAGCAAGCTCAACTGATTCTGTTCACTTTCCCCGTTTGATACACAAGTTAAGACGGACAGAATCAATTGCGTATGCTTTACACCAGTTCTTATCTCGTTTATGACCACTCACACTTACGCTACCTAAGTAAGTTACTGCTTTTACAATATACTATACACTATATATTTACTATCTAATCCCTGCGCAATTTAAAAAAGAAAAAGGATGTCCACAATTATGCAGACCTAACTTGGGAGGTGAAAGGATTACGACCCTACGCTGCTATATATGTACAGTGGTTAATTTGACATCAACCAAGAAACAAATAATAACCTTAGAATTTAAGTCGTATATTTATACTTCGTCTTCCTTCAGTAACATGTTTGGTATGCCGTCGATAATGGGGAACTTTCTGCCAGACTCTGGACACAGCAAATCCCCATTGATCACTTCAACCTCCAATAAGACATGATGGACTTTTTTCAGAAAATCTTCATTCGTCTCGAAATCGTCAACTAATGTCTGTGGCAATTCTCCAGCATGTCCTATCTGTTCCAATATTATTATAGAGCCGTTAGTTTCAACAGATTGCCATGAAATTCATTTCTATCCCAGATTAACTATATTCTGTCAATTGTTGTTTCCCTCGCACCCTACTATCGCATCTTCTAAGGAATTAACACTATGCAAGAAATCCTTTAGTCGGAACCTTTAGCGGTGAAGGATGAGTTTAATTGCTTACACTTTCGGCCGCCTTCCAGAGGGTATCCCAGTCCAATTTTGGTATTATTCTAGCCACGAATTCCGAATTGAAATCGACTTCCGAAACTTTGATGTCTTTTGCCTGTAAACACCGAAGGGACATGGGCTATCGCAGTGTGCATTGAGTAGCTGCATTTCAATTGTCACCACGATATTGACTGTCTTTATCAAAATGCTCTAGCATTCCCGAAAAGTGATACGGCTCGTGGGTTGTCTCATGCTTTCCAACGGAAATCGAGTGCAAGTAGTAACCTAGAAAATTTAGAAAGAAGGAAAAACAATGAACTTACGACAATTCCTAAGGGGTAGCCTACTGTAACGCCTTTCAAGCATTTGGACGTTAGCATATTGTGCGTCAACAGCTTCATTGCGAGCAATCGCCGATTTACTCTGATTAACTGGGATTTCAAATAGCCGACAATGTGACTTTCCTGAACAAATATCCGCGCCGTGACTTCGATCACTATAGCTATATCTATGTATACAATGCGCACAACTGGCCCCGTTCAGCCGAACACTCATCCGCTGGCGCTGCTGCGCCGGTGCGAGCTAGTGCAAGCGATCAGCAGTTTGCGGCAGCGTAGAAAAATCAACATTGATCATTTGTATTTTACAGCGCGTAGTAAGTCTGGTATGTACATACTATATATATATATATATATATATATATATATATGCTTCGTTTAATTCACTAACTGCACAAACTATATGAGAAATGAATGGACGCTTTCGATTCGATGAGTTCGCGATACAATTTGAATTTGCGAGCCCTTCGAGTTTATGAACACACAGATTTGTTGCCTCCGATCCCATCCGACCATCGGCTCTTGATGTCGGTGTGGATCAGGATTAGTGCAGATCAGTGCAGACGGTGCAGCAGTGTCGAATTGACTGGTGCCAGCGAGACACGGATTGTTTTCCCGGTGTCTTTTCATAATCGTTTTAACACATTTTCGAAATTCAGCAGCATAAACATCACATTCGGATTACCGTTTCAAGTTTATTATCGCAGTTCTTACCAAAAGTGTTTGTGCATGATTTGGAATAATCCACATTCCTTTCCTTCAAATAACAAATATATATATAATTATAAAACACACAATATTACTGAACAATTTTGCTTTTATTTATAAAACTTGCAAAGATTGCAACAACATTTAAAAGATGGATATGGTACCGGGAACAGCCACTCTTCTTCAAGAACTCGATAGTACGTCTTTGTTTCTCTAAAATGATTCGTTCCGATAATCCATCTGTTAGGTTATACCGGTACATTTTCATTGACGCGTAGTAATCTAAGCAAGCATATACTTGCTTTCCCGACCAAACAAATTTTGCAGGCGTTGTACCAATTTTCTATGTTCAATCAAAAAACTCTGTGGGCAGACCGCACGAAATGATGCCTTAAGTCCTATTGAAATAGTAAATACCTCTGCAAGACAAATAAAAACTTGTCGAGAAATCGAATCTATTTTATCGAAAAGCACTGGTACACAAGTGATTGTTTTTCATCAATGAAATGTGCCTTGTGTGGTTTTCATTTAGAAAAACTAATGGTTTTACTGAGAGACGGCAGAACGTTAATTGGGTATCTTAGAAGCGTCGATCAGTTTGCCAACATAGTCCTACACCGTACGATTGAGAGAATACACGTTGGTAAAGAATACGGAGACATACCGAGAGGCATATTTATAGTAAGAGGAGAGAATGTTGTACTGCTAGGAGAAATTGTAAGAGTACAGGGAGTTCCTATCGATTTGAAACATTTATCTGACCTTTGAGGTTCCTAAGGGAGAACTTTGACTCTGTTATAGGACAGGGAAAAAGAAAAAGACTTACCACTCACCGAAGTGTCGGTAGATGATATTCTAGATGCACAGAGAAGAGAGCAGGAACTAAAGCAAGATCAGAAGAGGCTGATGAACAAGGCACTGAAAGAACGCGGGCTCTCGTGTAATCCCGACTTGGGCCATGACGATATGTTCTGAGACCGGGCTGCGTTATGCCTATCATGTATGTTGTGCTATGCATGGCTATCTCTACGAAACCTAACTTATAAGTCTAAATATGTTGATACTGATTATAGAGCTAGGATTATTTACCTCGAGCATAAATTATTCCATCAACTTTATCGTGTACACACTCCATCCCTACATGGTGAAAGTATTGTGGCTGTATAATATTAGCCGGAGTCTTGTTAATGCAAATACAAGAATTTTCTACTTCCTCGATGCATTGTTAAACCCTTTTTTGTCTTTCTCTTCCAATCAAAAACACGTGGAAACAGATTCCATTGTCATTAATTTTTTGCCATGTATTCCTGGATAAGCCTCTGTGAGAAGCTCTTACAAAAAAGCAAAAAGAAAACTATACATTCTCCTGATCAATAATTATCTAGTGCAGGGTGATGCACTAGACGGTGAATCAGTCTTTTACCATCGAATTATCGGTAATACCGACAATGCGTAATTGCTTGGTAGCCGTGTAATGTCACTTGCGTCGTGTGTCGCTGAGCACTATACGGAGTGAATTACGACAGATATCGGCGACTTATCGACTAATTAACAAATACTAAATTACCACTGGAAAGATCCCTGATAGCGAAAGAAAGAAAGCCCTAATAAAAGTCCGAAAATACAGCGTACACGTACATCGTATTTCATCGCCACCGTTAGGCAAGTGACAGTTCTTTCGTTAGTTTCTCCCACGTTCAATTTGTAACGTCAAACAGCCCTATTAGGGCGTTTTACCAAGGCTTTTTTTCACTATTAGGGCTTTTCCGTCTAGTGCATCACCCTGGATGTATTTCATAACATAGTACAAAGTTATTCGTTGGTCGAACAATACAAATTTACGCATCCATACAAACACAGCCACACACGCATATACTCATATATGTATATCACATGATCTATGCACTCCGCTATTGTATCATATGGTTCATTTATCATTGTAATAATTAACAAAGCATATTCATATCGCCATGCGATTTCGCAGCCGTGATGATTTATTTTAACAAACGAAAATAAACATGGTGAAACAAAATACTTTTGGCAGTAATTTAAATGGAGTAGGTAACACGTTTCTTCCTCGCGTAGTACTTTCCAGTAGGCTTTTTTACTTATGTATCCTAAGTAAGTCATCCGAATAACTAAAATGATGTCTCCTGGAATGCATCTTTTACTTTTACAGGGTTCAAGGTGGATTCACTTAATTGCTTGTGCCTAAAACCATGGCCCTGTGTATTATTTGTTGATCTATGGGTAGCCTGGATAGATCGTTTCGAGTCGTTCCGATGCAAACTTGTTCCCCGCTTCCTTATCGTTGTAGCTGAGTCTTCGACCTTTTCTATCGAATTATTTGCACTGTTCGTACTTCCCGAAGCAATACCGGACGTATCTGATTCTGGTTGATTTCCGTCCAAACAATGAAGCAGACTCTCGGACAGTCCATCTTCGTTCAGAATATTCAATTCCTCGGACTCGGACTGTTCGAAGTCGCCCGTACGGGATGTAAAGCTGAGATCAACCGGACTAGCAGTTAACACACTTCTTGACAATAAATATTCCTTGAATGTGCTCGTTATAGACATCGAGCTCTGCTGCTGCTGTTGATTAGCTCCGTGATAGTCCGCTGGTTGCGGAACAACAAAATCTTCCTTCTTCATGCTATCCCTACCCTTCCTTTCCTTCTCTTCTAGATCCGCGCGTTCGCTGTATATCATTTCACTCTCGCTACTGTTGGGCTTATGGGATTCCTCTAGTATAGAAGTGCAGTTTATCGGCCCGTACACATCGAGATTCCAACTACGAAAATTGTTCGTCTCGACATTTGCAAGATTGCACAAGTTTGAACCGGATATCATCATGACTGGCTTTCGGGATCTCGGTGTCATCATTGACTCCTGTAATTCATAAGTTCAAAGTTATCCGGACGTACATTCCATATCGTTTTGCTACTGCCTCGGTCTGCCAATGAGATTATGTAGAGAGAGAGAGAGAGAGAGAGAGAGAGAGAGAGAGAGAGAGAGAGAGAGAGAGAGAGAGAGAGAGATTTTCGACGCACATTATATTTGGTGCGATCATAAGAAAAACTGGTAACACCCAGAGTCGATTTACAATATTTGGTTTCTATGAGAATGGATGGATTAAATATGTATATGCGAATAGATGGCATACCTGCATAGCCTTTGTCATTTTAGTGGCACTTTGCGTGATTGGACTCATGCTTTTGTCATTGTTAGTAATGGGAGTTAACATGTCGTTGGAAACTAAGCTTCGACGCAACAGATTCGAAGGCGTGGACGTATGGGCGGCATACAGATTCCACCGTCTGCTTTTTACTATTGGAGATAAGTGTGCAGTGGTACATGCAGCATTGTCAGCAAATTCGTCCAATTTTGCGCATTCAGCTTGCTTCGAAGCAGTCACCCAATTTTTCGGAGGAGAAATCGAGCCGCTATCGATTGTCCCTGCTACTGGAAACACAGGTTCCGAATTCTGCCTAATTAATCCCGCCTGATGGTGATTCACCGTGTCGTGCAAAGTGGTCTGAGAAGAATAAGCATCGGGAGGCTCGCTCAGTTGCCTCGACAGTCTAATAGTATTATTAGTTACGGTATCGTCGTGTGGTGGTACCTCCCCAGTGCCCAACGATTCTTCTTGCGCTGCCATATTTCCATCGCTCATTTTCCAACTTACACAGTCGTTTATGTACGATCCGTCGTAAATTCGAATTGACGAATTTGTGTCCACACCGTTCTCTTTGACGGCATCTTCCCTACCAGTAGTTTCTTCTTCCTTTATATTCACAAACTTTCTCAGCATTGCCTTTCGTTTACCCTTGTAATTGCGCATGGTTGGTGTGTCGAGGCTACCGGTGCTGCTGCTAATATGCTTGGTATGCAGAAAGGTGTCAGCGCTTGTATCAGACTTTTCCACGCCAAGTTCGTCGTCCGACTTGCTGTAGAGTACTTTGCCCGGAAGCAAGGAATTTTCCAAATTCTGCCAAACGCGCATGCAAAGGGGCAGGTTTTGGTATTAGTATTAGCTAAATACTAAATGCTGTTATTCGCAAGTCACAAACAATGTGGTCTGACATACTAATGAAAGTAATAAGGAACAAGCTCCCAGCTACACTTACGGACGACAGCATATTTTCTTCGCTGCTCGATCTTGTAATATTACATCCTATATTAATGTCCATAAATTTCTTATTTCCTAAGATCTTCTTTTGAAATATATGCTTCTTTATGGAGTCTCCAAGACTCTTTGTTTTGCAATTTTTCACTTGTCTAGGAGTACCTTGCCCATTTTCCTTGTTAAATTGTTTTACGAGCCTGCGCTTTTTAGCTGACTCTGGCATTGCCTGTATGTGAGCATAAAGTTGAGCCAAAGCTGCCTGAGTGTCTTGAGTAGAATTTGCCTTTGCCGATAACTTCTGATCTACAAAACTGAACACAGTGTGTGCTGTACCTGTCGTGTCTGGTATAGATTCGTTGAGCTGCAATACAGAAATGCTTCATGTAATACGCGACTCGTCAGATTACATAGTTATAAGCTATTTATGTATTTGGATCTGATGCACGTACATCGGGTGTCTTTGGACTGAGTAACTTTCTCTCTTGTTCTACCCAGTAAGCTCTTATATCAGTAGCTAGCTTTGGTGGAATTTCAAATAATTCAGTTCCCTTCTTAATCATGAAAGCTACTAAGCAAGACAAGTTCTGAGAATTGACATGCAAAGCTTCGGGGGACAATCTTCTTGGACACATCAAATGTGGTGTAAAAAGTGTAGCCAGACTATCGCAATTCATCTTGTTCTTGTGCTCCAAAGTGGCTGTTTTGTGCAGCAATGTCAGTATATGTTTTAATAGTATTCTATTCGCGCACGGTAAAAGCAACAAAAGCAATTGCAAAGACCTCAGCAATCTCGCGTCATTTGTGCTTGCGTTTGCGCTACATAATTCTGAAATAAAAGTAGAAACGTATTCAACCAAATTCCTAGAAGTTCCAACGACGTGCTAAAGTCCATTGACACAATTATTTACCAGCTATTTGGCAATGGGCAGGATAATGTGAATCGGATAACAATGGTTCTGGTAATTCTGCTAAAAATCCTTTTAACACGGATGCACAATCATGCACGCTAAACTTGCCCTCCTCGAGGTTTAAAGGGATGCTATGATATAGTTCGCTCTTTAACTCTTGCTGCCTAGTCAACTTGCCTGTTCTTCTGAATATGCCCTCTTGGATGATACCTAGTATTGGGGCAACAACACCCACCCACCAGTTAATAAAACATCATGTTCCAGAGATCGGAGGTCTTTTAATCTCATTTATCTTACTTTCTTCTTTGAATAAAAATTCCACCAATTGCTTCATTTGAGTTATTCCCTCCTCGGAGAGGCAAGCGCTCTCCACTCCTTTCTGAAGATTAATAGTAGACTTGGGCTTCTTGGAGAAGCTTGGTAAACCCCATTTCTTCAACTTGGCCTTCTCAGTAAGACAGTCACTGCTATTGGACAAATGAATTTATAGCATAACTCCAGATCGCAGTTTCAACTAGAGACTGTTTGTTCGGTAACAAAAAACTTACTCCTCTGTATTCAGATCGAGCTCGAAAGAGAGATGCATCTTAACGAGGGTATGAAATTGTTCGGGATTGACTTTCCGCATTCGGAAGGCCAGCTTTCCGTCCACGCCATCGTTAAAATCCTCCATGATCTCGGAGCCCATTGCAAACGGTATCTCGCTCTTTCTAAATATCCATTTGAACGAGCCTCTCAGACTTTAGAACCAGCACCAACGTTCGTCTCGATGACCCTTTTCTCAACAGTGCAGCGGCGGTTACTTCCATCGCACTAACTCAATCTCCCCGTTCTCCTCATAATACCCGCTCTCGTCGATATCATCGCGCAAGTCATAGTTCGCTATTCGCTACACCAATGAATGAAGAAACGGGCTCTCGTCTATGTACTGCTAGTGGCTAGTACTAGACACGCTAGACACATCTCGATATTACCATAAAACTTCGATATTTTCATTCAATAGTATTTCAAGTATTTAAGGAATTACGGGTTCGGACCGAAGCCATTGATTGACACATATGCGCTTCCTACCGCGTCTGCTGTCTGCCTGGAATGCTGCATGGAGTGGTGCAGTGCAGTGCAGTGCAGTTCAGTGCAGTTTGGTGCAATAGCACCCGGTGTGCAATCGGAGTGTGTTGTATACACTGGTATACACACACTATGGAAGAGTGATGGGTGCAGGCTAGCGGACGTAGGCGGGACAAGACGGGGCTCAGACACAGTCACAGACGCCGGCTTTCGCTGCGGCAACGGCGATACGAATTGAGAATGCGCGCAGTGCGTAGTGAACAAAACCACGCGAACCAGCGAACCAGCGAACCATATGCCTCGCGCAGTATCTGTCACGTGATTTCTGCTTCAAAAAGGGATGCTCATTGGCTCCGACAGTTTTCAAAGTGACTGTATTGTACCGTGTCACAATTTCGTCGCGCACAAGTTAATTGACAGTTCTGCTGTGCTTCTCATATTATTTCATAGCTCCTGCCGAAAGTAATCGGCGGAGAATGTCAGCCAACAATCTTTGTTAAAGAGAGTTTTTGTCATTTTCACGTAGTCACGCACCTTTAATTCTGCCACTTCCACAGTCTAACGTACGCCATTGACTATATAATATATAGATTAAGTATACTAACCCGCCTCCAGTGTATTCAGTGCACAGCAATGCGCAGTAGTGCATAACTGCACAACAGTGTAGATTGTAAGTTGGTGTAATAAGTGGTGTAAGTGTAAGAGCTAGTAAATGATGGTATAGATTATAGATGGTGGTACACATCAATACAGAGCTGACATAGCCTATGGGCTCGAGGAAGCTGGAGCGGAGTGGAGCGGAGCAGGAAAGCTCTCGGGTTTGCCGCCGCTGCTGGGAGCGCGAAAGACACCTGTGTGACGACTGCCAGACCTTCCCCAGATTCCCCCGAGCCAGAGTGCCGTGGAAGGGATAACATGGCCACCACCAGCCACCACTACACTGTGATGGCCACCGCCTGGTGACGTTCGTTCGTGTCGTGTTCTCGCGATATCAAATGCTCCGAAAAACATCTGGCGAGTGGTCCGCGGTGTGATACGCCCAGTTTTGCCGAGCAGAGCGCGCTTTCTTTTCCGCCAAGAGTGCCCGAGTGCAATGATGAACATGTGGAAGGTGCGCGAGTTCATGGATAAGGCGTAAGTATCGGGACAAGTTCCGCACGCGATATAACCTTGTTTCTACGTTTCTCGATGGATTCCTTGAGCCCCGCAAGCCGTCCACGAGGCTTGTTCCAACTTCTCCATCCGACCTGAAAGCCAGGCAATTGAGTTTGGCACTCTTTCCAGTGCCAACTTCGCACGTGCGCGACCCACTTGGCGAAAATCCCTTTTCCTCGCGCTCTGCCACAAGTGATCCAAGGTCTTACTTAGTCGACCTCTCTTCGGACCACAGATTGCCCGATATCCTTAAACCAACTTTCATCCTGACGCCGTTCCTCGCCTCGCAAAAAATGCTAACCCATTTCGTTTTGCACTTGCGTTGGGAGATTCTGCTGGCCATCCAATGTTTATCGGCCACCTGAAATTAGTTTCAAAGCTGCGAACGCGCACCATCGCTCCCCTCACTCAATGGATTGGCCTTTTTGCAGCAGCAGCAGCAGCAGCACCACCACCACCACCACCACCACCACCACCAGCAATAGCAATAGCAGCAACACGATATCCCCGCGCGTAATTAGCAAGACAGAGATCGTAGGGAATGATTTAAACATGAGAGACTCTCTGTTATCCGACAAACATAGGCGAAGCGGGCGGTTTACAGACACACGCTTTTCTTCTCTCGATCCGTCGCCAGTGTGGCTATTCTTGTCGCCTTGTCGAATTACTATCATCGCAAACTCAGCTATCGAATCGTACTGCGCTGGTCTTTCCATGTTTTGTTCGTTGGTTTGTGTAAGGACACGCCGCAATGGGTTTGGCCATTCATCGAATTCTTTTCAATTGCTGGAGGTCCATCGTTACATCCAACTAGATACGGTGACGATCAGTCGAATGATTTCACGCATACACGTAGTACTATGTTTCCCTACTTGTCTCTTGGTATACGTCGTTTCATCATTGCTCGTCGGAATGTTCAAGCGATTATGCACACATATGTCCATATACACAGTACAAGTGCGAGGAAGGGCTTTCTGAATGGCTTCGTACAAATGCTTGTTGAATAAGTTTCTGGTCTTATTAAATCGTTTTTATAGGCAGTTGCGCGGCGGCGGCGGCGGCGGCGGCATCCGCTTTTTCCAGAAAATCGGCACGATTAAAAAGGCAACGGACATTGGAATTAATAGCAGATTGGCCGGCCTTAACAGGACTCGCGAACAGGTTGTTCTCCATGATAAGTAATGCTGCCGTCGCCGCTGCCGGTTGGGAAAGTGCTCGTGTCTGTCTCGACGGAAGAAAATCGACTATGTATATATCGATCAAATACCAGTTTCTCAAAACAAAAATCGCACCAATGCATAACGGGCAACAAGTATTAAGCAGCAGGTGGCTGATTGGCTGACTGGTATTTACGAAACTTGCATCATCCCTGAAAAACGTGTTTTCACCCCGCAATCGCACGCGAACTAATAATCATTCCATATTTCTTGGAATTGAATGCAGTCGACTAAAGCGGCTAGTGGGAGATTCGTCGTGGGCGCGTCTACTGCGAGGCCCACCCTTATTAATTTATATGCGATCGCATCGAAAAGCGAGTTTTTTCCTTTCACTTCCTCTCGTCACGGCGGAGCGGTGTAACGCGCTTTCGATCCCATAGTTCTCACGCAAGGCGAAGCATGCCCCGTGTTCACCGGCAGGAATTGTAAAGCCGCTCTTCGAAATAATCTGGTATAGAGATACCACCTGCCGTAATACCAAAAGTTCTTCAAACTCAATGCATTGGTATTAGGAAACAGAATTGGTATTACTTATTACCACAATGCGTATTAATTATTTGTGTAACACACAACCTCGAGATGCAGCCCTCTTTTATTCTATACAAATCATACTTGAGGTTGCATCGGGACTCCTAATTAGTATATTTTTTAATGCAATTTCTGTAACTGCGTTGCGGTAGCCCCGTAATTCGTATAACAAACTTCAGCGTATACTGTGCGCGCACACAATCTTACATACTGAACATCACGTAGCGTAGCGGTTCTCAATCAGGCTGTCTTTCTGGCTCATTCCTTTCTAATCTGCCGTTGCTCTGTCTGCTTCGTCCAACAACATAGTATATGTGTATATATTAACCATGATATCGAATGCCAACGCGTCCTACTACGCTGAGGCCGATAGTGCATGTGCTCTTAAGTCTGCCGTGAATACGCTCGTCGAATGTATTTTAGCTATACTTGAATGCGTCTCCGAGCACTGTTATTAAAAACCTCTCGGTTACAACCTCTGTCAATTCTTCCTGGAATTGGTATTGAACTTCGAGTACCCTAAAAGAATGCAATAAGGTTCATAGAGATGTGCGTTGCTACCTGTTTATGGCATGCTGTATGGGCTAGGGCGTTCCATCAATTCCGAAAATTCGTGAGGCGGAAGGACATCATTACAGCCGACACTGCTGCCTCCTGAATACAAAAGCAGACGTGGCAGTCAAGTGCGGATGTAGGAGCGCGCTCGCGAACGTGCCTCTTTTGACTCGCGGAGCAGCACCTGTAGTTTCTTTCACGGCACTGCCTACCTGCTCATAGATAGCCGTATACTATGTATGTGTCTGTATATACGATATATGGTATTCATCTTAAGTGCACCGCTCCTTGGGAGCCAACCGCTTCCCCTCCGAGTAGACTTATCACTTATCACTCTGAAACCGACACATATCCGTAAACTAGTATTGCTCTCGTGAGCGGACAATTGTACACATGGATCCTACGAGGGGAAATTTCAATAGAAAGATTTGGTGGCTGAACGAATCCGGAATAGATTGCAACTTTGTTTTGAATATCCAATGTACATGTACATGTGTTTTGATATAAAATGTACAAATAGACCATCACCACACACATTGCGGAAGACACGAACGTCGAGTGCAATCAGTAGTGGCGAGCCACCATACTATCCGCTGTCTATTACAGAGCTTGGCTTGCTGGCGGACACTTTATTCGGTGGCGCGGGGTCGCGGTCGCGAGTTCCTACATAAGTACACATGTTTTACGACGACCCTTGAGCACTGTATCGCGTGCTGTAGAGTAAAGGGGCATGGGTAGCGCGGCAGGCACCGTAGTTCTTTAACGGTTATTTTATCTATACATCTATTTGATCTGTACTGCAATACAGCTGTATAATTCGAGAGTTCCCTATATGTAGATCTGTAACGCTATAAAGAGGGGCGATCTCTTTCCTATCGCTCCTTATCGGAGAGGCGTCAGACAAAGAAAACAAACACCCGGCAAGATGTCAGTAGGAGATTCACCCTGGTCTGGTTTCAAAAGCGGCCAGCTTGCCATACACGTAATTTGAATGGAGCCATTGGAAAACTGACATTTGAGCGTTTTATATGCTTGTTCATGTACCTTGACGTGGTGGTGGTGTTGGCCACTCGGATATTCCCGAAAAATGCGGTCTATTCTGTTGACAATGTCGGACAATGCTCGTTGCGTAATCAACAGGTGCTAATAGAAGACGCCTGCTCGCTCACGACGATATTAATTATGGAGGCTCGAATTACTACACATGGCACTGCGCTCATTTCAAAATTCGTCGCATTTCCATTGAAGTTACAGAGATTTGATGTAATTGCCAGTAAGTTCTGAAAGCTGTTTTTCATGGCTGCACTTTACATTTCCAGGACCAATGTAGTGATGAACTACACAGAAACGGAAGCCAAGGTCCGGGAGGCTACGAATGACGACGCATGGGGCCCAACAGGTACTGCTGCAACAAATCTTATGGAGATACATACATATGTACATATCTATACCTAGATTCTGCACTAGATAGAATGGCAAGGACGATTCTACGTTAACAACGACTTTGTATGAGCGTGACTAAAGCGGGAGGTGGGGGTGATGCCGGAATTGCACCGAAAACACATGGAAAACCAATCCTGAATAATTCATTTTCGTGGTTTTCCTCATGTTTTTCATACTTCCCGACATTTTCCGGGGCTGAAATTTGGTGGGGAATGTTTTCTTGCATCAAGGAAGAAGTGATATAAATTCCAGAGCCCCAGCTCAAAATTCATTTTTTCGCAAATTTTTGCATATGTACCCCTTCACAAATTTTCGATTTTTCGAAGGTTCTGGGACTTGGACGAACGCTTGATTTTTCGATTGTTTGAGTATCAAAACGGAAAGAAAACATGAAACCAGTGGCAGAAATGCCGGAATTGTACCGAAAACACATGGAAAACCAATCCTGAATAATTCATTTTCGTGGTTTTCCTCATGTTTTTCATACTTCCCGACATTTTCCGTGGCTGAAATTTGGTGGGGAATGTTTTCTTGCATCAAGGAAGAAGTGATATAAATTCCAGAGCCCCAGCTCAAAATTCATTTTTTCGCAAATTTTTGCATATGTACCCCTTCACAAATTTTCGATTTTTCGAAGGTTCTGGGACTTGGACGAACGCTTGATTTTTCGATTGTTTAAGTATCAAAACGGATAGAAAACATGAAACCAATGGCAGAAATGCCAGAATTGTGCCGAAAACACATGGAAAACCAATCCTGAATAATTCATTTTCGTGGTTTTCCTCATGTTTTTCATACTTCCCGACATTTTCCGTGGCTGAAATTTGGTGGGGAATGTTTTCTTGCATCAAGGAAGAAGTGATATAAATTCCAGAGCCCCAGCTCAAAATTCATTTTTTCGCAAATTTTTCCATATGTACCCCTTCACAAATTTTCGATTTTTCGAAGGTTCTGGGACTTGGACGAACGCTTGATTTTTCGATTGTTTAAGTATCAAAACGGATAGAAAACATGAAACCAATGGCAGAAATGCCAGAATTGTGCCGAAAACACATGGAAAACCAATCCTGAATAATTCATTTTCGTGGTTTTCCTCATGTTTTTCATACTTCCCGACATTTTCCGGGGCTGAAATTTGGTGGGGAATGTTTTCTTGCATCAAGGAAGAAGTGATATAAATTCCAGAGCCCCAGCTCAAAATGCATTTTTTCGCAAATTTTTGCATATGTACCCCTTCACAAATTTTCGATTTTTCGAAGGTTCTGGGACTTGGACGAACGCTTGATTTTTCGATTGTTTGAGTATCAAAACGGAAAGAAAACATGAAACCAGTGGCAGAAATGCCGGAATTGTACCGAAAACACATGGAAAACCAATCCTGAATAATTCATTTTCGTGGTTTTCCTCATGTTTTTCATACTTCCCGACATTTTCCGTGGCTGAAATTTGGTGGGGAATGTTTTCTTGCATCAAGGAAGAAGTGATATAAATTCCAGAGCCCCAGCTCAAAATTCATTTTTTCGCAAATTTTTCCATATGTACCCCTTCACAAATTTTCGATTTTTCGAAGGTTCTGGGACTTGGACGAACGCTTGATTTTTCGATTGTTTAAGTATCAAAACGGATAGAAAACATGAAACCAATGGCAGAAATGCCAGAATTGTGCCGAAAACACATGGATAACCGATCCTGAATAATTCCATACCATATCTTGTGAAATGTTGCCTTTCGTGGCAATTCGATGTAGGGCGAAGTTAATTGTACTGTGTATTGTCTGTTACTTCAGGGGCAATGATGCAAGAACTGGCTCAGGCCACATTCACGTACGAGCAGTTTCCTGAGGTGATGTCCATGCTATGGAAGAGGATGTTGCAAGAAAACAAACGGAACTGGCGTCGGACTTACAAGGTATCATCCAATTCCTTTTATCCAGGCGTTCGTCTATCAGCTTGAAATATCTAACAATTCCGTTAGATTTGGACACTTGATTTCACTATTCTCGAGGCGTCTTTCGCTGGCTAAATAAAATGGTGTCGGATATAATTCCATTGTTTGCGATAGAGTGTCCACTATATCGTATTGCATTACCTTACGCAGTATGTGGATGGTCATAGTTGAATGAGACCGTTTTTTAGAAGCGGGCTTCAAACTATGGACTATCGGCTGGTACAGGAATAGATTCCATCTTTATCATATTTATCCAGCGTTACTTTCATTTCAATGTTACTTTCATCCTGCTTTAGTCACTCCTGCTCCTCAATTACTTAGTGCGTAATGGCTCGGAGCGAGTAGTTTCGTCCTCGAGGGAGCACATTTACGATCTCAGGTCGTTGGAGAATTACACCTGCATCGACGAATTTGGCAAAGACCAAGGGATAAATATCAGGCACAAGGTCCGAGAATTGATCGATTTCATTCAGGACGACGACAAGTTGCGAGAAGAGAGAAAAAAGGCAAAAAAGAACAAGGACAAATACGTCGGCTTATCAAGCGAGGCGATGGGAATGCGATTCGGCGGTGGGGATAGATGGAGCGATAGCCCAAAATGGGGTAAGAGCGGCGGCGTTGAATCATACAACGACTGGGACAGGGATAGTCGAAGTAAAGGATTCGAAGACGCAAATAACAGGTAATGCAGATGGTGGCACCCCTCATTTTGCTTTATTCATAAAGCATTGATGGAGTGCCACGATAGGAACAAGCACACTTTTACTTTATTCCAGTGACGATGGCGAAAGGGAGGATTCCGACAATGACGCTCACCCCAGTCCCAAGAGAGGGGGACGCGAGTACAGGGACACAATGGAAAGTGTAGATCGGGTTGGCAAAGCCACACCTACATCAGCCTCTGCTGCATCTGTAAATGCGTCGCCAGCACGAGCGCCAAGAACAATTAAGAAAGTGGATTTGGGCGCTGCCGCCAACTATGGGAAGGATCTGCCTATCGTAAGTAATCCTTAGTGTATTCCCGTTAGGTATTAGCGGCAAGTTGGAGACAAGCCGCCAATTGATTAATTTCTCTGCTTTCGATGACATTTCAGAGTAGCGTAATCGGTTCCCCGAACAACAACTCATCGACATCGCCCAGCAAGCAGCAAAGAAGTAAAAACGATATATTGAATGATATTTTCGAGTCACAAGCTGACAGTAGCAGCGTCAAGCCAATGGGGGACGAGGATGATGACTTTAATCCGCGTGCAAACACACAGCCCTCAACACCATCCCAAAGTGTAAACGCGGACTTTGGCGATTTCACGAGTGCTTTCGGCAGTCCCACTGTAAAGACGAAAGAGAGTAATGATGAGTTCGCCGACTTCACATCGGCTTTTAATAACTCTGTGACAATATCAAACCCACCAGTACAGCAAGAGGCACAAATCAATCTAATGGGGCAAACTGTACCCAATATCAATAATCCAGTGACAGACAATGTGAATAGTGCAATGCTGTTAAACTCGCCGGCTTCCGGCGTACCCGTGTTCCCGACCATGACTGCCGGTAATAGCATTGCGCAAAATCAACCTAGTACGAACCTGTTCGACTCCCTTAGTCCGCAGGTGCTCAATAATCAACCGATATTCAACAACAATAACACAGGTACGTTACCCCCTGGCACAACTTTCTGAGAGCTTCAATTGCTCGAAGCCTTGAATCAAGCCAAGCTCCACTGGTGATGTTACATCTGTTACAGCAGCCATTAGTACGGATTTGTTGTCGGATATAGATAGTTTTAACTCATCAACAACGGTATTGCCGGACAACAGTACGAATAACAGCAACAATGCAAACCTATTCATGAACGTGAGCTCACCACCCCCAGCCAATGTTGTACAAGGAGGTAAAGCCAGTCAATTGTTTGTCATTCAATTTATACTTTCCAAGCCGTTGGAATGCCTCATTATGTGGAATGTTTGAAATGATTAGCTAAGTAGCATACGATATAATTCGCAAATCGGCGGTATGTGTAGAGACAATGTAATGCCCCCAAGAAAGCCTTTCCTTCCAGCCTCAGCTAAGGAAGAGAATATGGCTACGACTGAAAATCGCCCAATAGATGCGGCTAACCGACTTTTGGAAGAACTGTGCTCCAAGGGCAAAATCAAAGCAAACTGTGAACTGATTGCATTGAAATCGAGCATATCGGAATATGTTAACTTTTTGCCTGGCTCTCTTACACCGCAAAAATACGCTGGCATTGACGCCGATCCTAAAATTGATCCAGTAACATATGGACGAATCTTAGAAGAAGTGATTGACAAGTTCGATGACAATTGGCCCCTAGAAGAAAATGAGTGGGACTCGATAGTGGTAGATCTCTTCGTCATTAACGGCGCATCGGTACCAATTTTCACTGAGTCATTGACAGCCATGGCGGCTGCTTTAAAATCATCAACTCACGAAAGATTGACATTTACCATTGGCAAACTTCTAGAGTTAGTAATAACTGGGGACTGCTTGTTTTCTGCAATCGTTGATGCATGTAAGGTTAAAGCTCTGAATCCACTGGAGCAAGAGGAGCACGATGAGATTTGGCGAAAAGCAATCCAAATACTGATTTCTTTACCCAGTCGAATAGCTAATAAATTCAAAACGAAAACCTTTGATACATTTTTACCGCAGAATTATACAAAAAATGTCAGTTTCCATGTCGGTCGATCGATTGCTTTCCTTAATGACAGTCTTAATAACAGCGACGCCAAACTGGACTTGAAGCCACTCGGGTTATTGATGAGTAAATTAGTAATTGCAACGGATGCAGAGAATCTTGCTCCCCTAATTACGATCTTATCGGAATGGTGCGTCGAAAACAAGAGTAACGAACGCTATCTGATAAAGGCCGTTTTGCAAGGATTGGACAACCGGAGTCTAGAGCGAGTAGCGGTGTTACTTCTGAAAAATTGTGCTCCCAAGTTTGGAGTGCATCACATCTTCGGAGACTTGATTTTGCAGCCCAATTGGAAATACGCATTAACCACGAAAATCCCATTCATGCGCTATTACAATGACGAAAACTTAATTATCAATTTAGTCGCTTATCTGGCAGGCTCTCTAACCGATAATCACATTCTGATTGAGTTATTGATCAAACTATTGGATATCTGGGGCGACAAAACTGCTTTGAGCCACACGTCTTTGGATCAGCATAAGTACGTAACTAAGCTTATCATTCTTGCCGTTACTAAGTCGAAGGAGCACGTGAGTCACAACGAGAGAAATACAATTCGTAACTTAGTTTTCTCGGGAGTCTCACGGCATCTTGAGTCTACGCACATTGTCCAGCGAGCAATTGGGATGGCTGTAGGGGAGATTGCCTGTGAAGCCCTACTCACATCAAGCGATTCGCCCAAACTCAAATTTGAGTACGACAGTATGCCAACGGAAGTACAAGAGTTTGTTGAGAGCCTAAAGACTTTAGGTAAAATAAAGGATCAACAAGCGCAAGATAAAGGAGAAAGTAAAGTCGAGAGACTAGCTCCCGATAGGAGCGACATCGCTTTTAATTCAATCGGTGATGAAAAGTTGCACAAATTGGGGGTCGAGTGCAAGATCTTGCCCAGACATATCGAGACGGGAGTGGTAGGTGACAAGAAAAAGGACCAAATCCCATCGAGAGAATCTGTTTCGCGGAAATCCGCAATACTGGGGGCTGCCAAGAACGAGGACAACGACGAGAGTGGACCGGAATTGGACAGTGACGATGATCTAGTGCCATATGACATGTCCAACGATATAAGAGGCTCGGCGAAAGTACGTCCAGCGTACTTGCGCGATCTTAGGGATAATTTGGTGGACGAGAAAACATTAAGCGATCCAGACATATTTTCAGCATCGATAGAAGGTTGCGAGGACTTGCTATTGTCACAGCTGCCAGCGGACGACGTGTCTTTCGCCCTGGAACTGTTAGAGATTCTTGTCAGTCTCAAAGAAAGTTGTTACGTGGAAAACTTTGAATTACTCAGATTCAGATCTTGTGTGACTATAGTAACGATATACCCCAAAGAATGCGCTGAGTATCTTTGCCGTCAATTTTACTTGCCAATAGAGAGATATTCCGTCAGTCAGCGACTGTTCTTCTTGGACACTCTAGCCGAATCTGCCAGAAAACTCTCGGCAATGCCAATTAGCAAGAGTAATGCCAGTGAGATTGTTCCAGTTGTATCAAAAAGGCACGAAGACGTTCGTAAGAAGGTGTCGTTATACATTAACACCGATAAATGTAAGCAGTACAATGTATTCTGCTGCGATGACTTTAATGAATTCGAGAAACCGGAAGGACGAGCTATTGATTGGAAGGATATTGTTAACGAACGAATCCGGAGAAACACGAAGATATACGCACATACCGCTAAGCCCTCCGAGACATTCGAGAATAAGTTTGCAAATGTTGCTTCTTCATTCTTCTACCCTCTTCTGTATGGCTTCGGGAAGCAAGGTACATGCTTTGCCAGCGGCTTGCAAATATTCCCGGATCAGCAAAATATTCTTCTCATAAGATTCTTGAAGACACTGTCAGCTATTATTCTCGCAGCACAGAATTGTTTAACGGCGCCAAAGATGGGTAGGGAAATATTGGAGTTATCGTGGAGCTTGCGTTATCACGATCAAGCAAAAGTTCGGCTGGCTATGGTAGAAAATATTGCTGCTGTCCTAATCGCTCTACCTAAAGAAACCATTGTCAGCGAGATGTTTCATACAGTCATCGAGATTAGAATATGGCTACTTGATATTTCGCAGAACGTAATTAGCGGCGATTACGATAAAGAATGCGGGAGTTTAGGCTTAAGAGTAGTAAATTTGATCGACTCTGTATTAGGTTCGGCATTCCAGAACAATTAAATGTATCACAGTGCGCAAAATTCAACAGGAATTTTCCTACTGTTCTCTCAGGGCTACCCTTACTACTACTACTCCATTGTTATTCCACAAATGTTGAGAGTAAATTGTACCCCCCATGTATTGTTGTGTGGTATGCGCCATGTACAGCCGGGGCACAGCGTAAGGAAATAAACTTTCATCTTCTGCATATTTCACCCATTACACATTGTTACTGAGAATATAATACTTCTTTACATTTGAATATATCTACTTAAGGTGCATATTCAAGAATCGCAATGCGAGCAGTGAATGGAATTTTCCTCCCCAGGTCCAATCGGATTATCCTCTATTACGAATCTTCTTACGCCGACGTCAGTGAACGCGACGAATCAAGCGATAATAAATAGCACAACTTCCGTGCCAGTCGGCTCTACCTGGGCCGGCTCAGGATTAAACATAGATCTCGACAACATTATGGGGAGTAAGGGTAAACAATCTGGACCAGCACCGACCATGAATCAATTGGCCTGCAATAGCCCGCAACATCAAGTCAACCTTATGCGTAAGTTCATTGAAGAATCAGTTTTACGACGTCGTCGTTGATTGCAGCATCTTGAGTGCCCACTTGATTTTTGCAATATTTTTAGCAACACCAGCAATGGTATATTCATCCTCGCCGATGATTCAACCGCCGCCGCCGCCGCCGCCGCAGCAGCAGCAGCAGCAGGCGCAGCAACAAGCCAATACAGCATTCTTCCCTGCATTTCAGTGAACGGTTTTCCAGCAATCCGCCAATAATACGAGTGAGTGATATCGGAGCGCAAACGAGACAGTTCGAACAGAGTGGAGGGCTCGTCACGAAAGATCTATTTATTTAACACAGAAACCGGGAAGATATCTCTCCTTTCCAGGCTGAGTTTAGTCTTCTCAATATACAGGGGGTGCAATTTAAATTTGATATTGGATATTAGATCGCATAGACGCGCGAAAGAGGGGCGATGCTGAAGGTATTCTAGAAATTTGTATTTGCCAAAGGCTACTGGTTTTTCAAGTGAAAGGTTTAGTATTGCAATGATTCATCAGTATCCTGCTCTGTTATTAAGTAAAGCGCGAACGTACTGAATTAAGCGTCGCCAGCATTGCGTTATTAGTTCTAGTAAGTAATTCAAGGCAGCAATATTAATGTTTGTATATTCACATGCACCTTTTCGTTACGGCGCGACGGCGGTATGTACGGTATGAAAGTTTCCTCTAACATTCCGCAGTATAAATGTAAGCGCACTCTTGTAACATGCGTTATGTTACTTGGATATGGTGCAAGAGCAAATCCAGAGGGACATGTATTCACATCTTTTATATATGATTGTAAATTGAACTCCTTGACGAATCAAGATTTTGCCTTAGACGCGCAGAGTGATGAAAGAATCTGTACAGTCACCCCGATAAGAGAGGGTCTTTCGAGAAGAGCATACGCACTATGCGGGCAAAAGTTGACGAACGGCACGTAGTAATTCGCCATGAGGAGTTTTGGAGAACTTGGAGCGATTGTAAGGGAACGGCTAAGCACATCGCATCACACAAGAAGCCAGCGTCGATCATATTCATCTAGTGCGGCCCAGTCGTGGATATTACTGATAGGCGTTTCTCTGTTAAAATTAGATTTTCACGAAGCGTGTACTATTGCAGGATTAGAATTATTTAAGGAGACTTGCAGTATAACTAATGAGTAGATGCAGGATACATCGTAGTCCTGTTGCCTCGTCGGGAGGCAAATATATGCACAAAATCGGCGCAACCGGACGCTTTTGCGCTTGAGCAACTTGCTCCATTCAGTAAGGTGATTAAACAATACTACATTACGCATTTACGGTCCGTTGTACATTAATTAAGGACACGATGATTGCGTAACTCCGATAGGTTTAATAAACTTAATTATCCTTGTGATTGAGTGGTATTTTAGAACTTTTTGTAAAGATAACAAGCCAGGCCGCAGGAGGCCGCAGGATGCGGAGTCGATGGCATTTTTTTGGTTTCTCGTAACTAATAACGGGAGATGATGCATATCATTCCAGATGAAAGTTCCGCGGTTACCAAGGCAAGAGGCCGATAATTGTTACTGGTTTGGCACTAACTGTGGGTCTTGCCTCTCATCTTTATATGTATGCTGCTGGTTCGTTGGCAATGATTTTACGCATCTTTGCTGCATGATACTGAAACATATCGCAGAGGAATTTCTTTTCGGATAAGCTCGAATATTTATTAGTATAGAAATTTGAGAGAGACATGTATTGCATGCAAGTATCGTTTCAGTATCATTCTCTAATGACTGATTTTTAATGTAGCCGTGCTTGTTTCTTACACGTGTAGAAATGACTCAATTACTACATAATATCACAACGTTGCCGGCACATTATTTCAGAATTTGCAGCAAAGGACGATATTGTCTGTGTTCCAAGTGAATGATATTTTTAACTGCGTTTGTTGCTTTGATGGAGTATGTACAATATACTACTGTTATTGTAGTGTCTCTTGGAAAAAGGTGCCCCGTGAAACAGAAAATAGTAGTCGTTAAAAGTATCGGGCGATTATCGAAATGATTCTCTATGATATTAAGTTGTTGTATTTTTACATTCAAGTGTCCTCATCGACCTGAATGCGAATGTAAGATATGGGGTTTTCACGCGAGTCAGAGACTGATTCTTGTAAAGGAGGTGGTGGCCCTTTACATTTTCCATGATTTGATCATTTTATATGTAAGCAAAATGTTAACGTAGATGGGAATATATTTTTTAAGTATTAAAATATATACGTGTGTACACACGCGCGCGCATGCACGCATACTGCATGCGGTGTGTCTGTGTGTGTATGGCTAATTGTACAAATCTAATGAAAATAATTACTAACAATATAGTCGGCACCCGGACCACCTAACAAGTACTGTATATGTACAGGCACGACTATGCTCTATAGGATCATTGATTTCCGAAGCTCAGAAGGCCGAAATAATCTTTTCTCATTAATCAAGACACCATAACGTGCGACATATAGTAATATCATGACACTATACATCACGACAGACTGTAATATAGCGTGTCACTGCATGAATGCACTTTCACGCTGAGTGATCCACCGCGCCTTTGCGCAGTGTCCACTCGAAGAAGTTTTCATTCCAGTTCGATTTAGCTCTGGAATAGGCGCTCATTTTCCCTCGAATCCAACTTCTTCTCAAGATGCGATGTCATTGTCGTTTAATTGAATAACTTTCCCCATTTTAGCTTCAACTTTTTCGCAACTTATGCGCGACTCTATCTTATTGTCAGTATATATTATATAGTTGCACGCGCAACTCTTACGGTATTGCAAAAGAGGAAAATATACGCGCCGTGTATCGTGCGTACATATCATTAGAAATCGGGGGTTTCAAGAAAGAATTCGAGCACTGTATGCGTACAGCCTTTCCGATGGGCCCTGCGTTTGCGAGATAAATTAATACAATACAAAAGTATTATCCTTCCTCTAGGAACTGAAACAATGATATATGTCGCTAACGCTGTACATATAGTATGTGTATGCCACTGTGAGACTAACAGATAGAAAATAACTCTGATTTGACGACCGCGGTACTCGGCTGAATATTGTTTACGGTGGACTCGATGATTATTGTAATTATTGATTCAGAATGTTATAGTGAAAGCACACGGTTTGGTCGTTATTAAATGCTCATTGGTGCTGGTGTTCTTCATTATTGCCGATGCGCTTTCTCTGTCTCAATCTTACACTTGCCTCTTAATTTGTTTATTAATCAGTATTCATCATCACAACACAGCCAGAAAATGTAGTATGCTTTTGATTATCACTCTGATCTTGTTAAGAGTGGAATTTCAGGCAGATGACAACTGACGCCTCATCTAGAGAAACGATGGCACGAGTCATCGATATCTTTTCATCAATTCCTGGACTGCATAGTGCGTAATACACGATAGGAGAAAGAGTTGGGATATACGGGATAATGGTAGTACAAACTAACTAGGCTTATATAAATTAGAAAATCATTATATTTTACAGATGGTTCTTTGTAAAATGACATGTATACCGTGTGAGAGTCTGAAGTCAATAGTACATGTAGCATATGGAGAAGTCTGGATTCGTGATGTGTTGTCAAGTCTGATTGCTAAAGTGGCTTAAATATACAAATTTACAGTGATAACATCGCAGTGTCAAGTGGCTCGTCGAGCCGGGGGTTTGTATTGATTTGAATTGCAACTATTTTAAGGAAAGAAACTTACATCGAACTTACACCTAACGCGATATCCGTTGTACCTCGGAGTTGCATGATGGGTCAAAATAATATGCAATGACGTTCAACGATAGATATAAAAAAAATAACATTTCACTCATCTTCCAGACCTCCTTTCGACTTCTTCTTTTTCTTCTTCTTTTTCACGGGACCCTCAGCTTCCTCTGCATCGCCATTCTCGGCGACTCCATTCTCTTTTCCATTCTCGAGAATGCCGTCGCTCTTCCTCTTCTTCTCCTTCTTCTTCTTCTTTTTCGGCGATTCTTCTTCCACGGACGCTACTATTTGAGCGGCCTCCTCTAATGCTTCTTTCATGACGTCTATATTCTTCTTTGGCACCTCGCCAGTCTCGTAGAACTTGAGTCTGTCTTCTACTTGCTGGCGTAATTTCTCCCCAAATATGTTGGTGGGTGTGTCTGCGAAACAGTCGATTCTTGAAGCGATCGAACACTTGTTTGCCAGATAGCGTGAGATGCGACCCTTATTCTTCATGCCAGCACGTCCAATGAACGTCGAGTGGAAGAGCAACCCGTATTTTGGCGTGTTGCCCCGAGTCTTGAGCGCTCGGAACAGAGCCTTCTCTGCTCCTAATATCTGCACCGTGGATGCGGGGTATTTCGCTAAGTTTGTCAGGCTGCCCGCATGCGCGATTAATCTAGCTCCAACTTGGTCGCCTATTAGTGTCGCTAAGTTGGGTGCGACTCCTGCCATTTTTGACCGCAGATACTCTGCCAATTGTTTCCTGTAGTCGGCTAAAGCAATCACGCGTCCGGCAAACATTTCGATGTTCAAGAGGTCGACAGGACTAATGTCCATTCCCATTGACGATTTGGAAGCGTCAATGATCGCTCGTGCCTTCGCAGTATCCATTACAATTTCTTCGAGAGCTTCCAATTTCTCCTCCGTAAGTTCCTTCCTATTCTTTATTGCCTGCGCCACTTTCGCGTACATGTAATTCTCCGGAACTATTTTGACAAGCTCCGGGAAATGATAGCTGTACCACTCTCTGCAATGAGAAAGAACGAAATAATGATTTACGTCGGTAGGAATTTCTTGACGATTGGTCAATCGCAATATCTATACCTTATCCGCATACTAAACGTGTTGACATCCTTGTCGAGCTGATCTAGCAAAGCGATACTCTGTATAATCATGTTGTCCACCCGGTGAACATTGAACTTGACCTTAGCCCTGGAGTAGCTATGTCCTAGGCCAAGCTGTGCTATACCGGAACTCTTGGAGGTGAAACCCTTGACCAACTTGTGAAAGTGGAATCTTATTCCTCTAATAATTTCAGGAATGGCACCGGTATGGTCGCATTTCACATTCAATTGCTCCGCGATACTGGCACCCAGCTTCGGGTCACCTACTCCCAGCACTATCTTTTCTTTCTTTCCTGCTTTCGGCACACACGAGTCTAAGAATAACAATAGATCTTCCGGCACTACCCCCTCCGAAATACTGTTTATGTTCTCCAATGCCGCAAGAGCAGTTTTGAATGGTGCGAATCCAACTAGTCTGACAACAGAGTTGAATCTTGCTAGGTCACTCACGGATTCTTCCACCTGAGGCAGGAGCATCCCTACCTCCTCGAATTCCTTGATCGAGAAGAGAGCATAGCCGGCGGCATGCTCATAGAGGACGAAGAGTTTAGACTGGCGAGAAAACATTGAAATTATGTGCTGAGTCGCGCTGGCATACTTTATTCGGACGAGATTCGGACTCCACCGATCGACTTTAGTTAGAGAGTAATTGGCGCACCGAAGCCATTCTCCAAAGAATTACACACCGACCATAAAAACAAACAGTCCCATTGAGCGGAACAGCATGCTTTTTACACGTGTCTTTCCGCGTTCTGCGATAGACAATAATACCTAGAGTACCGCTCTTTTCATATATGTCGGAGAAGAGAAGACTTTTCATTATGGGATACTCTACTCCAGCTGTATATAAGCGTATCGCGCCTAGAAGCACCCAACTGGTCGAGCAACCTTAATACAATGATGCTAAAGAGAAACTCGCCACACTACTATCCCTCACAGCGTATAGCAGCTAATTTCCCTCTCAAACCATCTACTTAATATAGCCTTTTTATTCTCTTGGAAGCGGGCAAAACTTCATTTCGACTCACCATAGTTCTCGTGTCCTATATTCCATTCAGTGCCCAAGAAATTTGGTCAGGAAGCTTGGCGAGGCATTACCACGGATTACAGAAGGACCATGTCGCCCATGTGGTGCAATGCATGTGGTGTTGGCTGTGCTCTCCCTCTTCCGGATGTAGCACTACGCAGTCATGTATACACGGCGTCACGAAAGATGGAGATGTCAATGTTTCCTGTGATTCGAATAACACGTTAAGTTGCTCGCTGCGCCGCTGTTCTCTGCGCTCACTTATAGCTTTTCGTCGATGCGCATAATAGAGTTAGCATATTCTTACACGTACATACTTATATATATTATTCCCTGCAATAATTTAAAAATGATTGCTGCCCGATGAGATATATCCTGTACAGCGTGCTAGGTTTATGACTGTTTACGACTTACTACCGTGCCATGGACTGCCGTGAACTCCGTGAACGTAGTGCCGTGGACTGGCGGACTGTGACTGTGACTGACTGGCGCAGAGCAGAGACTGCTGGTGTGCCCTCGAATTCCGAAGTGCTCTCGGCTCTCGGCAGTTTTCTGGTTCTGAGTTCCGCTCTCCGGAATCATTCTATTAGGCACTTGATACACATCTCCAGAAGTCAGAGACCCCCATGCAGGAAGCGTCTTGTGAGAGAGTGAGAGTTCCGTGAAATAGGTTGTTGGCCCGCGGTTGGACTCAGCCTAGCAGAAGACCGGACCGGCCTACCGGCCCGCCAACGGAGGTTATGAGTATACATGTCGACTGAGTGCTTGTGATTGCCTTTGGTTTGCACTGGTTTGCACCACCAATTTCCACTTTTCCCTCCAACCGAAAGAATGGAGTCTCGGACACAATTCAAAATAAAGTCGCCACCGAGCGACGCTATCTCTGCGGTCGAGTTTGGCCCGAATTCCACGCAATTTCTCCTGGTTTCCTCGTGGGACAGCACAGTGCGGCTGTACGATATCCATGCAAATACAATGCGCCTCAAGTACAATCACGACTTGCCGGTGTTGGATGTCGCATTTCAGGTGATGGGTCCGCTCCAATCGTCTTGTTCCCTTATTCACTTTACTCTCTAATGATAACGATCTCCTCGACAGGATGCCGTCCATGCGTACAGCGGTGGTTTGGGCTGCGCACTCAAGATGTACGATATTAACAGCAACACAGGTATCCGTCCGAAATTGGAACTTACTGCAATTTTAGTGTGGTGACACGCGAGGATAAGGTGGTATCTCTGCTTTCAGAATCTGTGATGGGCACTCATGAGAAGGCGATTAGAAAAATAGAGTACTGTGGAGCTGTTAATGCCATATTAACTGGTGGGTGGGATGCCGCTGTTAAGCTTTGGGATCCCAGGACACCCACCTGTGTGGGCACGTATTTGCAGCCTGACGTCGTACTAGCTCTCTCTGTCTGTGGGGATAAATTCATCGTCGGCACTGCCAAGAGGAAAGTTTGTATTTGGGATCTTAGGAACATGGCTGGTATGTTCCAAAGACGCGAGAGCAGCTTGAAGTATCAAACAAGATGTATCAAGGGCTTTCCAAATGAACAGGTATTGTTGATTAACTTGGACATGCCTGCAAGGACAAATGAGAATTGATATTCTACACAAGGCTTATCTTTCGAAATACAGGGATATGTACTTAGTAGTATAGAAGGCCGAGTGGCTGTCGAGTATTTGGACACGACACCAGAGGCACAGAAGAAGAAATATGCATTCAAGTGTCACAGGATAAAGGAGAATAATGTCGAACACATTTATTCAGTGAACGCCATTAGTTTCCATTCCACGTACAATACCTTTGCTACCGGTGGTTCCGACGGATATGTGAATATTTGGGATGGTTTTAACAAAAAGCGTTTATGCCAATTTCACAAATATAATGCTGGAGTTGCCGCACTGAGTTTCAGCCACGATGGTTCCGTGTTAGCTATAGGTGTTTCATATTTGCACGAAGCGGAAATACCCTTGGGTGGAATCGAAGAGAATGAAGTTTATATAAGATACGTGAATGACCAAGAAACTAAGCCAAAGTAATACTAGCGATATTCTGGCATTTTGGCCCGAGTGAACTAGGAAATGGTACGCCCGAGGTTGAGGCCTATGTCGCTACGGCAATGTCAAGCCGATCTTGCTGCCGATTTACATAGCCATGGACAGATAGACATGCTCTATACTGTCAATCGTTTGCGTAATGTAAATACGGCCGGTATTTTACATTTTTATATCATATTGACCGATTCTCCAAGCAGCAGGTTGACCTCTTTAGGATTATTAGGCTAATCAATTCTGAATAAAGTATTCTTTTTTATAAAAGCTATTTGTGCCAGTAATGGTATATATATATATATATATATATATATATATATATATATATACATACATACATACATACATACATACATACATACATACATACATGCATACATACATACATACATACATACATAGATAGATAGATAGATAGATAGATAGATAGATAGATAGATAGAAGACCTAACGAGGAAACAACACAACTACTTGTCTTTCAGGAATGGAGTATATGTTTGGGTAAGAATTGAACAAGTTGTATCTTAGAAAAATGTATATTTGCTCAAACTTTTCGAGTAACTAAATATAGATCTTTACAAACAATGCATGGTTCATGGAAAAAAATCTGAAAGCAAGGTCCACTTTTGCAGTTTTAAAATGATAATTGACAGGCTTCTCCAAGTGCAACTGGAGAATTGATCTGCATTTGACAGTTCACTAGAAAGAAACATGTAAGAAAAGCAGACCTTATAAGGGCACTATCCAGACATGCTCCGCGCGTGTGGGTGTGCGTGATCTCGTATGTCGCATATAAAAGTATTGTCAGGATCAGTTAGTCGTTGAAAGAAGGCGATTATAGATTAAAGATCTTCTCGTGTCAGGATTATCGGAAGTCCGTGTTGCCAAGAACTGAAAGTTTACACACTTTGTGTGTGTGGCTGTGTGTGTTGCATCAGAAACGAAACGAAACGTAACTGGATAACACGAATACCTTAGTTATCCACAGAGTAGTACACGGTGGATCGCGTCGAGTTCGACTTTCTGTCAGGATCATAAAACAGCGATAAAAAACGGAAAACTCGTTGGATTTGAGCAGCCTTCCAGTTTAGATAACTAATGCTGCGACATGCATTGTTAGCAATTTAACAATTTTTATAGTTTCTTTTTGGAATAACAATATATACATAATATTTAACAATTTGTACTAGAAATTCCCTGTTGCGAGGCGTGCCCCTAGAAAACTTGAAATATTGTAACGTATATGCAATATGCCAGCTTGAAACTTTTACGCTTTTACGCTTTTCCGCTCTAACTTTCTATCCGGCTGTTGATAAGATTAATTCGTACATTTCGAAGGGGGCCCCTTTCCAAATCAATTTCTGGCCGCTATTACTTCATAAGCAATTGCCTTGAATTAATGATTTCTCGCATATGGTGCTCCCACATCTCTTGTGTAATTGCAACGGTATCACGAAAAGCTGTGCCGGCTGCCGGCTTCACAGTTTCACGCTTCTTTCTGAGCGATGAACTTCCTCAGAGTATTGCGAATCCAGTCATGGGTGGCGAAGCTAATTCCTACCGCAATCGGCCCTTTCACCCAATTCATGCTCAAACCTTTGTAGAAGGCCATTACGCCTTCTTCCCTGAGAACCGCATGCAAGTAATTTATTACTTTCTCCACAATGTCTGCTTTCGAGATGTCAGTGTAGGTAAGTGTGGATAGTTTGGTATATTAGATTTGGAAGATTCGTTCTCTCTTACCTATAAATCTTGACGATCGTCGAACGTATGGTACGGTAATGTGAACCCTTCACCGCTGAGGTCTGCATTCTTCTCCTGACGATGTCCAAGGGATAGCTGCTAGTTTGAGCAACCACTCCGGCGATCGCGCCACAAATCAGTGACGTCGAGAACCCAGGAATTGCCACCGTGTGCACTGTTCATCGACATGTAGCCATCATCGAACATGAAGCACGCACTTGATAAACGCCGCCATCAGACTTTTCTCGACAAGCGTCGCTATTAAAGTAAGTACAGTCCCAATATCGGGAAACAGCCCCGACGTGCCCCACGGGTACCCTGCTTTGCGATCATAGACGAGCCACTCTCGTTCGTATAAATCACGGTTTCGTATCGTGTAAGCACCGCCTCGGCGTCGGTCGGGTAGATGAATCAAGTAGCGGACTCACCGGTTAAAAAGTTGCTCAGCAAGTCATACGTGAAGAAACTGCAGCCGGCGTATGGGATCACACCGAGAAGTGTTGCAATGAAACCGCGATAGTACGCCATGATACCCTCCTCCATGTAGATTCTCGAAAACACCTGTCGCAAGGTCTTGTACTCGGCCTTCTGCGTTACGGCCATCCTTGCTCTCATTAAGTCCAAGGGGTACGTCGCGCCCTGTGACGTTACTCCCGCTAAGGCACCAGCGAGGAAGTTTAGCCCTGGTTTCTTCGTACTGGCAAAGAAAATTATTAATTACTTTGAATTATTTACTTCATTCCCTTTTGGGCAGTATGATTCTTCATTCTTCCGAGCTTTAAAACAGTTCCAAATAAAATATCTCTTACGCCTCAGTTCCTTCTACATTCAAAATTCGCTTCCACTGTTCATACGCAGTGAACTGAACTGCTGAGTATGGCACTATTCTGACCATTGTCGCACTATTCCCCCGCCATAAGCTAAGTAAACCCTCTTTTTTGACAGTGTTTATTAAAAATTCGATGGCTGCTCTTCCGGAATAGAGTTGCTTCGAGATTTGGAAATTGATTTTTGTCCGATCCAACGGTGCTATCGTCGTCTTCGCCAGGGCTCCAGCGATTGCACCGGCCACTAAGCTCGTCCATACGCGCTGTGTGTTTGAGATACCATTTCTTCCACAATGTTTCCCATGCTTGCTCTGGAATTTATTAATATCTCCTTACAAGATAAGTGCGAGAGCGAGCACGTGCGCGCGCCCTCCAAAAACTCGAGTGGTCATTTCAAGCCAACACAACTTACCATAGGCTCATCACTCTTATTTTCCATTGGCACCGAACTGGCAGATTGTACCATCGACTGTTGTTTCAATGCTCCCGCCGATGCCACGGAGGCCTGAATTCTTTCAATAACTATTTGGCTGCTTTCGACAGGATGCGTCCCAGCGTGACCACCCATAACTATTCTATCGCGATTCAGCCTGTGAGTCTTCTATACTCATATAGCAAACTCCTCAGCGGATCCAGCCCCACATATTCGAACAATGATCTGAAAGTACACACGGCTTTGACTTCGCCCTGCTACAGAAAAGTCTGGAGCATTCCGTTACATACAAAAAGACTAGTCAAATTGGACGATGAGCCTGACAAATGGTAGGGTGATTGTGATTTAAGGATCTGGCGGTGTATTAATGAACCCTATTAATATGTCCCAGTCCATGTTCCCCAATTATCATTCCCCATGCACTGTAACGACAGAAATGTATACATGACAGTACTAGTACTTAATGATAATGCGTCATCTTCTACCACTCTCCCTCTCTCTCTCTACACTCAAGTGCAAATCCATCTTGGAGCGATTTCCAATAGATTGTCGAATCAATCGGTAGGTTTGATTCTTAGCAAGTACAGGAACATTGTGGCCAGCACGTACCATCCACAGAAGCTAGCTGAACAATCCCGTAATGTCTATTCTCCTAGTTGTTTATGTAGAAGAATTCTTGGTAATGATCAATTATCCAAAAAAGTGTACAACCAACGTACCTATACACATACATATATAAAAGCTGTTGGCTAGTTTACTTGGCGGATCTGACCTTTGATGGAGAAACTTGTCAAGGAAGCAATTTACGCATGTTCCACTTTGCACATTCCGCTCACTCTCTTGAGCATGCACAAACTTTAATTAATGAGTCAAATATTTCTTTTTCCTCAATTTGTATTAGTAAAGGTGAGTATGGAATGTATTTGGTTCTTTCAATTGTCTTTGACCGGAGAGAACTTCCCGGACCTGTGGAAAGTGGATCGAGTTCTAGCTATTATAATTTCAGCTTTGCTCATTGAAAGTATTGCCTGATTCTCTTTCCTTATCGATAGAACTATCTCTAGCATATCGTAAGCACTTGCACAGCCAAGAATAGACCAACGCATACTTTGGCATCTCCCTAACTCTTACTAAGAATAAGACTTATCAAGTTAAGATTTGGATCTGGTTGGACAGGCGTTTCGCGAGACACGAAGTTCAGGACGATAAATAGGTCGATTTGGTAGAGTGAGTGCTAGCAGTAATGCCCGCGCGCTCTGAATGAACTATAAAAATCGAAGATTTCGCGTAAAGTTCTGTTGTCCGGATCGAGTGGTGGTCGAACTGCGACTTAATAAATAGCAAGTACCTTCGCAGCAAACTGGTTTATCAATTGAGCCCATTTATACTTTATCGTAATATTTAAGGATTAATTGGACACGAGTTTGACTGAGAAAATCCAGATTTCGTGTTGCAGATAGTAAAGTGAAAGAGCGTCGTCAATTATCGGTCAATATATCATTGACATTATCATTATCATGCGGAACGTACTTACTATATGTGTATATATAAAGTATAAGCGACAAGTAATCACTAGCCGCGCTGTTACGAAAGTTAATCTTCCAAAGAGTAGTTCTGTTTACAATTCACGGCCTATCACTAACGTAAACGTTTATCATTAAAGATAAGATCCGAAGTGCAAAGATAATTGAAGCACTCGTGCACGAAGTGGCGATGCGAGCCTGGGGGACCTTTTCGATCCTGAAAGTCATACTACTACAAGGCAACTAGACCGCCATGGTATTATGCGTTAATAATGTCACACGAAGAAGCAGAAGAAGAAGAAGGGGCAACGAAACTTATCGGTAGATAGCTAACAATTTATGCAGATTCGTTCGATGAAAGCGATCAGCTTACGTAATGAGTGTATCGGCGATAAAATCTCGATAGAGCAGCACGAATAAGGTTGCGAGATTAAAGCAAACCTGTCGTTGTCTCGCTTCTCACCCGCATCTCACTGCACAGCGCATCCCAGGCGAATGCAAGAAAGTCGGGCAAGTAATTAGTTGATGGTCAACGCCTGGTAGCCTAAGGAATAATGCGCGCAAGGCGTCCTGGCAAATGCAACACATTGCGGTGAGACTGGGTGACAATTATTCTACTTTGGGCACTCGATCACGCCTGCGTTAGAATACTAACCGAGAATGGGCGTAGTACATACATATGTTAGTTTAAGTTGGACCGCCCACATCTTTAGATTCAAGTGAATAAACGTACCGTTCTTGATTCTTCGGCGAACTGCGATTTCTTCCTTAGGGGCGAACTGATAGAAATCGGATTTGAGACACTACTTTTGGGACTGCGGGGGACGACAAGAAGTCGCGATTTCGACTACTTTGTTTGGGAGAGCACTCACATTTATCTAACTGAAAGATATATAGCCCTCGCACCCGCGTCGTGCTACTATCTACTGCTGCCCACTGCTGCCTGCCTACTCACAGTCACCTCACAGCTGCCTACTGCTACCGCTCCTACCGCTCCTGCCGCTATCTACTGCACTACAGCACACCAGCACACCAGCACACCACAGCAACCACAGAGCACAGTGCAACGCAATCTGCCAATGGTCTATCACAGCCCGGTCCCGGTCTGCCCTTCTGCTTCTGCCAAGTGCATATTGTGGTATTGGTGTGGGTATATGTATACTAGACTACAAGAATGGAATAGGAATAAGGATATAGATCTAGATAGCCGACAATCTAGTTCGATCTACCTGAATGTCACGTGACCGCTCCCTGCTCCAGAGCTCCCACTGAATCGTGAATCGTGAATCGTGAATCGTGAATCGTGAATCGTGAATCGCGTACTCCCACTGAGCAGGTTGGCTGGCACAGGCAGATTAGCTGTTTGATAAAAGCAGCGTCGGTGGCGTCTATTGGCGAATGGATCGTAACGATAGCAAGTCGTGTGCGTAGTAGTACAGTTGCTTTTATGAGGTGGCTCGCCACCGTGGAACTGCTGAAGGCTGAAGTAGGCTGAAGTAGGCTGAAGCAGGCTGGAGGTGACGTGCCCGAGGCCAGGCATATCGCTACTCACTCCGAGACCTCCGAGTCCGAGTGATATGTTTTCTGAGATTGGAGGAGGGAACATACGGTGAATTGGTGGAGGTGTATACGTCATCGTAGTTTCAGGTTTCAGGGCGGAGAGTCCTTTGAGCCAAGTGACAGCGCAGCCACGTAGATCAGCCGGACTTGGTGAACAGACGTAGTCAGCTGTCTGGCATCGCTCTCTACTTTACTCTTACTTCTCTTCCCGTGAGCTCGGTGCAGTTGGGACCAGGTGGGACTGTTTATCTTGTTAAAGGTACGAGTCTCGGTCGATTGGCGGCCTTCCTGAAGTACGCCGTCGAAGCACTCGGCACACTTTGAATTGTCTTGGTTCTCGGATTTTGGTTGTGCCAATTTTCCACGTGCCAAGCTTACGCTGAAGAGAAACTGATAGCGACGTTCCGGCTTGATGTCCCGTGTACTCCCGTAGCAAAATCGGCTGCGGCGGACTTGGTCGTGAAAAATGCCGCATGCGGCTGACAATGAGAGATAATGATTGTTAGAGGAACGACACAAAGGGAAAGTTAAAGAGGCCAAAGTCCTGGAAGAAGAAACTAGTGCCCATCATGAAGCCCTTCTGATAAAGGCATAGGATTTGCACTCTTGACATTTCTGAGGACGATGCGCACCATCGCTAGAGTGAGGTCTTGACAACACTGCCGCTTGATACATTAGGCAATGGGCAAAATGGCTTACAATTTATGCTTGTGGGAACTGCTTATACTTGGATGTAGCTTACTTGCGCTATCTGCTATGTCTGAGGATGATCCACCAGAGTACATGAGCAAGGAGGAACGCGAAGCTCTAAAGTTTGTAACGGCCATTGGTCTATACACGGACAATCTTGTTTCCTCGGGCAAGTGACGAATGATCATGGTTACTGTTTTATTTCAGGGAAGAAGCAAGGGATATGTTTTACCATGCGTACAATGCATACATGGTAAATATACTTTCGATATATATAGTATATATAGTATATATATTAGGGCGACAGTTATTTAGGTGATTTTTGAATTTTGATGAGTGTACACCCTAGATTGGTTCCAAATAATTAAAGAAAAAAGAAAAAAGAAAAAAGAAAAATAATATTCCCAAAGTTTCAATGCTCCATCTCAATATTAAGACGTGCCAAAGCCACCTTTATATAGGTGGCTTGTATACCTTATACATATATGTGTCTGTACGTGTATACACCAAGTGTATGCTAAATCCATTCGTTGGCCGGTTAACTTATTAATCCTTGTATGATACATTCGCGAGGGTAACGACAAAACTCTATTATCTGTTAAAGGATAATGCTTATCCTGCCGATGAACTAATGCCATTAAGCTGTAAAGGAAGGTACCGGGGGTCAGAACCAAATAGAGGGGATATAGATTCTACTCTGGGAAAGTAAGAATCACTCGCTCCAAGGATCGTACTAACGTTATGTCAGCTTTAATTACATTATATATATATATGTCCTCTGTGCTTACAGCTTTTCCTTAACGCTGGTGGATACTCTAGACACTCTGGTCGTACTAGGTGACTTAGAGGAGTTTGAAAACGCGGTAAAACTTGTCGCAAGAGACGTTAGCTTTGACACTGATGTCATTGTGTCCCTATTTGAGACAAATATCAGAATGCTCGGGTAAAGGCAGCATCAAAGTATAGCCTTATCGCGGTATAGAATAGTAGCATATGCTGGTTGTGCCGAACAATGATTTTATTTATAGGGGGCTGCTGAGTGGTCATATTCTAGCTGAATACTTGCAACAAAGGGCGGACATAATGCCATGGTACAGAGGGGAACTTCTAAGTTTAGCCAAAGATTTAGGATACAGATTCTTACCGGCGTTTAATACTACTACCGGGATACCATATGGCAGGGTAATAAAATTCACTAGATTCTCCTGAGAAGTGTGGCATTAACACTAGTTTACATGAATTTCTTAGATCAATCTGAAATATGGTATGAAAGGTGTACCTATGGAAGTATCGAGGGAAACATGTACTGCATGTGCAGGCAGTATGATCTTAGAAATGGCTGCTTTATCAAGACTAACGGGAGAATCAATTTTCGAAGTAAATAATTTAGTAAATCGTGAAAACGGCTACAACACTTTAGAGAAAAATTCCATCTAAAGCAATGATTTCACGTAGGAAAAAGCACAAAAAGCAATGGATGTTTTATGGAGAATGCGGCACCGTGGTACCGATCTTATGGGTTCTGTGTTGAATGTGAATTCCGGCGATTGGGTCAGAAGAGATTCCGGAGTTGGCGCCGGTATTGACTCTTACTATGAATATTGCCTTAAGGCATACATTCTACTAGGCGATGAAAAGTATCTTGGACGATTTAATAAGCATTATGAAGCAGTAATGAAGTACGTGAGTCAAGGTCCGATGCTATTGGATGTACACATGCACAGGCCCAACACAAACTCCAAGAACTTCATGGATGCTTTATTAGCTTTTTGGCCAGGCCTACAGGTGGGCTTTATATCGAGATAATATATATTCTTCCCACAAATTGTACCTATACATTTTCCACCGTTCACCTACATTGGCATGCATTATTTTAGGTGCTCAAGGGTGATATTAAGCCAGCTGTAGAAACACACGAAATGTTGTACCAGGTGATGCAGAGGCACAACTTTATACCGGAGGCATTTACGACTGACTTCCAAGTAAACATATAGTTTTGTATATAGTGATGCAGCTAAGTGAGAGCATTGAATTTATCGGCGATTGTTGTGAACAGGTGCATTGGGGACATCATCCATTGAGACCGGAATTTTTAGAATCTACTTATTTCCTTTACCGCGCCACCGGCGACCATTATTACTTGGGAGTTGGGAGGAAAGTGCTAAAAAGTTTGCAGACTTATGCAAGAGTACCCTGCGGATACGCCGCTGTTTCTGATGTTAGAACTAATAAGCATGATGATACAATGGATAGCTTTGTGTTGTCAGAGACCTTTAAGTATCTATTCCTGTTATTCGCCGAACCCAGCGAACTCGTTTTGGATTTGGATGAATTTATTTTTACTACCGAGGGCCACCTACTGCCATTAACATTGGCTTCTATACGCACTAATATTTCTTCTGTAAGGGCAAACAATGAGTACAATATAATTACTTTGACATAATCACTAATCCTTGTACAACTATGTGTTTCACATCAGGAGTTCGAACGGGATGTCGTGCATGTCGATGAAATGGATAGAACGTGCCCCAACAGCTTACACTTATTCCCAGCGTCTGTTAGACAACCTCTGCGCAATATGGTAGAGGATGTATGCCCGCGGCGAACAATTAAGAGAAGACTGAGTGCTGCGCAATTTCAAGTATGTCACTCTGACAAGACTACTCTTTCTCAAAGATTACCTTCCTCGCCCCATTCTTCTCTAATTCTTGATTTTTCAACCAGGCAAATAATTTGGAGCATTTAAAGATGTTAAGTGACATGGGCATAACGACACTTACTCTGGCGGATGGGCATGTTCGATTGCTACACACCTTTTCAAACGTAACTTGATTTCACTTGAATCTCTCTAAGTCGGCGTATCTCGGATTAGCGACGAGCATACTATAGAATCGTTTTAATGTAGGCGAAAACTCCGCGAGATTCTGAGGAAGGCCTTTTGTTTATGCAAGAAATGGTGGAGATAAGCAAAGTGCAAGCGCAACAAGCTGAAACGAAACCGCAAATAGTTACATTCATTAAAACGAAAACTAATCCATCACAGAAGGTGACGCTACTGGCGGGGCCGGCAGATTTTGGATTGGATCTGCGAACACTAAACGAGATCACGGCGAAAGTCGTGTTTGCCTTTCCCCCAACCGCATGCACCGACCTTGGAAATGCGAATCAAATAGCTGGCAAGATAGCAATTATGTTGCGCGGTAATTGCATGTTTATAGAGAAGGTAGTTAGAAAGGCCAATTTCAACCTTGTTGTTACTATGCTGATAAGAACATGACGTGTCGACTATTGTTAATTACAGGCGAGACGAATTCAACAAGCGGGTGCTGTCGCCGGCGTTGTTCTAGACAGTGTCGAGGGGTCTAGCGCAGCGAATTCGCCCATGTTTGTAATGTCGGGTGACGGAAATACCGCCGACGATGTGATGATACCTGTCGTGTTCCTTTTCAGTACGGAGGCTATTGAACTGGTGAAAGCCTATCTCGACTCGAGTAGTGATCTTACAGTCAGTCTTGGTAAGAATAATGGTCCGACCAAATGAAATGAGGCAACCGCACGATGTGTCATGCACTTCACCTAAAGATCAGCCAATAAAAAGAATTATGGCGCCAATTTTAGGAAACTTTATCTCAAAAGAAGAGATACAATTAAAGGCACCCACTGACTCATCAATGTTCGAACGCCTTCAAGGATCTCTGAATTCGTTCCTGTCTCGGCAAGCGTCGCCACAGGTCTGTATCCCTTGGTGCTTAGCTATTATTTTCATTCAGTACTCTATACTTTGGATTGTAGTCCGCATTAAACGGTACTGATGGTCTTCATCATGACCACGTATCCTATCGTATCGTATCGTATCGTATCGTATCGTATCGTATCGTATCGTATCGTATCGTATCGTATCGTATCGTATCGTATCGTATCGTATCGTATCGTATTGCTTACGTTATAGCCAACATGATGTGGCCTGTGCTCTACAAAGAGCATCGATGCCTTCTCTTATGTTATAGTATTTCTCCCTTTTTATATTCCATTTAATAACTAGGAGTCGGATCTTTGCAACTGTTACTTTATAAATCTGTTTTATTTCAATAGACTTATCCTATCCCTGCAAATTTGTATGTCTATCATCATAGCATATAGGATGTTCAATTCATATATATTTGCCGAATGCACTCCACCTTTACTTTACTAGCTTTCCTGGCTTGACTGGCTCTCCACTCCAGCTACTTCAACATTTTTGTACCTTTAACAATCCTGCGCAGTGTGTATGCAAACCACCCCTTTGATAGCCCATTTATGGATGTGCAATTGGATAGCCTTATTTTTTATAACAGACATCCCCAAGCACCGGGACTAATGTGGACTCTGTCACGACTCCTGAGAGTAAGAGCGACGATGCGAAGAAGAACGTTGTGGACTATTACAATCTGCATGCGGAAGTTCTTGAAGATCCGTTAGATGGAGAAGTGAGAATCACGTCATCGTGTGTACCGCCGCGAAATACTGACAAGTCGAAGGCCCCGAATCTTATTGAAGAACGGTGGTACGAATTGAGGGAAATCTTTGCTAATTCTGTATATTCGGAGGCACAGGAGAAGGCAGGCTTGCAAATGCGGACCTACATATTGGAGAGCTATTATAATTGGATATCGAAAGAACGCGGTATCAGCGACGAGTCATTTAAAGCATCCCTGCGCGAGAAGATCTTGTGGTTCCTCAAGGAACTATCGGAAGTTCCGCCAAATCCCACCATCTCGAAGATGGACCAGCTTGATGAGGCGAATAAAGTTAGACTGTGGCGCGAGATCTTCTTTACGCGACTGGACACCACAACATTAAAAAGCAAAGCTATCGCTACACTCCTTAAAAGTCAATTATCTGAAAACGGGGCCCTTCGCCGATTAAGATCCATTGTCGATCGTATCAATACAGCACACAGCAAGCAGGTGAATATGCTTTTGCGTCAGGTGCATTCCGTCTCGAATAACCCGTCGCCAGCAGATGACCTCTTCTTCGAGCACCTTAAGAAAGTCCTACGGTTCAAAGAAGCTCTTGACGAGGAATACGACGAAATATTGCAACAGTTGTCATCTTCGAGTCAAACAGCGAGCGATGAGAATGAGGAGGACCTGAGCCGTTCAGCGCAAAGTGTTGAAAAGATTTCGGAATTGAAAAATGCCGATCAAGTTCCTAGCGCAATACTAGTGGAAAATTTGCAGAAGAGCATTCAGAGTTATAAGGTCCTGGATTCCTTGAAGAAAGTGCTCGATGATGAGCTGTCGGGATTTATGGCTGATATGAGTGATCACAGCAAGAGTGGAAGTAAAGGCAGAGAACCTGCCAAGATCAAACCTGTTAAACTCTACGAGAGAAACATAGAAAAATTGGAAGAGCACGAGCAGTTCCTCTTTGAAGTACTCAATGCCGCGAGAGCCTACGTAGATGGATTCGATTACACGCAGAACAATCATGAAAATTACCTGGACATTTTCGATACAGCAAAGATTTCTGCCGAGCAGGCCAACGATGAGAATACTGAATCGAAAAAAGTCGTTATTAATGCTTCGCCAAAGAATCAGAGCGAACGGGAGAAGTTTATGAGTCGGTTAAATAGATTAAAGTATAACATTGAATACCTGAAGAAGTTCCAAGATGTCTTAAAGAATATGGAGTCCTTAACTGATTTGCGCAAGAATGCAGACACATTGTTGGATTTAGCAATTGATAACTTAAAAATCAAAGATTCAATTACTAGCGGAAAGCAGGCTGGCGGGCAAACACCTGAAGAGACTGCAATAGCCGGCGACACTGAGAATAATGAAGCATCACATAGAGTTGCGCTAAAAGAAGGTGGAACTATGCGCGATCAGGTTTTACTTGATGAGGAACACAGCACGAGCAACACTGCAGAGAGTGATAAAGTTATTTTAAAGAGAGACCAAAGTCGTTTACCCGACGAATTAGTAAAAGAAGTCAGCCCAGTACTTGGAGTCGCGGAAAAGGAGAAGGAAAAACGCTCATCGGGATTTCGTGGGGATATGGGAGTACCCGACGGTGATCATAAAGCCGTAGAAAACAATGAAGTAGATAGGCAACGAAAGTATGTAGCGAAAGACGGAAATGTCAAGGCAATTATGAATTCAGTTAAAAAAAGAAGAACTGTCGTCGACGAGGTATTTGACCACATTTCCAAAATCGAAAGTATCGAGACAATTATGAACTCACGAAAGAAACGAAAACATATCGCCGACGAATTATAATAAAGGCTTCCTCGTTTTAGTTCGAATTCTATTGATTAAGGTGAAACTGAATAGACCTCGAATAGCCACAGGCCTGGCGAACCTATTAGCTCGGCATTTGATATTTTTTCACTGTAACTCAAGCAACAAAGGTGTGCAGTAAGCTTTAATCTTTTTATATACAATAAATCAGTTAGGAGATACCAAATATTTAATGACGCCAGTCCACAACACCGCATCACGGTAGCACACTCCTACGGGTATGCCAAACACCTTGGGATCTAGATTGATGTTCGTGGATCGGTACACCTATCCACGTTACTTTCTCTACACCTACGTAATGGTAAAAGTATGTCGGACATATTGAAGCGCGGCTACAACTTGTGCCAGGCGTTTCTTGAAACGTGAGTGCGAAAACGAATACTGCGCGAACGGCTCTAACCGCTCTACGATTTAAATCTATCGAGCAATGTACAATATGTTTTCTCTGCACAGCTCAAGATACGCACTTGAGGCGACGCGACGTTTCTTTCCGATTTCTACAAAGCTTTCGCCCTTTGTTTCCCTTTTACCCAACCTATACCCCCAAATCTGTGCCATTATCACCACTGTAAATCGGGAAGAAGCATAGTCAACTATTAAGCCCCATCGTATTTTCTACTAATTGATACGTCTTAACACGTACAGCTATCAAACATCCATCTTAGGAATATAAGATTTCGTAAATGCTCTGTCTGGCTCGGTGCAGTAACTATACGTATACTTTCCCGTTTATATATCGATTTACATTGCTTATTACACATGATATTTTGTGATGTGACATTCGAAAATCCATTAGGTCATATCGACATTATATTTAGAGCTTATGTACATAAATGAAAGGTCTTAGAACTAATGTATTTGTCTTCGCATTGATTTATTGCCACTGTTCATGTACGATTTACTTAATTGCGGATGCATGTCATCGTCATGTATATAAAAATGTACAAATCCCAATGTATACATACGACAACTTATCCCAGCGCAATACCCTTTAAAAGTAGAAGTGCATCAATCATGCAGTACTTCCGTTAATACATATAGCTTATAACATATACGACTTGAGTTTTTTTGTGCTTTATAGCTGAGACGTAAAGAGTCATTCGTTAATTTCCAATCTGCGACATGCAAAATGCACAAGAAACCAACTTGGAGTGCTGTCGGCATTCATGTAACAAGTATATATACATATATACGAATACTATATACATATATATATATATATATATATATATGTATGAATATATATGAATAATATATATATATATATATTAGAGGCGAAACAGCAGTCTGCTACAAGTGTAAATAATAATGTGGGTATAAGTAAAAGTGTCTGCTGCGTTGTATCTACGGTCGTTGTGTAAAACTTTATTGTACATTAAACACGTTGCAATTTTATGCAGGTGATGATTATGTGTATACATACGCGTCTCTAGATACATACATACATACGTACATAAATTAGATACTATATGTATATTTGGTTATATATATATAGTTCATTCTGGTAGACGTGTAACTGTGACATATATGAGTACATACAGTGACAGACCGGTGAATTTTTGGTACAGAGGAATGGAAGCTGAAATTGAACGATACAAATAAATTCTTTGTTGCAATTACTGGGTATTACTGTTACATGCGAACAATTTCGTGGCTTCACCCTTATATACCTTATTACCATTTATTAGCAAATCAAAAATGCAGTATATGCATAGTGGAACAAATAATGTATGTATAATTATATATAGTTCTTTGTTTATGTTGTTATGTGTTTATATGTGTATATGCGGTAGTCTTAATAATATATATATATATATATATATATATATATATATATATATTCTGTCGTGTGTGGCTTTATATAATAAAATGACCTGACGATTGAGCTTCTTTTTCATGCCAATAAACTTTAATACTGATGAGATCCAAATAAATTCGGCGATAAAACACTTAAAGTGTGTTTGTTCCGACTTTGACAATTAGAATTACTTTAAAACATTAAAGGAAAGCCTATACTACACATAGCGCGATAATATATAATATATACATATATATTACAATTAAGGACTGAATAATTCTTTTCTGGGATAATCGTATATACGTTGTTATGTCATCAACGCATCCATAATAATCATATACGATCCGAAGCAGGCAAGATTTTAAATGTGTCAGAGTGTTCAATGCGAAGTGCAATTTCGATTGTTTCGTCCTGGCGCCTCAAAACTCAAAACTTAAAGTTAGGGCTTGCGCATTCATCTACGACACACGACAACCTGTCGTCAGATGTGCGGTCAGATGTTGGCTCTGCGTCAATGCAACAGAGCTATTTTAATTTCGAGTATCGGGCGACCCTGATGTACCCTATCAAGAATTCGGAGCAGGCCAGTATTTTGATGAGAGAGGCAAGCACGAGAACTGTGAATTCTTGAAGGAGCGTAAAATCCGATTAAAGGTATGTATGTATGTACGTTGTCGTCTACTTGACCCCCCGCCCCCTCACTCCCTCTCACTCTTTTTCTCTCTCTCGCTCTTTCCACATCTTATAGAGCAGGTTCGAGGTAGTGTGGGTAATATCTACACGCACGGATCATCACCATGTGTTATTGACCGCACAATCAATTCCAACTTGCAAGCAATATATCGTAATGTTAGCAATGGGCGCAACTAATGATTGCTTAGAGACAGGGAGATTTGTGTAAAGACAGCGCTCATAACAGTTGTAATTCTTGTCACTGGAGGCTAACTCTCTGAGAGCCCTAGCAGGAGTGTGAAGGTTATCTATGAGTTTACTTTTCAGATGGGCGATGGGCCGAAATATTATGGCAAGAGACGGAGTATCGTTCGTCGAATCGGTTCGTTTTTGCCCCTAAAACCACCGCCGAAGGTTTATGTTAGTGTGACACCTCTCCATTCGATGACAAGCTCAATGATCATTGAAGAGAATAGTGCGGATCATGCTGAGACAAATGGTTTTGGCCCATCGAGGTTGGTAAAGATCTCCACAAAGGTGCCTTACTTTTCAGCATTTTGGAGCCTTTAAATTGACACTGATATTTAACAGTAGGCTCTCTAACCCTAGGCTTGACCTATTGGAACCCATTAGTTTTGGATCCGAAGTGAGATTGTTGGCTCTTGAGCAAGAGCTTCAAGAACTCCGAGAACAGGTGGCTCAAATAGTGAAAAATAATAAACAATCGAGATGTAAGTCAGATTTCCTTTAGATTGTGGAGTCTACCATGCAAAAGAATACATGAATATTAATCAACTGTTATAGATGCATCGTTGGCTTCATTGGCAAATGGCAGTGGGAACACAAAACCCATTGAGGTACCGGCACCACCGCCACTGCCACCGCTCCCTCCTCCTTCGACACCTCATATCGCGAGAAGGGCGAGTCTGCAAGAACACACTGTTGTTGATAGAAGGAAGCCACCACTGAATTCGCAAAAATCCTTAGGAGATGTACTCAAAGATATCGATAAAATAAAACTGAAGCCTGTCGAGAGGTAATAGTAGAGATAATCTTTCAATATCGTTAAAAATTTCAGCAAACCTGGCTACAGAGGCATTGCGTTTCTTATTACAGATCACCGGGAGGACGCCCAATCCGGGTGAGACGCGAGAACAGTCCATGTAATGATCTGCAAGAGATTCTACGAAGGCGGTTCATTGCAATGCAATCACCCGACAGCAGAAACTCTTCCACATTGACGGTGGACGACAGCTTCTGAGAAAGAAGTGTTGACATACTTTTTGGACGTTCTGCAAAATCAGGGTGGTTGAAATTGCGTGACACAAGTGTTCCACAAGGGACACTTGGTCTTCCCGTTACCGATTCCTGTCCTGATTTCTGATCTGATAGAGCCCCGTTCATCGTCTATCGAACTTCTCGTACATGCGCGATAAGGTATGACAGAAATATGCAACAGGCCCTTAGCTTGATGATTCTAGATTTGGAGCCACGCAGACACACAGATACATGCCTTTATTACTCATTGACAGCGTTCATATGCAATGAATCGGTAACGAATATGTACTTTGCCGGAAAGTACTAGATATTGCTGCCATTAAACTATACGTATAGACGTAACAACCAAAGATTCAACCCACCACTGCACTTGCACGGAGACAGAACTATCACTGAGGTAGCTGTTTTGTTTTGAATCCGACGATTTCCAGCACACCCGAGAATTCTCCCGTTTCTTAGCTAGAGCTCGAACTTTTGATAGAATTGCGACAAAATGACGCATCCTGAATCAAGCATAATGCAAAACACTTATGGCATCTTCTTTCGCGGCTGCCGATCAAACGAACGATGGAGTTTTCTAGACCATGGCTGTTGCGATAGTGACGTCGCTCGACCACTTTCGATATACTCGATTCGCCGGCTGGCTATTGGTCACGAGAATAAGTAGTTGTCACGTACTCGTGCGGCTCTGGATGGTCTAGAGACCGGTGCATCTTGTCACTCGTCGACATTTTGCTCTCCCCCCCCCTCCCAGTCCGCTCCAATGCGAGAAGCAAAACAAAATATCACTCTGTGATAAACTTTACCTTCGTTTCACACACAGCCGCTCGTACAGGGAGCTAGGAAGTGATCTTGGTTTATCTCAATCGGAAATCAAATGGAATTCGAGTCTCACAATTGTTTGTAAAAGCTACTGTAAAACTTGACAGATTTTCGACTACTTTTTCACATCGACGCAAGCGAGAACGCGAGTTTCGGTCAGAGAGGGTATGTCGATTGTTCATCAGAGATTTTGGAGAATGTCTTGAGAGAAAGAGGGACAAGGGGAGCGTAAACTCTGATGATATTACGAGTGTACAGATGTGTTTTATACATAAAGCTTTTATTGATGATTAAAGAAATAAAGGTTATTGTTAAAGAACAATGCAAGGTTTACTCGTTTACTCGTACACATGCTACCGAAGTCGTCGACATCACGTTCCTTATTTTGTCACCGTGCGATTTAAGTTTTTTACGACAAGGTCAGATTTGAGATTTGGTCTCGTTTTAAGACAAGTTCCCATTGAAAGGGAACCATCGGGTTAAGCGATCTTTCTTTGTAATTGCGATAAGATACGGTACAAGTACTTGCTTTCGCAACTTTTTTCTACTCACTTGGGATTTGGCTGTGACGATGCTTTTTGAATAAGTGAAATAATATTTTTAATAAGAAGAGATATTCGACGAAAAGTATAGTACTTGTACCGCGCCCGTTATAATATATAGATATACATATACACAGATAGAGTATCAATGAGTGAATATTCGTGACATAAGATAATAATAGGATTTGGTATGATGAGGGCCAGAATGATGGAAGACACTCAAAAGCTCCTTTCCGCGGGTACTTTTGCAATGACGGCCGGTCTGCTTGCACTGTGACAAACTCCATTTTCATTATTGACTTCATCCGATTTGACATATTTCTTTCGTCGAAAATTGTACCGAGCGTTTGTCACGCACAATAAGTGAACTAGACTAAATAAAGAAAGATTAATAAAATGTTGGTTGTACGAAAGTGGTTGACTCTCCCTGTTCATCCTAAGGCCTAAAGTAGTCCCCGACGTGATCCAGGCCAGGCCAGGCCAGGCCAGGCCAGGCCAATCTAATCCAATAATTGCGTCAATTATCGAGATTTGTATTGGCATACATCGGGTTTCTCACACATGACGCAATGCCCGGTGCGTTCTTGTCCATCTTATAACTTATTATGGATAGCCTGCTCACCCGCGATATTCTCGAGTCATCAAGTCGGGCGTTTCTAATGCGTCTCTAACGCATACGTCTGATTGTCAGCCTGGAGGTCTAGAGTGTCAGCTTCGGTTCAATTTACCTGTTAGAATGTTGGACCCTGGACACATAAATGCTAATCAAAGTTATCTCGGCCGCCCTCAGATGCGTCGTTGGCAACAATGAGAGCTAATGTTAATTAGAATTTAATTGGCGGTTAGTTCCGATAATGCCAGGTTGAGGGATTAGGGTGGAAGAAAAGTTTTCGCTGAAATTAGCCGGGCAGGCAGCAACTAGCGCCGCTGAAATTTCTCCACGTCGATTATCCGAGGTATATAAGGGTGCCACGGGTGTTTCATCTTCAGCAGTAGATCAGAAGTGGTTTCAGTCCATGCAAGCTCGGAGAAATCGAGGTGAGCTCCTATTTGTTCTGAGTTGTAGTTGCTTGAAAGAGTGAGTACCGTTGGTACATACGTACTTAACTTACATACTGCGCAAACCCTTCGGTCGGCGCCGATGCTGTCGCCGGCTGCGCCAGCATCGTTCGTTAAAGCGCTAAAGAATTCGATTGGGGAAAGACGTACATAGATAGAGATACACCTGTCGGAACAGAGGACAGAGGGCGGAGGATATTATTCCTGTTAGAAGATTGAGTAAAGTTTGTGCAGAAGAAGAAAGGATTCCAATAGGATTGCGACTAATATCGGATTCCGCTTTCAAATCCAATCCAATTGCCCTTGTGTCATTCACTGGCGAATAACGACTCGATAAAGAAAACAAGATTTCTCGCTAAATTGGCTAGGGGATCGCGGGTAGTGCGCGCAACCGACTGCGTGTAATAATGGGCCTGATTGCAAAAGGCGGATACATCTATGTAATGACTGTTGTGGGATAAACGCGCAAAATAATCACGAAACGATGCGACGCGACGCGACGCCTTGGCGCGTTCTGTCGCGGGTAATGCGAATCCTACTGACATTTAATCATGAGAGAACAGTCAACGTTCGAATTCATTTGGCTGTACGTATTACATACATAGCAAGTGGACTTGGAAAAGGCACATGACGAAACTCGTTTCATGTTTTGCTGCTTGCTGAGAGACTTGTCTCGCACACGAATGGTGAAATCAGCTCACGTTTCATCTTCTGCTCCAAGATGCGCAACACAGCTCATATCGCTACCAGTAACGGAGCGATAATACCATCATTATATTATTCCAGCGCAATGATGGAGCTAGTAGCATTGCTGTAATTTGGATTCGCTGGCACTTTTCCACTCGATACTTTAGTTCTACCGAATGTCTGCCCTTTCGTTGAATATTAAGTAGTGACGGGACATTTAAAGAGGGCCCCGAACAATGTTCCATGGAGGCTACGAGGGTGGGTGGGTGCATCCTTTCTCCGTACTCGGGGCGAAATACTTGCTTTTCGAGGGAGAGAGATGCTGGTCACGTCTCTTATCCAGTAGACACTTAGTAGCACTTACTCGTATCTTAATGACTGGGGATGCGCGTCGCTTTAATGGTTCCTTGAAAATTAGCACATAGTGGAGAGCACGCTGCAGCGAGAGGGACTGTACAATTTTCGAAAAACCTTGCCGTACCGCGCCTACACTCAGCCTAGAAATAAATTAGCGCCTTTGTTTCCCCCAGCTTCGGCCGTGAGGGCTTTCGAGCAAGGAATGAGCCGAGTTTGAAATAATTACTCGTATATCGCAACAGACCTACGCAACTCTCGATCAATCAGTATTGCATTCCGATTCTCTTTTCCTTTACTTTTCTTCTTCGCTTATTGATAATTGCAAAAAATTCTACTCGGACATGGTCGATTCTCGCAGCGTAAAAGCCTGCAGGAGTCGACTATTCTAGTCGTATCTACTTAGATATACATACACACTACTACATATGTATACATATGTACTATAACTGGCAAGGATCTCTTCTAATGTAACACTGATTCGAGCGAGTATGATCAAGTTGTCTCGAATTGCACTGCATTCTTGCAGATGGCCAACCGTTATTTATTGGCTCTCTTCCTCCTGTCGTTGACAATGTCGACGGTGGTCTGTCAAACCTTTCAATACAGTCACGGTTGGACGAACGGGAAGAGGTCGGCCGCCTGGAGCTTTGAGGAATTCATCGACTCGCTCAGTAAGAACGCCGCGCAAACAACTCTTTTCAACTGCCAGATACAAAAGCTGAGACTACTGTTGCAAGGAAGCGTCAACGATCAGGTAAATCTATCGTTCGAACTGCATCCACCAACCAACCAACCACCACTCACACCTAATAACTGTAACTGATCATTTCATTAACATGACTTTTGGCCGACAGTTTCTGCAAGTGCCATGCGTGCTGCAAAATCGGCCGAAGAGGAGTTACACGGAGAACGTCAACACGTCCGGGCAGCTCGACTAATCGTAACAATGAGCCAGAATTCAATCATCCAAGAAGCACAGCGACCTTTCTTCACCCCGCCAAGACTTAATAAGAGTTCAAACTTTCTCGGCCGTGCTCCCTCAATCAATTCGAGAAACCGATAATAATCTCAGTGATGCCACACGTATGTATAGTTGCTGGTCCTTCTCCTTTTCTGGAATAATATTCCTAGTCATCGAGTCGCAATAGAGGAGCTAACAGTATGATTTTTGTGAGACAAGACTTCCTTTTCGAACTGAATAACAAACCTGATGATGAGTGGTGCGGAAAAGGGCTGGATCGCGTTTGGCAATAGGTTGCGGGCAGGCGCGCTCAGAGATAGAGAGAGGGAGATAAGTTCGCCGTCGGGGTAATCCACGGACTCAGCGGGTGTCTCTATTCGCCAGAGTTTCACTCCATCTTCCGCTGACAGACAAAATCCCCTCGGTCTAGTGCCACCAGGGCCGATCTATCCGCGATCTATCCCATTGACCGTCTGTCCAATTAGGATGGCGAAAATTTCATTAAGCCCCTTGCCGCCGTGTTTCACCGCGCATCGCGCACCACGCACCACACATCCCAATTCGACGTGACGCGACGCGTCAAGGAGAAACAGTAGGAGCTCGAGTCATCGCATCTCAGGATCATTTAATTGGATGAGCTCTCTTCTTTCATTCAATTTTCTTTAAAATTTCATACAGCTCTCGCTTCTAATCTTTACCTCAATTGCAAGCTGCAAATTGACAAGTGGCAGCGCCCAAGGGCGAACATCCGCGTTATCCTCATCATCAGAGGGGTTGTCGCCGTGGTCCAGGGAATGGGGATAAGCGTGCCCCGTTGCTAGATTCGTACACACCACTATCGGCGGGTGCACTTCAAACTTGGCTGTTAATCAGAAAACAATTAGGCCGCTCGGTACGAGCAGAATTTAATCGCATTAAATATTAAAAGATCGTCAGTGCAGAATGGCCGGAGGGTCCCCGGTGGTTGGTTCTCCAGTGGGAGAACAGTATCTATGTATCTATGTATCTACCTGCCGACCCGACCCTAACTCCCGCTTTCCAACCCCGGCGTCCCTTAGGCCCCCAACACGGCCACGGCCACGGCCACGGCCACGGCCACGGCCACGGCCACGGCCACGGCCAGGCTCACCGCCAGGACCAGGGTCGCCGGAGTAGAGTCATTCAGACACGTATTTCGCCGCCAGAGACTCTACTCTTTTTCCTCGATACACATCGGACAATTGAGGCATACTATTTATGTACACATATGTACAGGGTGAGTCACTTGCCTTTTAATCATCCCCTTCACACTCGAGTTCCAATTATTTAAATTATTGGTACAATTTGATATTATAAATAAATATCAGTGCGTGGAAAATACGCGGTAAATACTCCTTTATATTAAAATTACTCAACACCGTATAATTATACCATTTTCAATGGCCTATATCCATCATTGGCGATTCAACAGCAAATGAATCACCTTGTACATACATATTGTATTCCTGTACTATGTTTGCTTGAAATAAAGTATAAGATCATACGTCACTTTTTGGAGCACCTTCTACAAGCATGACAGAGGACCCCATCGTTTTATTTGGTAGACTGTTATCACCAGTACTCGGATCGCCCGCATATCACTTAGATATACTACATATGTATCTATTCACCCACACGAAATATCAACCTATACGAAAGACACGGAGACTCTGCTGGTGAAAAAGAAGAGAAAGTCCTGGAATGTACAGGCAAGATTCGTCCTTTTGAAATTGCGTGGCCTTTTCCGAACGTGGCTTGCGTGTCAAGAAATATTATTAGTCGTACCATTGGCAAAGGGATGGAAGAGGTTGGCTGTCGCGTAAATACATAAAATCAGGCAATCACCCTAAATGGACAGAGAGACGCGCATTCGGACTGTGGGGAGGGGGCACGGTGGCGGCGGCGGTGGCGGCGGCGGCTGTCGCCCGTTCCGAGCTCTGTCGTCTGTCGAGGGCTGAGGCTGCCTGTTTGCCGACGAAAAGCTCGGAAGCTGTCGCCTTTGACGAGAACGCAATTCTTCTCGGACCAGATGTGAGAGGTGTTATGATTATTCTGTTTTCATCCAACGTTTTTCACTTCCTCTTTTTAATTGCCCTCCTCTCTGCACCCACTCTCATCTGTGATAATGCCTTTCCAACAAAGTCCAGGTGCCTACTGGAAATAGATCTCGCACGATCAATAGATTTTCATTCCTTGATGACAATAAGTTTGGAATGAGGACAACTTTTGCCGAAGCGATTGACTCGAACGATTGATTGACTGGGCTTGAAACTCCTCCGTTCTTTAGCCTCTCGCCAAGGGTTAAGAAGATGCTAGCCATGCTCAGTGTCCTATTGATATTGACCGTTACATGCCGGCGATCTCTACAACTTGATCGAAAGGAAATAGTATATAAGGAAATAGTCCGGAGGTTTAGCGAACTCGCGCAACAATTCACTCATTAAGTGGTCCTTTTGCTTGGTGAAGGAGTATTTCGTTACCCTCGCGTCTCCCTCTCCTAGCCTAGTGGGCTCAAAACTTGACAAGTTTTTTAACGGCCCCAGTGGGCCCCACAACTTGCCGTGGGAGCCTAACTATTGCTACTTTTAATTGGATACGTACTACCCTCTTACTACAGTGGGGATATTTAAATAAAACCCTTACTCTCTTGAACGGCCGGCTCGACCCTTTCGTTAAAGCTTATTTCATTGTAAACTCAAATGAAAATATAGGTATCAAGGGGGTAAAATGTTATTCTTAAAAAATGCACCGAATCTGCAAAGTTTCTCTCGGCACTGCTCTTACCAGTGCTTGCTTGTGATTCACAGACAGTCGAGGGAAATTAAAGAAAGCTCCTCTAAACATCGGCTTAGACTCGATGGGGGCAGGTTGGGGGTGGCCCCGGATTCGCAGTGAGTGGTGGTGGTTGGCCATTAAGGGTTAAACGCGCCTGAAAGGGAAAAGATACCAACCAGCGTCGAGCTATCCTTCACCGATTCTGCTCTAATAGGCCTAATTTTCTACCTTTATGCTTGTTCGGCCTGCTCTGCCCTATCTATAACAGAGAGGGGGCTTAGGTAGACCGCAAACGATCGGTCATGAAGGAAAGGGACGAGTGAAGCGTTTATCGACCGGAAGCGACTGGTATTCGGGAATTGCCTTTTCGGAAAAGAATATCTGCCGCAATTGCTCAGGAAGAGTAGATTAATATTTGCGGTATCCGTCCCGAATCACCTTAAAGTTCAAACTACTTAAGTTGTTCTATTCTTATCAAGAACCAAGTGTCTCTTCCATTCAGTCTGAAGGGCGCGCACACGAGGCAACAGCCTCTTCTCCTAATACACCGTAAATTCCATTGTATACTTTGATCGGCGCAACGCTAGATGCTGAAACTCTTAGGAAATTTCTGAATTGGAATACCGGGCGGAGCGTTACTCACACGAAACTTCCAGCCGCGGGCTTAAGGCTAGTAGGTATTAGATAGAGGAGTCCTTGGAAAACAGTCGACCTTACGAATCTCGCGTTTTGCTCGCGCTTGCCCTTTCCGTGCCTTTGCTGCTTCCGCGCGCAGCCTGGGTGGAGCCAAATCGAGCCGAGGGTGGTTTCCAATTTCGCCGGAGAGAACAGAAGTGGTGGCGGAGGAGCCCAGGTTGCCAGTGGCCGAGCAAAGCCAAGCTGATATTAGATTATTTTTTAATTCCACCCACCACCACCATCAAACACACACGCACGCAACTATCCACATTCTCTATTATCTACTTATCTTGTGTATAGGGCTTCCCAATCTCTCCAGTTTGAATATTCTCACTAGGTTTCTCGGGCATCTCTTCTATAACCTTCCTCTACTTGTACGAGAATCCGTGTAATTGATGGATCCCCGTAAATCTAGTCTTAATTAATAGCTCAAGTATGCTTTATTTTCCATAACCTTCTGCAGCCCGAGCTTCATATTTATTCGCCATCTCAACATCTCAACCAACTGAGATATTGCAAAATCTCCATGAAAATGAAGAGAGACCGAGCATACTACAGATACATGCATTCGAATAAGATGAGAGAACAATGCGTATACATTGTATGTATTGTATGTATGCATAGGACAGGCAGTGAGGAAAAGGAAACTGATGTAAGCAAGTAGTACAGTATTTGTTCGAAACTGATTCAGTAAAATACAGCTGACCAGTGGTCAGCGATAGTAGTATAAATAAAGGGAGGAGCAAGGCGTCTGGCAGGGATGGTGAACGAATGGAAGTGATCCCAATTGCGATTTATGTCGTGCCTATCCAGGCCAACAAGATTGTTGCCAACAGCAATTCCTTTGTTTCACCGTTCGAAATATGTTTTGATACTCCCAAGAAGCGTAATTAGAGCAGGTTGGAAACTAGAAAAACCGCAGGACGTTCGTCCTCGGCAAGATTACAGGGCGCCGCTTCAGGAGAGAGAAGAGTCATTCGGCTTGGCGGCTGGTGGCTGGTGGCTGGTGGCTGGTGGCTGGTGGCTGGTGGCTGGTGGCTGGCGGCTGGCGGCTGGTGGCTGGCGGCTGGCGGCTGGCGGCTGGCAGGCGCAACCTCTCACCGGAAATCGTTCGCCTCGCGGGGCAGGTTAAAGACCGAAGGCGAAAACATACTTGAAAACGACACCCGAGCCGCGCGATCACATTGGCTGGCGTTCCTTTTTTTCCTACTGCCAACCCGTAATTCGGAGGCCAACTCGGTCGCAGCCTTGGCTCACCGCTAAATTCTCATGCAATTAATGCTAATAACGAATGTGGAAAAATGCTTTAAACTTGGAGTTTATACATATAAATGTAAGTATCTACGTATTCTGTGTATGTACACCATACAACTCTAGGCTGTATTTATCAATGTTGTCAAATTATCTTGAGTTTCTTCACGTTTTTCCTAAGATACTCGTGACGGATTGAATGGAAATCCCAACGAAATAGTCAAGCGTTACACCGTAAGGCTTTGTTCGAGTAGAAGATTTCGGGAGTATAAATTGTATGATGAACGCGTGCGACTACCGAGTCCCGAGGCCAAATACCAAATGCAGCAGGGTCCACTATTTCTAAGTCAATCTACCTAGAGATAATGTCAGCTATTCCCCTTGGTGCTCGCTATCCCGATGGCGGCACCGGCGCTGCGCAAGGACCAAGTTTGTCGGGCTTGTCCCCAAATAATTGGGTGGCACGACGCGACTCCTCTCCAATTATAGGTAGTAAACGCGGCCACATCCGGTGTACGCGGGAAGCAGGAGCTAGAGCGAGCAGCCCAAGTGGAGTGATTCTCTGGCCGGTGCCGGGGCCGGGGCCGGGGCCGGGGCCGGGGCCGGGGCCGGGGCCGGAGTGAGAGAGTAAGAGAAAGAGAGGGATCGTGAGGATCGGTGGTGGGAGCAGGAAAGCTTACCGTTGCCCAGCGTAGATGCCGATTTCTGCGAAAACTCTTCTTCCATGGGCCATGGACGATATCCAAGTGTCATGTGCATACCGTTTACTTTTCGAAAAGATTAGTCTTCCATTTCCTTGTGGCGTTCTGCTCCCGTGGCCACCGAGCCAATCGACACGCTTCTTTATTTACTGGAATTAGCTGAAATTAGCGGTATCAGCTGACATAGAATTTCAGCATTTCCGCAAGTAAATGACATTCTAGTATTGATGGAAGGCTTTCCTTCCACCTTGAGGTTGCTCCTCTTTGTTAATAAAGAGATAGATAGATAGAGCGCGCCCTTTCGCTCCTCAGTGTCGAGGAAGGCGCGTATGCACGTTTCTAATTGACGCAATCAACAATCAGTTGGCAGGTGAAATCAATTTGTATGCATTTCCATGATTCATTGTATATACAAGGGTAGAGATACTTATGTAATCATTGGATCGTTGCTTTCTCGGTGCGATCCAATAATTGCGCTGGCACTTAACGTAAAGACGGTGCCTGGATCGGCTCTAATTAGGCCTACTAATTCATTAGCGATATGTACACACACACATACACGTAAATGGGTAGTTGCAATACATCGCGTCGTTAACCTTAAGCTTGCGCTCTACATCGGAATTCGAATTCATGCTTGTGGAGCGCAGACTTAAAGCACTAATATTTACAGTTTAGAAGCTGCCTCGATCCATAGCGGGTAAAGAAGCCGCAACTGCCAATAGGGGAATATCGTACAACTATTAACTGGAGATTCGGTATACTTAGACATTACGAGAGACCGGCTGAATCCAATCCGCTACACCTAGTCAGCAATGCAAACTAACTTTCGCTGTATTCCTTAGGAGTCGAGTCTCCTCCTCCTTCTAGCTTTTTTACTTTCCAGCTATAGTGGATTTATTTCAAGATTCGTTCTGAAGGCAGGTCTCCACCGTAATGGCCAATTTGACCAGATCCTCTAATTAGAGCTATAATAGCGTTAATATATACAGAGATATGTCGTATCGCTCATCGTTCGATTATAGTAAGTACTTGGATCGACGATGGATTCCGAGCGCAAGGTGTAAAACTAGGCGAACCTTTCGAAAAATCACTGTTTTTCCTCCTCCTCCTCCTCCTCCTCCTTCGAATGAAGGAGAGGCAACCACGCAGGCCTTTCATTTGATCCTTAGCCGAGAATTTCCCTTCTTTAACTGCAGACTAAAGAGGCATTTTTCTGGCAAACACTCCACCACCTGCCAAAACCCCCGCGATTCCAGCAATTTCTAATCTATCCTGTTTGCCCCCTCTCCATCTTCCGAGGTTCTTCTTCACTGTGAAAGAGTTTGCTGTCGCCGACTCGTCGCCGGTAATCCTTCCTTCCAGTTCGAGCCCCACTTATACGTACATACATACATAGATACATAGATACATACATACATACATACATACATACATACATACATACTTCAATACATGTACACAGTTAGTGGTTGCTGCTCCGCTGTGACCCGAGTCCAAGTCCAAGTTGAAGTCGAATCGAGGCGAAAAGGCCAAGTATAATCTATTTTTAGTACTCTCAAGACTTGGAAAGCTTTGGAAATCCTCCATCATTGGAAAATGAAAGAGTAGATCGGCATTTCCTTGGAATTTCGATTCCTGTCACAGTGAATAGTCTAGTATACGATCTGACAATACGTAGATAGCGCAGGGAGAATAGTGTGAATCGCGTTTGCGCGTCCTATGCGGCTTTATGCATAGACACACACTTACATATGTATACCATACTGATACGATTCCGCGACTATTATCTACACACATACATCTGTATGTAGTAGACTATTGGTAGCTAGCTCTCGAGTTTGCCTTCACTGATTAGCATGAGGGATCGCAGTCTTAAATCCGAGAGTGAAACTCGGCTAGTCTCCATTGGCAATACTAAGAAGGATCTAACGCTCGAATTGAAAGAGCAATCTATGTACTATGTATTGCAACCCAGTTGGTTAATAAAGATACAAGAGCAAACGGCCTTCGAGGGTATAATAACGGTCGTGTATGGCCATATTCAATGCGACGTAATCATTGCGCCAGACTCTCTCAGCACCAGACCTTCTCCAAACTTATTGGAGATTCGCATTCGTTAGCCGATTGAATTCACGCACATCATACTTGCATACATACATTCGTAGACACATAATAAGTAAGTATGTACTTAGTAAGAGTACTTAGTTTCATCTGCCTCGGCGGGGGCAACGGTGGATCGGGAGGGCGAGGCCCGGTTTAATATTAGCCTCGGCAGGGACTGACAGGGATAGGAGGAGGAGGAGGTCGAGGAGGAGGTCGAGGAGGAGGTCGAGGAGAAGGGTATGAATTGGCAGGGTTCAGCAGATGGGCTCGGTAAGGGGTTGGCCCGGACCATAGGGTGAGGCCCACTGGGCTACGGGGTGGCTGAGGGTGGCAGGTGGATGTTGCCTATCCAGATTGGGTACAGTGGTCCCCGTTGGATGATTGGCGACCGCGCTCGGGTATGCCACCTTGCCGAGTGCCTCTGCTTGCAAAGAGAGCATCAACCGATTTGCTGCTTGCCTCTCCGCCTCTCTCTCTTCTGCCGTTTGCCTCCTGAAACATAAAGACTTGTGTTCCTCAGATAAATCGGACCCGACTCGAACCTTCACACATTCACTTATAAACTATCCTTCTGTGATTCTGGAAGGCGGCCGCCTCTCGGTACTCGACTCTCCTTCCTCTCTTGCTTCCTTTTATCCTCAATCGAGAAATAAGCAGAGAAACTTAGGAAACTAATTATGGAGAGGCAGTCAATGACGGGTTCATTCTCCTCAAAGCATTTCCAAATGCTTTTGGGGACGCGCGAGAAACTAGAGCAGCGTATACTATCCTCTACATATGAATGCTATACTATTGTATATGTACAGATAGTATTGTGCTTCTCGTAGTATTTGGCTGGCCTGAAAAGCATCGGATACCAGAGGTGTTTTGGCTGGGCCAGAGAATATAGTAGAAGAGAAAGGCAATGAAACCAATTGGATTGGTCGCTCGGGGGATCGATGCCAGAGTTCGGGACCGGCACCGCTTGGCACGGCTTGCTTTTTTAGCACTAGCTTTATTAGAGTGCTACAGAATGGTTGAATGGTTGGCAATATGCCGGTGCGCCGATAGCCGCACCCAATCCCAAATCAGACCTACACTTGATTTGGCCGACATAGGCCGACTCTTTCTGCCCATTGAGTTCGGAAGTATGACTCTTTCTGGGAAAGCGTACGGCGAAAGAAGCTAGTAGAGAAGGTGAGTTAAGGAGATTGGGATCGGGTGGTGCCCGAGGCCGAGGCCGAGGCCGAGGCCGAGGCCCGAGGCGACGAAACAATTCAGTCTGGTAGGCGCCAGGCCGGATAACGCGACTAATCAGGGAGAGCCTCGCCAGCCTCGCCATGCCAATGCAGCCGCTCCACCAAACAGCATCGTCGTTCCATTAGAGTTAATCTTTGCCCTCGCGTAATTAAACGGTTTCCTTGTACCTTTGTTTATCTCCGTGTCTCCACACTACCTATGCCTCAACCATTCTGGTGGCAAAACCCTCTCATTCAGTCAGCCTCATCATCGAGCTACACTTACTTCCCACGAAATCCGAGATTTCTTTACCAATAACGTACTGGTTCAACTAATTGCGCGCTCTTGGCAATGAATACTTTTTCGAATTCGAGCCCGCCGGCGTAGGCTTGGTTACATTGGTTGTTGGTGACTGGTTCGGCGCGTGGCGTGGGGCCGAATTAAGCCGTCTGCTAATTTACTGCCAACTGGAGCGTCCGAAATCGCGATCCCCTAACCGGAGCCGCTCAACTGAAATACGTGCCCGACCCGGCCTGGCGGGCCGGCCCCTCCTGATCTCGGTACCCGGTACTCGGTACTCTATACTCGATGGATTTTATCGCCTTGTTCACGGGAGCCGCTGATTTATTTCATCGCTACCAAGCAGCATTTACTCGATCTAGTATATCCAATATACCTATGTGCATGCATGTTTATGACCGGGCGCGCCCGACAGTGGAAGCGGCGATTTTTAGAATCTCATGAATAAAGTCAGCAAGTTACACGCTCTGCCCACTCTAAGACCGAAAAGAACTTTACCAAACTTTCGATAGAAAGTCAAGTTTCTTCTTAATATGATAATACCGTAGTAGGAGAACATTTCCCAGGAAGAGATTGACTGGCAATTGGCCCAGCACAACGAGAGATTAAGGTAGCGAAAAATCTCGAAGGAAGTCAAGAATTTCAGCTGTCTTATTGACATTTATACGTAGCCAAAGTGTGTTGGCTACATCGAGCACCAAATCCCCTGGGGAAGCAACGCATCATAAAAGCCTAAAAAAGGAGAAGAGAGAATCCTCTCGACAAGGTACGACACCAATCGGCAATTACTCAATCCAGCCAATCGAGAGGAAGACTGGCGAAAAACCTTCCCGAAAAGTCAGAGGGGCCTGGTTGTTCACGGTATTACGGGAGTGATCCGACACACGGACCGACTGAATCTTTAACGAGTCGATGGTATAGCGAGGCATAGGGACGAAGGGAGGATGTCGAGGGGGAGCCGGTGAATATCTATGTATGTCCAGTATCTATACGTACATAGCGTATGTATCTATGTATATGTAGTGGTATACGTATGTCGAAGGGTGGCGGAAACGGAATCGCGAATTGGAGGGTTTGACAGTTTAAAAGCCAGCCAGAGTCAGTGTGGTGCGAAAGAAAGCCTGCCAGAAATCGGAGTGTCACGCGGGGGGTGGGGTGGCCACGGGCCCTCCAAGAGACGGGATACCCGGGGGGTGGTCTGCTCTGCTCTCTGCTCTCTGCTCTCTGCTCTCTGGTCTATCTGCCTTTATGCGTGTCTCTGCCTGCGTGTCACTGTGTGCGCGCGCTCAAGCTACGTGAGAGAGCAGCGGAGACTACATTATGCACAGGACAGGGCTAAGCTGTTAGGTGTCTGAATTATTGAGGGGCGAGTTATCTCGTTTCTGCCTACAGTCATCTCGTTACTTTAAACGCAGCTGCTCGCTCGCTCCTCGCAATCGCTCCCGTGCGTCCCTCCCTATAATTCGCCGTACATACCCCGGAACTAGCTATTCTTTCAATACTTCGAAACGCGATCAGGCACTTAGTCTCCCTGACAAGAAAAAAGTGTCAAAACTTGCCAAAATTTCATACATACTATAGTCAATTTAAGAAAAGAGAGCAACTTTCATCATGTACGTATTTAAAGTTTCATTATATAATGGAGGAAGAGTCCTCTAATATACAGGTTCATTTATTCAATTAAGTCTGATGGAGCTGTCGTTCGCTCGGCAAATTGATTTGGTCCAACACCTAGACGACTGTACCTATCAAGAGAGAAACATTTCTCGACACGTCAGGACAGATAACATACGAGTGCGGCCGCCAAATCGAATTTCATGCCTGCTACCTTTGTCGCTACCATTCCGTACCTCCAACCCCCTCGCCCCATACCTCGCCCACCAGCCCTCCAGCCCTCCAGCCCGCCGGCCCGCCGGCCCGCCACGCGCCTCCCACACCCTTTTTCTTTCTGTCCTTTTTTTGCTGCTCGAGCAACGATATCACCCTTAGCTCCGGCTACTACTCACTCGAATAAGTTTCTCCAGCTATTTCTAGCCGACCAAGTCAATGAAATCGCTAGATAGTACAAGGTTCTACATATTGCTCAGTGCCGACAGACTATACTAAGAGTACTATGTATACAATAGCTTCCGACCCCGGAAAAACTATCTTCGTTCAGGCTCCTTCTCAAACGAGGACAGTAGATAGGAACGGCGGCGCGGGCGGCTAGAAGGCAGACTAACAGGCTAATGCTCAAGGTCAGCGCTCTAAAAGCTCTCGGTCTTGAAGGCTGGCGTTCTTAGAAAAAGGGAAAACAAAGCGCCAAAGATGGAAAGGAGCAGAGTGCGGTAGATGCGGAGGGAGCATGCGAGAGTGCAGTGTACTCTTGAAGAATGTTGGCGAGAGGCCGAGCCAGTTCAAGTATCAGGTATAGATACATACATAGATACATACTTACATGTATAGCGACGGCTGGCGCTACGAATGGAGGGTCCTTTTATCTAAATGACGTGTTTTCGTTCTACCTTATCTTGAAGAGAGGCCAATACAGTCGCGCGGCCGCGCGGCCGCGCGGCTCTCAATACCTCTCCCTCACCCTCCTTCTCTCCTGCTCATCCGCAACAACCAGCACGGGACACGGGGCTAACTCACTATTAACATTCCGGACGGCCGCGGTTTTCATCTTGACCCACCGAGTCGAATTCCCCAAGTTCAACTCACCATTCTTCCTCTACCAATTCTTGCCGCGCTCCTTCCACCATCTGACAAATTGCGCGGCGAATTTTCCTCCTTTCATAATCCGCGCCTCCATCTCTTTCACCGCTTCACTCTCATGTTACGCCTCCACAAGCTCTACGTGCGTCGAGTGTCGACACGCTATGCCTCCTCTTAAAAACTGATCACCCGCCACCACGCCACGCCGCGCCACGCCGCGCCACGCCACATCGCCCCGGATTCCCACTTTTCCTGCACTGCTGCCCGGTGCAAGAAGTGATGCTACCAATCAGAAAGGAGGAATGACTTGACAGATTCCACGGACGGAGCTGGGAAAGTTGGCAGTTCGCAGTAACTAATCTATTGCAACGGGACCTTTACGCTTCCCATTTACAGTTTGCACCCTGTGCTTCACGTGGCTCCAACCGCTTTAAGCAATCACAAAGCATACATATGTATGATGTCTCGTCTAGGAAATCTGGAAAAGCATTGAAACATCTCTAAAGTAATTTACGAGGCCGTCGTGATTCATCAATGTTCAAATTTCAAGTACAAAAAAGGTACACGCTGACGTACTTAGATGGAATTGCATTCTTGGCTTAATAAGGGTTTTATGCAGATATCATAGTCGGCATCGACGATCGCGATCAATACTATTAGCATCAACGGGTCATTCTTTCTCTCTCCGCAATGTCAGTTTACCCGGCCGTTATTACTTCGGAGGCCAATTAATCACTTGCCTCACCTTTCACTCCACTAACCGACGTTTTTACACCGACGGCGAGAACGTCGACTAATGGTTGCGATAACCGACATTGATCGAAAACAATATGTATATCTCCTGGAAGGGAGGCCGCCTGATATAAGGTTTAAGTGAAGAAAAACGTCCCACATTACTAACCCTCGCAGCCAATGTAGACCCCTTAAAGGAAGCGAGGCCCCTCGTCCGTATAATATTTAAGGGAACAATACACCATAATGTATAAGTATGCCAAAAAATACATAAATTCGAGCGACAGTTGTTCTTAATAAACTATGCATACATAATTCATTATGAATTTTTAGAAAAATCGTGAGCAATCCATATATGTTAACCTCGATTAATTTTTTTCATAAAAATAAACATTTCGAAAAAATTAATTTTGAGCTGGGGTTCTGGAATTTATATCACTTCTTCCTTGATGCAAGAAAACATTCCCCACCCAATTTCAGCCTCGGAAAGTGTCGGGAAGTATGGAAAACATGAGGAAAACCACGAAAATGAATTATTCAGGATTGGTTTTCCATGTGTTTTCGGTGCAATTCCGGCATTTCTGCCACTGGTTTCATGTTTTCTTTCCGTTTTGATACTTAAACAATCGAAAAATCAAGCGTTCGTCCAAGTCCCAGAACCTTCGAAAAATCGAAAATTTGTGAAGGGGTACATATGGAAAAATTTGCGAAAAAATGAATTTTGAGCTGGGGCTCTGGAATTTATATCACTTCTTCCTTGATGCAAGAAAACATTCTCCACCAAATTTCAGCCCCGGAAAATGTCGGGAAGTTTGAAAAACATGAGGAAAACCACGAAAATGAATTATTCAAGATCGGGTTTCCATGTGTTTTCGGCATAATTCCGGCATTTCTGCCACTGGTTTCATGTTTTCTTTCCGTTTTGATACTTAAACAATCGAAAAATCAAGCGTTCGTCCAAGTCCCAGAACCTTCGAAAAATCGAAAATTTGTGAAGGGGTACATATGCAAAAATTTGCGAAAAAATGAATTTTGAGCTGGGGCTCTGGAATTTATATCACTTCTTCCTTGATGCAAGAAAACATTCTCCACCAAATTTCAGCCCCGGAAAATGTCGGGAAGTATGAAAAACATGAGGAAAACCACGAAAATGAATTATTCAGGATTGGTTTTCCATGTGTTTTCGGTACAATTCCGGCATTTCTGCCACTGGTTTCATGTTTTCTTTCCGTTTTGATACTCAAACAATCGAAATATCAAGCGTTCGTCAAAGTCCCAGAACCTTCGAAAAATCGAAAATTTGTGAAGGGGTACATATGCAAAAATTTGCGAAAAAATGAATTTTGAGCTGGGGCTCTGGAATTTATATCACTTCTTCCTTGATGCAAGAAAACATTCTCCACCAAATTTCAGCCCCGGAAAATGTCGGGAAGTATGAAAAACATGAGGAAAACCACGAAAATGAATTATTCAAGATCGGGTTTCCATGTGTTTTCGGCATAATTCCGGCATTTCTGCCACTGGTTTCATGTTTTCTTTCCGTTTTGATACTTAAACAATCGAAAAATCAAGCGTTCGTCAAAGTCCCAGAACCTTCGAAAAATCGAAAATTTGTGAAGGGGTACATATGCAAAAATTTGCGAAAAAATGAATTTTGAGCTGGGGCTCTGGAATTTATATCACTTCTTCCTTGATGCAAGAAAACATTCCCCACCAAATTTCAGCCACGGAAACTGTCGGGAAGTATGAAAAACATGAGGAAAACCACGAAAGTGAATTATTCAGGATTGGTTTTCCATGTGTTTTCGGTGCAATTCCGGCATTTCTGCCACTGGTTTCATGTTTTCTTTCCGTTTTGATACTTAAACAATCGAAAAATCAAGCGTTCGTCCAAGTCCCAGAACCTTCGAAAAATCGAAAATTTGTGAAGGGGTACATATGGAAAAATTTGCGAAAAAATGAATTTTGAGCTGGGGCTCTGGAATTTATATCACTTCTTCCTTGATGCAAGAAAACATTCTCCACCAAATTTCAGCCCCGGAAAATGTCGGGAAGTTTGAAAAACATGAGGAAAACCACGAAAATGAATTATTCAAGATCGGGTTTCCATGTGTTTTCGGCATAATTCCGGCATTTCTGCCACTGGTTTCATGTTTTCTTTCCGTTTTGATACTTAAACAATCGAAAAATCAAGCGTTCGTCCAAGTCCCAGAACCTTCGAAAAATCGAAAATTTGTGAAGGGGTACATATGCAAAAATTTGCGAAAAAATGAATTTTGAGCTGGGGCTCTGGAATTTATATCACTTCTTCCTTGATGCAAGAAAACATTCTCCACCAAATTTCAGCCCCGGAAAATGTCGGGAAGTATGAAAAACATGAGGAAAACCACGAAAATGAATTATTCAGGATTGGTTTTCCATGTGTTTTCGGTACAATTCCGGCATTTCTGCCACTGGTTTCATGTTTTCTTTCCGTTTTGATACTCAAACAATCGAAATATCAAGCGTTCGTCAAAGTCCCAGAACCTTCGAAAAATCGAAAATTTGTGAAGGGGTACATATGCAAAAATTTGCGAAAAAATGAATTTTGAGCTGGGGCTCTGGAATTTATATCACTTCTTCCTTGATGCAAGAAAACATTCTCCACCAAATTTCAGCCCCGGAAAATGTCGGGAAGTATGAAAAACATGAGGAAAACCACGAAAATGAATTATTCAAGATCGGGTTTCCATGTGTTTTCGGCATAATTCCGGCATTTCTGCCACTGGTTTCATGTTTTCTTTCCGTTTTGATACTTAAACAATCGAAAAATCAAGCGTTCGTCAAAGTCCCAGAACCTTCGAAAAATAGAAAATTTGTGAAGGGGTACATATGCAAAAATTTGCGAAAAAATGAATTTTGAGCTGGGGCTCTGGAATTTATATCACTTCTTCCTTGATGCAAGAAAACATTCCCCACCAAATTTCAGCCACGGAAACTGTCGGGAAGTATGAAAAACATGAGGAAAACCACGAAAGTGAATTATTCAGGATTGGTTTTCCATGTGTTTTCGGTGCAATTCCGGCATTTCTGCCACTGGTTTCATGTTTTCTTTCCGTTTTGATACTTAAACAATCGAAAAATCAAGCGTTCGTCCAAGTCCCAGAACCTTCGAAAAATCGAAAATTTGTGAAGGGGTACATATGGAAAAATTTGCGAAAAAATGAATTTTGAGCTGGGGCTCTGGAATTTATATCACTTCTTCCTTGATGCAAGAAAACATTCTCCACCAAATTTCAGCCCCGGAAAATGTCGGGAAGTTTGAAAAACATGAGGAAAACCACGAAAATGAATTATTCAAGATCGGGTTTCCATGTGTTTTCGGCATAATTCCGGCATTTCTGCCACTGGTTTCATGTTTTCTTTCCGTTTTGATACTTAAACAATCGAAAAATCAAGCGTTCGTCCAAGTCCCAGAACCTTCGAAAAATCGAAAATTTGTGAAGGGGTACATATGGAAAAAATTGCGAAAAAATGAATTTTGAGCTGGGGCTCTGGAATTTATATCACTTCTTCCTTGATGCAAGAAAACATTCTCCACCAAATTTCAGCCCCGGAAAATGTCGGGAAGTATGAAAAACATGAGGAAAACCACGAAAATGAATTATTCAGGATTGGTTTTCCATGTGTTTTCGGCACAATTCCGGCATTTCTGCCACTTGTTTCATGTTTTCTATCCGTTTTGATACTTAAACAAACGATTTATCAAGCTTTCGTCAAAGTTCCAGAACCTTCGAAAAATCGAAAAATTTATGAAAATATCGGAATGTATGGAAATATGAAAAAAAGTAATTTAAATCAGGCGACGTTGATTATTCAGAAGTTCCTTTCCACCTATTTTCGACATAATTCCGGCTTTTCTGTCACTGGTTCTATGTTTTCTATCCGTTTTGTACTCAAACAGTAGATTTATGAACAATTGAGGAAAGTTGGGAAAATGTCGAAAAAATGGATAGATTAAAAAATAATTCTTCACAAATATATTTTTATATCATACTAAAATATAGAGTACTGACTGGTTGAAAAATCTTAGCAGCATCGTGACAGACAGGGAGAGAACACAAGTTAACATGTATAATAATAAATAATAACAGAAAATACGAGTGGATAGAAAAGCTTATAGCAAAAGCATATATGTATATGTATAATAATGTCTTCTCACTGTACTTGCCATTCGGTGATCTCGATTTGTTTGAACTTGAGACTGCGACATTCGATTCCACATATGTATATACATACTACATGCATGTAGCTATATGTAGAATAGTTGAGATATAAATATCTAGAATGATGGGAAAGTGAAGAAAGTGAAGGCAATAAAGGGGTGAAATATTGGTAGATGCGAAGTTGTGTGCTATGGTCCTCTAATAGGAAGAAAAGGGAGCAAGGGCGGGAGCAATGGCAGCCACTCGATGGAAAGTAAAGGAGTGGTTGCCGCTCGACGGATGTCGGCGAGAGAGAGGAAAAAAAGATTGAGGAATCGTAGAACTTACCGCCACTTTGTCCGCCGGTTCTGAAACCAGGTCTTCACTTGGGCGTCGGTCATCTTCAAGGACTTGGCGAGGGCGGCTCGCTCTGCGGACGCTAGGTATTTCTGCTTGTGAAAGCGCTTCTCGAGCTCGGCGATTTGCAGTCTGGTGAAGCTCGTCCTCGGCTTCTTCCTCTTCGGCGGCGTCCTGTTTTGATAAGGATGACCGATTCGTCGCGGGAACGCGCCGGCTACTGCGACAGAAAAGGACAAGGATTGCTTGATAAGGCGGCCCACTCTCGATCCAACCGCTCCCAAACTTACAAAGCGAACAAGCTCTCGAAACTTTTATTGCACCCCAGCAGCCACGAAACGGCTGCCTCTTGTTGGTCTGGTGCTGGGGCTGGGACTGGGACTGGGACTGGGACTGGGACTGGGACTGGGATGGCTAGGGCCCTCTTCTTTCCTGCACTACTTTTACGAGCGAGGAACCATACTATCAGGGTAATGGCACTAACTGAATGGCACAATCCGCCCATTTCGAAAGGTTACTCTACTTCAACTCTCTTCTATCTTCTATCCCTCGCTTGAAGTTTGGAAATATGTCCTTATTTCCTACTAACAATAAGTATAGCGTACTAAAATATTGAAGAATCCCGCCACCAGTGGCAACGTGACTGACGGACAGAAAAGACCAGTACATATAGAAGCATATAGTAATATAATTAGTAGTTTCCGAGCGTTTTAGAATGAATACTCTGTGAAATTATAAGGCTAGTGTGGTAATATGTCTACACATATAAATATTCTACTGGGTAATACAAACATATTGTATGTTGTATAATCTGTCCGACTCTGACTTTGCAGCGTTGTAATTTCCACTATTCTTATCAATAGAGTTCTGAATTTGAAGCTTGGTAGCCGGGGTTTGGCGCGCTCTTAGAAGAGCAGGTGCGTGGCCTCGCGGCGCTCGCGGCGCTCGCGGCGCACGGCGCACGGCGATTCGAGCTGGGAGCGTATTAATAAAATTACCGTTAGCTCCGATAGGGCGCCAGTTCCATTACGGCGAGCCGCGAAACACTAACGATAACGGGCAGAGGCAGGAGCAGCGATGCGAGGAGGCGAGCAGAGAGAAAAGAAAGGAGAAGCTAGTGCCGCTTGTACGCGAGGAAGGTTCGCCAGTGGTTGTTATCGGTCCACTTGCGCGAAACTAGCCGTGTAAATCGGTTTATGTCGGGCCGAGTTCGCTCGCTAATCCCAATCTTTCAACTCCCAGAACGAGAAAGCCCACTTCGTTAAGGGAGAATGCCGGGCGAATTGTCAATCCGGAAGGCCGATCGAGCGAGTGCCGTCGCGCACCATCTTCTCTAATTAGCGCGGACGACAACACTAAAGGATGCTAGGATTCATTATGAAAAGAGTCCTGCTAGGAGCGCTCGTCCGCTCCTTGATAATTGTATTGTTTGCAAAATTAGCAGTGTCTCAGCCGACAGCTCTGATCCTCCTCGTTGAAAATTCCACGGCAATTAAAAGGCACACATCTCTACACTTGCGTACTTACTTTCGTACGGATGTCATAGATTAATAAGAAGGAAAAATTTCAGAGTATGGCATATCCAAGTACATACTACCTAGGTAAGTAAGTACATAGATATCTAGACGCATATTATCTATGTATATTCGATTAGGGTCGATAGAAATGGGTTGCCGATGATTTTTCGGCGTCGATGGCTCTCCATCTCGTACGACAAGCACTAAAGAGCTCGTGTTTATTCCGGGAGGGATACAGGTTTCTACGAGGAAATAAAGAAAGCGAATGGGACTCGTTTTGGGAAAGGAGCGCGGCCGCGCCGGTATCGCATGGGTGGTCGCTCGGGAGATTGTTTACCTGCTGTTTGCCCGGTGAAATACTATTTTATGCTTCATTGTGCGACCAGACCGCTTCACATCTGCCTTATCACTAGTGAATTATTAGCGGTAGTCTGTCTAAATGAAGGTGGTCAGCGACTCTCTCCTACAAGGCTCCAGCGAATGTAACTTCCACCCGTGGCGCCTGATCAAATTTACAAGGTCATATGCGAAAAAAGTCAGGGAATCCATCTACCAGTTAGCAGTAGGAAATCGCCATTGCGAGCACCTGTCATCATCCCTCCCGCTTCATTTATTGTACATACATGTAACATACAATGCATGTTGATTGAGATACGCATAGTACATTTCTGCATTAATACTCGATAATAGCGGTAGGTAGCTCCTCGTTATAAACTGGCTGATGCGATTGAACATTTGGTATCGTTACCATGAGCGAGGGCGAGTTGTGAAAATGTTCTGGCACATTTAGGCACGTAGTACAAGATATCCTTTCTGGCTTTTCCGAATTGGTATTTCCGGCGAGGCGAGGCGAGGCGAAGCGTGACTATCGTCGTCATTAGCCACTTATCTGTCGCTAACTACATTTAATGGTATAGGCCGAGGCGCTGCGCCGCGCAGTGCCGCGCAGTGCCGCCGTCTATCGACGGCGGGGAGCGGCGCGGCGCGGCGCGGCGCGCACCTTTCATGCCGGGGAACACGATACGCGGCAGTTTGTAATGAGAACGTGGAATTTGATAAGGGCGGGCTCGCGGCTCGCCCGCTTACACCCCGCACACTCGGGGACTAACCGATCCCTCAACCACCAATCCCCGTACAAAATCACTTTCTTCAAACTATACTACATACATAGATACATACATATGTATAGTGAGTGTACCGGTACTGAAAACCATACAATGTACATATTGATATGTGCCGATAAGGTTCTGCGCGTTATTATTCTTTTTAAGCACATACATAGTGTAAGCGCGTGTTAGACTCTTGGTGTTGTTTGCTTCTTTCCAAGGCCAAAGCAATCCTTCCTTAATTGGAATGATCTGCCTCTATCTCAATCAGAAGAGGACATAATTACCGATAAGTAGGATAACGATCGCAATACCCACGAGGCAGAGTGGGAGGTAATGGAGAAGCGAGAGGGTGCCTGCGGTGCTTGGAGGCTGGTGGCTGGCGGCTGGTGGCTGGCGGCTGGTGGCTGGGGGACGCGAGCTGGAAAATATCGCTGGGAATGAAATTTGACGCATAACGACTATCGCGCGCAGTTCGCTTGGAGCGGAGGAATCATCGTTAAAGGGTGAAACGGCCATCATCCCAATATTACCCCATTATCCCCCTCCCTCTTACGGGCCAACTCAACCCCTCTCGGCCTTGATGCTTCTTCGCCTGCATTTCCAAGTCTCTTTCGCAATACCCTTTGCCCTTGGTCATCACACCCTTTTTAACAGACTTACTATAAATAACTGTTGCACATCTTGCAATACTTATGGCTCGTAACTGAATAAGGCAATATAATGGAATATCGAGAACTCTTAGAGATACCGATCATTTTGGCCACTCGTCAGGCATATTTCTCTTAAACTTTAATCTACCATTGGATGACATTCGTTTGAAAGAGTTGCAGTCGCTTCATGAAAAAGCGAGTACAGAAGCGACATCGGCTCTGATTGTAGACCCGAGCACCCTTCAATAGAAGGTATATGCATATCTATCTGCATACCTATGTATAGCTAGATTGTACATACTTATCTAGAAGATGGAATACGAATGACTAAACAGTCAAGACACCGTCACTCATTCTCTTTCCCGCGTTCTCTAATCTGCCGAAAGAGGTTGGCCGGCGCTGTGCCGCTGTGCCGCTGTGCCGCTGTGCCGCTGCGGGAAAGGGAGGCCAGGCTCGTTTTCTTGCGTCACTTGCTTATTAGGACGATAATCGCATGCCCGTCATCAGGCTCTCTTACATTATCATAGTGTGCCCGCACCGCTTACTGCATCCCTAGATCTCCCTTCTCTCCGACTACCCTCATCTGCTCCCACAATTCATTCGCAATTAGTCTCGAGAAATACGAGGCTAAATAGAATCTCGCTGCAACTAGTCCAACCACTATCTGAACTGTTGACCGTCGTGCCGATGAAGATGTAGGGACAGAAAAGCTCTAAAGAGGAGCGCTCTCCAGCTAGAATAATGGCGACCATCGCCTGAATAATGGAGGCGCTCGTGAAAAAAGAATTTCACTGCTGGAAAATAAAAATATGCCGCTCGTGGCTGCGCGCCGCCCCGCGCCGCCCCGCGCCACGCCGGCGACAGCAGCCCTCGGAGGCCAGAAGTAAACTGTAAACTTTAATCGTAAACCAGCCACTTTACGGGCGTGCATAAAGTGGCCGGGAAACGCGCCACTAACCTTTCCCAAATAAATAATAATTAATCGGCGCACTAACAAAAGAGAGACCTCCGCGCTCGGGCGCGCTCGCCCGCGTACGCGCTCACCATGAACCATCCGGATCCCCTAGTTTTTCATAATAAACCATTGAATAACTTTAAATGATTAGGATTCAAAGGCCAGTAAAGGTTGACCAAAGGTACATATAATTAATTATCGAAAGGGGGTATTCTTGCAATATTGAAAATGATGTTTTAGGCTGTGTTCGAGCAGTTACTTGAAATGAAATAATTCGTCCAAAGATTGCCCGCCGCTCCTACTTAGTTGTCCCACTTGTCTTTTACTGGACAAAGTCAGTATACTGCTTCCAGTACACTATACTACAGTTACTTGCAATTAAATCTACTAGAGGGTGATTACACGAGTCGGCACAAGCGGAGAGGGGACAACTTAAGAAGAAGCAGCATAGATGTTTAAAATGTAATCAGGACAGATCGACGAATCTCCCATGAATAAAGCAGGAGAGAAGGGGCGACGAGCTCAGCCTGCGAAGACTCGCTTGATTCAGTTTTACAGAGAGGGTAACTGAGGCAGTTCACTGGCTCCGGCAAAAGCTAGCATGGATTCCACTCGGAAATGCAGTCTAGTTGTTAAACTCGATCTCGAAATGTCGAAATGTCGAAAAATGAATGAAGCACTTGTTACATTTTACAATCGATTCGTCTCTGCAAGAATTTGAGGGTGATGAAACTCCCGGAGGAAAGGCTGTAAAAGAATCAACACTACATACATATAATATCGGGGTGTATAAGATAAGGCGAGACAAGGCGAGACAAGGCAAGGCAAGGCAAGGCATGGTAAGGTTCCTTGCCTTGGAACAGTCGGTGGGGATGGGGCTGCTATTAGGATGAAGCCGCGCTGTTTCTCGCGAATGCTCCTGGCGGAACTCGGGTCGAACGAGCTCTCAAAGATGAAATGCCTGGAATACAGCAACTTGAGCCTGCATGGGTTAAAACGAGGGTTAAGAGGGAACTCAGTGGAAGAAGCTCGATGGAGAGTCGGAGGCAGAGAGGAGCCGAGAGCCGTGGAGGTTGCCTGTGGGCTGTGGGGTGGTCGTAAAAACAAGATGGCGAGCCGCCGCCGCCGCCGCCGCCGCCGCCGCCGCCGCCGCCGCCGCCGCCGCCGCAAAATGGCCGGCATAAGTAAAAAGAAGAGACGCGCGGGCGCGGTTCAACACACACTTGGTTTGCACCCTACCAGCCCACCGACCCTCTGCCCTGTCTCTGACGTCCCATTGCCTGCCATAGCCCGAGCCACAGCCGCAGCCACAAGATCGGTAAACGCGCCACGTCTCTCAAGCTAAAGTTTTCTCCCTCCCTATTCCTATTCCTATCCCTATCCCTATCCCTATCCCTATCCCTATCCCTCAAGCATCCGCTATCCAGTCAGCCTCAACTTCCGACACCTATTGTCCATCTCTTTGATCTTTCAATAAGCAGTGGCCAACCTCTAAACTCTCCTGGAATCGGCCAACGAAATTCTTGACAGTCCCGTCCCGCGAATCCTTACTGCACATCTCGACTAGATTAGTCTGCAGTTCCTGAGGCTCGGGACTGGCCGCGAAGCTTAACGGCCGCCGCTATAATTGAAATATTCAGAAGCGTTTCACATGAGCGGCTGAAATATTCAGTGGCTCGCGGCCCTCCCTTCCAGCTCCATTGTTTTACTTTACGACGACAGTCCGGTATAATGCGGCCTTTACCTACGCTAACCTTGCCCTTTTTGGTCCTTTCGCACTAAAGCAATCGCGCTATATGTATTCTAGTGCTTACTTAGATATTGCACTTATATCCTCTTTCTTCAATCTCATTTGTCCACCAGTTGGAACTTTGTAAACTTCTCCTTCCTAAATTGCCCATTGCGATGCTTCATTTATTATACATAGCATTGTCATAAAGTCCCAAAGGTTGGGACAACTTTACAGCAGACACCGTGTCAGAGCGAGACAGAGAGAGAGAGAGAGAGGGAGAGAGAGAGAGAGAGAGAGAGAGAGAGAGAGAGAGAGAGAGAGAGAGAGGGGGGGGGGAAGGTCTGATTATTGGTAAACGCTAGTATGGGTAGTCCCACTTGGCCTTTCTCCCCCAATCTTTCCAATTATCCCTCCAAAGTACAAGGTTGAAAGTGAGCAGAATAAGATCTATGAAAGTGAGAATAAAGAATTGTGTAAGGATCTCGCTTAAAGAGAAGGACAAGTGCACGGTTTCGTCTTCAGTGACCCAGTGAGCTTGAGACATAACCTTTGCCGGCGGACACACCATGATGCACGCCGGGTATACCTCCCCTTGGCCTGCAGTGACTCAAGCCACAGTCATTTTCTGTGATGCAACGGAAAACCGAGCTGTCGCATAGCTACGGCTAGAGAAAGTCATTATACTTCTGGCGAGCACGTCCTACCTGCTAATGGAGTTTGCGGCCTTCAAAGTAAATTGTTTTCTGCACACCCTGGATTCCCAAGCGTCAGATGGCGGCTGTCATGCGACAGGTGACCTCTCTTTCAAATCTCAATGACTCCCAGTTAAATTTTATTCATCCTATCGCATTCCATTCATTTGATTTGCTCCTCTTCTCTGGCAATCTACTTATCGAAATCATCTAATGCTTATAATCAACTTAGAGGGACGATTGTTAAATGATGACGCGATTGACTGGCTGTTCGGCGCCGAACCGGTGCGTCGCGTCACGGCGCGGCGCCCTCCTTCTTATCTAACAGCAGGTCCTTTCCCTACTTTATCTAACCTTAGTTTTACACTCAACCTGCTTCCTCCAAGTTTCCAAGAATGTAAGAACTTACAAGAGAAAATGTGTAAACTAAGACCTGCGCTACTCAGGAGAATGCCTCCCTCGCCTTTTCGAGATAGCTTACTCATAGTTCTCCTCAAGGATCAAGTTAAATTGGGTGCTCCTATATCTGGGAGTATCTCGAAATACTTGGCCGATTAAGGTTATCACGTGCGTGATAGGATAGGATGGATGGAAATGTGAAAGGAATCTCAAGCGATTCTTGGACATTTTTCTCGATAGTTTTCCATGTCGTTCCTTATGTTCAACCATCCGAAGGTAAATGTCCTTTGAAGTATCGAAATCGTACCGCGCGCTTGGCGGAATTGCTGGTTTCGGGAGACTTGGACAATGTCCTCTTCTCCTGATGGCCCGGCCCTTTCATAATCGGCGCTTTCATTGGTAGAGACGGCGCAGGCCGTCATTTATATTGAAAAGAGAAGCCGCGATCCAATTAAAGTATTTCGAGGAACTGAACGGAGAAGCGGGAGGGATAACAGGGCTGGCGCGGCGCGGCGCGGTGCGGTGCGGCGCGGTGCGGTGCGGCGGGGCGTTCTATGTAGTAAACGGAGCGAGAGCGACTGGCTGCCGCTTTATTAGTACTTAACTAGGGAAATGAAAACGAAGCGTTTCCAAGAATGTATCGACGGTGCTGTTCCAATCGGGCAAATTGCCGAGGTCCGTCGGTTTAAAAATGGCGACGGTTATACTGCCCCTTAAACGGCCTTCTTCGCAGAACGTTACATCGCGAGCGAGTACTGTGTTTCCCCAGCGATTACTACTATGTAAGTACTTAGATACTTCTTTCTTCGCACGGCCGGCCAATCGGCGATGCCGCAGCAATTAGTGAAAGTAGCGTGATCAGAAAGAAGCAGCGATCTGCCACCTTGCCCTATAACCAATGACGTAATGCTATCGCCAATGAAATGATTTCCCTAATGACTCATTTCAGGCTTTAATACCAACTCCGATGGGAGGAAACGATCGCAATGGCAGCGTGATATCAACATTTACTTCAATATCCAGCTTCATTCCAGAGAAATGCTGAATGAACAATCCCTATTGAAATTGCTAGTATGGCTACAGCCATTCGCTCACCGTTACCATCTACATACATGTAAATCTATCTACATGTATCTACAAATACGTCTCTTTATCTATTCTAGACGAATCGACAGTTGGGATTCTACTCGAAACGAAAGCTCCCGGCCACTAAGAATTTCTTAACAATTACGAACAACTACGATTCGCTAAGTAATGATGGCTGCCCTCTATTAATTTTATCGATGCATAGGAAAAATTCTAATTGGACACGCCGCGCCGTCATTAAGCTCGAACCGTCAAGAGACGTCGTCGTCTCAACTTCAAGTGGAGCATTTATCTGGCGGCGCAGTAGCAGTCAGAAAGCAGCAGACCTTGCACAGGGTTTCCCAGGGGGAGCAAAAGCATGTTAGGAGCGGAATTCCCTCTGGTAGGAGGGAAAGTGCCAAGGAAGATAGTAGGCGGTTCGTTCGAGCTGATCATTTCTCAAACTCTCATAACTTGATATAAGCCGTGCGCAACCAGCACGTCCCCCAACTCCGACCCTCGAGAAGTCTTTCGCTGCTGGTGAGCTAGCTGCCTGTGAGCCGCCTGCGCCGCGCCGCGCCGCGCCGCGCCGCGCCACGCCACGCCGCGCCGCCCGGCCAAGAAAAAGCTCGGGGCTATGGGAATATGTAGCGGGCGTAAGACCGGGGCCGACTGCCGACTTCGCCTTACATTATCGATATTACGAGACGCCGATAAAAAAAATCGCATAAAATTAAGCACGACCCCGAACCTGCTCGCGATAAAACTTGGCACACGCTTCTTTCGCGTGACGGGCCAGTTCCAGCGGCAATATACTCTCCGAGTGAGAGCTACCTTTTAATACGGCTGCCAATCGATCGGCCCCTCCTCGATCCTCCAATATCAATGAATAGACGCTGCAACGTCTACGACCTGGCAAAACCAATCACTTTAAAGTGCTTGCTTTATAATCTATGATATTTCAATTGGACGCAATTTAAATCACGCAAAATACGCCTTTCCACATCCTGACCATCGGACCAGCGGCATGTATCCACATCTTCCGTTAGTCTTTTCTTCTCTTACTTTCCTCTCAGTGTCAAAGAAAAGTAAGTAGTTGAGAAAGACAGCCTCTCACATTCCAGTACCATAACTAGCAGCAGAGCAGAGAGCTTCGATAACTGTGCAGAATCGAGAAAATTTGCAGCGCGCCAGCTTTCTCGGTAGAATCGCGCGTTAATTAAAACTTTTCTCATGAAGCGATGAGCGTAACCTTTCGACGAGCGAAGCCGGCACTTTCGCTCTCCCAAAAGCTAGCACTTCCACTTTAAATATGACTGAATCCCTTGTATTATTCAAAGTCAGGCCTTCCCACCCTCCTAAACTCCGCTCTGGCACACCTTCACGTCGGGCCATGTATATTCCCGAAATGTATCGCAACCGCACACCTTCTATGTTATACGCGGAGAGTAGCTTGTTTATTCGGCCCAGCCAGTTTTTCGCCAGCATTTCCGACCACCTCAGCGATATTTATCCTACGATTTCGTTCCGGCGATGATTCAGCCCCTTCCACTTTCACTTTCACTTCCACTTCCACTTCCACCCGCCAATATGCCGCCCGATTTTCTCTTCTTCTTCCTCTTCTTCCTATTTCTCATTTGTTACGCACTAGCCTCTGCTAATTCATTTGATCCGAATCTGTTTTCCTCTCATAGTATGGCACACGAATGACTGTTTGAAAAGAATATCGGAATGCGCGTGGGTTGCTTATGGTCGATTGCGATTTATCGTGATCAAAGTAAAGGGCAAATAAGGTCAACAGATCCAAGAATAATGGAGAAAAAGCAAATGAACTGGTGTTAAAATATGATGAAATATCGAGGGTGTGTGGGCTCGAAATGCTGATGCAATGCGCAGGGCATTAATTGAGTGACTGTTGAACGTCATCGGATCGGATGTACATACGGAGTACCGCTTGAAACTTTCAAAGTCGAAATACAGAGAGCAGGGCAAGCGCGGAGGCGGGCAGGGGGGCAGCCAGGCACGAGGCATCGGCTGGGGATCAGGACGTGCCAGTTGCCTCATCATTTATCGTTTACGACACGTTATGGGGATCCCGGGAAATTCCGAGTGACACCGGTGAAGACCTGCCGGTAAATCCCGCGAGTTCTCCGGGGATTCAAAAAAATCGCGAATGATATGCCGGAACCGCCTGGCCGCCCAGCCGCCCAGCCGCCCAGCCGCCCAGCCGCCCAGCCGCACGATCCAATCTAAAGGGAGTGTAAAAATATCGCCGCGGAAAATAGCTGGGGGCTTCTCTGCATACTTTCCAAGGGAGCGGGGGCAGGAGCAAAGGGCCAGCAAGATTTGCTAGAGACTGCTACCAGGTACAATAGTCAAAGAGATTGATGGGTGCTTGGCGAAAGAGAGCCGATATAATCGATGCCACCGGAATAAACGCAGCGGCAGAAGGCTGCCGATAAATCGACGAGACAGGAATGTTTATTGACGTACCGCTGCCTGGCGGCATCGATGGGATAAAATATCACTGCGCACATCTACTAGTCATAGCCAGAAGCGAATAGGCGAATATTTCCTCTCGCCTCCTACTCTCGGACTTGAATTATTGCTACGCGAATATAGCGCGGCCCGGAATTATTGGCCCCCCGGTTTGGAAGCCATTCTCATTAATTCGGACCAGCAGCGCACCAATTCAATTTCTTACGTGGACTTTAAACATACTGATATACACCTACGAACATACAACATACTATGTATCTACATTGTATTGTATAGGTGGTCGGCTAAACTTGATCCGAGGCCGAAGTCAAGTGGATTGTTAGCTTTTAGCAAAGGAAGGAATACGTACTACTGGCTGGGTGGAAAGATGTGTGGAGAGCCGAGAGCCGAGAGCCGAGAGCCGAGAGCCGAGAGCCGAGAGCCGAGAGCATTGCTTAGTTAGCAGTGCGGGTGCGCTAATAGTCCGTAGGAGAATTGAACTCAAGTCACGTTAATTATGTAACTCTGGCCAACCGACGCCGGCGTCGCTGCTCGATCAGCTCTCCTCTCCTCGTCCTTTCTCTCGCAACAACGAACGGGGTGGGATGATGAACGAGCGCGGCTGACCTAAGCAAGGGTGCCGCTGCCATTCTCGAACCAGGGAATCCCTAACTCTGCGCTAATTCGATCAGTCAACGCAGCCACCGCAGCGCGGCCCCTGCGCCATCGGTGAGCGTTGCCCGTTCCGCTAATCTCCCTCCGGATTAATTACTACCTAATACACCGGTCTGAATAATTATCGCTTCTAGAGCAACCCGCCACCTGAGACGTTCTCATACTTGCGCCATCGCCAAGCCTTAACGTAAGTATGTAAGTACATACTTGCTACCACGATACGGATAAATACCTGCTACTACTACTACTACTACTACTACTACTACTACTACTACTACTACTACTACTACTACTACTACTACTACTACTACTACTACTACTACTGCTAGTAGAGTGTGCCAAGCGAATATTGCCTAGTTTTCGTTATTCCTTTAATTATCGGGAGCCTCCTATGACTGAGTAGCCTGGCGGGGTAAAGCTGCTCGGATTTTGCAACTATCTATAAATTAACCTACACCTACACTCAGAGCACTCTATCTATCTCGAGACATTTACAATGTCAATCCGGTGAAGGACTGAAAATAATCCGACTAAAGCAGTGTGGTATTATCACGAAATAAGAGTGAGCTGAAAAGACTTTCTAGAATAAGGCGGCTGGTTGATTTGATGTTGAAGAGAGAACGGGAATGATTATGAGTGTTGGAATAAAGGAGGGGAATCAAGGTTTAAAGAAGGGTCCGGCGATCTAGGCAGTTGAGGGAGCTCGAATTCGGTAGCATAACCAGAAGCATAAGGCGGCTACCGTGGATTTCCTAAGGAAATCAAGTATACATATGTATGTAGTAGATGCCGTTCTAGTCTCAAATATGGCTAATAGCTGGAGGGAGGGAGGGAGGGAGGGAGGGAGGGAGGGAGCTGAGCTCGGACAATTTCATCGGGCAGGTAAGCATGTACCGGGGGGCCAAGAGCGGATGGATTCTGCTTTTCAGGTTTCGCTCACGCGATGACTTTTTTCTTTCTCTGTTCCCGGTACCCGGTTATCTTGGACCCCAAGGGCTCCACTCCAGCAGCTAAGTACTACACACACCTACATACATACCTCTCTTTCTCTCCTCTCCTCTCCTCTCCCCTCCCCTCCCCTCGCCACCGCTTCGCGCTCGACTGGTTCCCATGCCATTCCTGCCTGCGACTACGTTCACGGCAAACAATGCTTTCCTCCCATCTTTCTCAGAATCCTCTACGGAAAACTAGCTTTTTCCAAATTCACTCGGCGCATCTTTTTCCCTTGATCGTTGGTCGACCGCTAGTAGTATTAGGCGGCTCTCAAGCACTAATCGGCAACGTGCTAACGTAGATCTTCCATCTACTTACGTAGACGTATGTATACGTATACGTACCAACTACATAGATATTATCTGCTTACGTACAACTTTACAAGTCATTAGACTCCAAACGAAATTCCTCTATCGTCTCATGGCAGACCGCGACCTTCTCTTCTCCGGTTCCCGGGATCACAAACTATCACCTTTGCTAATTGCCAGATGCTATCTTTAACTGGCCCGCCACGCATTCCCACGCATTTCCGATTTCACCAGCGTTTACCAACTATCGGTTCTGTCATAACTGCTCGAATCTCGGAAGCGGGACAAAGCAGGCCTGCGAGCCAAGGTGCCCGCTAGCCTGTAATCCGAGGTCCTTACGGTTGGTAAGCTGCGACTTATTACGCATGTCCTTGCGTGCACCGGGTATTGTAATCTGAATCGATGGCGAACCTCTGACTCTTAGTACGCTTCCAACGGGCAAAAGAACCAGGACCACGGCACCACACAACACCAGACCGAGAAAAAGGAAGTCGCTGCTCGGGAGAGAAGCGAAAGCGAACAGGATCTTGGCCGTCCCGACCGGCAATTAGAGAAGCGATCCTGTCAAATCGGCAGCGGCGATCCTTTCCTTGAAGGTAAATTACGGGGGCATTTCGAGAGCGAGAGCGAGAGCGAGAGCGAGAGCGAGAGCGAGAGCGAGAGCGAGAGCGAGAGCGCCCCCGCCAACCCTCCTCCGTTTTCTTTGACGTCGGAAGTCCAAACCATCACAATCCACCACGGCAGCGACCAGTCGATATTTTATAGGACAAGTCTCGTCCCGGGATAATTATCTTTAAGAACAGTACACACGCTTTTCGGTGGCGCGGCGCGGCGCGGCGCGGCGCTGCGCGACGGTAAAAGCTCCCCGGGGCAACGAAATACAGCTGCTCTTCTTCCGATCAAATGACTCATTACAATAGTGCCCGTCGAATGTACGCTCACATATCTGTATCCGGCAAATGCGATTATGTTAATGCTTGGCTAGGTATACCTTTCCAGCTCGACCAAGCTCCAATCGACGTTCGTGATTACCGGCCATTGCGCTAAACGGAAACACTCTCTGCCCTCCCCTCACCTCCCCTCACCTTCCCTCCCTCCTGTAGTCGGCAAGAGGTATCGTCGACTCCACTCCAGAGCTACATACATATAGCTACATAGCTACATACATACTACATATACATACATGTATGTATGTATCTACATATACATACATATGTAAGTACCTCTATCTTACACAAAATCATTATTCGCCGACACAATTTGCAATGTTCTTAGAGTTATTATCGTATCAATAAAGTTTTATTCGTCTAGGGAGATTTTTCCATACATTTACATTCGAGCCGACACGACGTTTACTCTGGTAAGGATTCCTTAGTCTTCCAAATCTTATCTTATCATGAGAACAGACAATCGAGCAAGTACAAGGTTTCTGTTCAGTTTGGTTCAATTAGTGGCGAAGCTCAACTTGTTCGCAAGCAATGAAAATGTATTTCAAGATCTTGTGCCCACCGGGACTGGCGATCCGCGATCCGCGTTCTACGCCTTGGATGGACTTGGCGTCGAGGAATCGTGACGACGGCCGGATCAGAATAATTCGTGCGAGCAATCCATAATTCATACATATCCACTGGATGGAGCTTCTGCCCGAGCGCGAACCAACCAACCAGCCAGCCAGCCAGCCAGCCAGCCAGCCAGCCAGCCAGCCAGCCAGCCACCCCACACCACTAGTGAGTGGCTCACGTCTATGAGTATTGGCCAATTAGAGGGATTCATAGAAGCTGGCTGCCGCCACTGTATTTCGACACCTGTCTACCCAAAGAATCTAGGCTTTCACTCTCCTCATACGCTCTCTTTCTTCTCCTTGCTTCCCTCCCCTGCCCCCTGCCTCCCTGCCTCCCTGCCTCCCTGCCTCCCTCAACCCTAGCCACCCCCTTAGGACAAAATTTGATGATAATACCTTGCCAGTAATTAAACGAAAGAATAGTTGCTCAAGTGGCAAAGTAACTATTGCGTGCAGGCTATCGGGTCGTCGCTCGCTTGACAGTAATTAAACGTCTAGGTTTGTCTGCCAGTTGGCAGCCTACTGCTATCAATGCAAATCCACTGATCCTATATCTCACTGGTAAAAACCCAGCAGTTTAGTTTGTCAAACGCCGCGCCATTAACAATGGATAGTTGACGCGGATCACTACAGCAGCCTCTTGATTGACGATTGACGATTGGCGAACGCGCCCGTCGCCTATCACATGCTCCCACGTCGAGGCCCGCACGTCCATCCATACATACATAGTATGCATAGTACGTAGATACGTATAGTCGGTGCGCATACCTGAGAATGCTAATGAATAGTTTAATATGACGACAAGCTGCTCAAGCGCTAACCAATCGGAGCACGGGACCAACTTGCTGAGTAGCAATCAGTTGACGCAGTGCGCGCGCTCGTTAATTGTTGGCTCGCCGCTGACAAAGAGGCGAGAGGCGAGTTCCGCTCAATAATGAGATTAATGAGGCCTCGACTACTTTGACGGGATCTGAGGAATAGCTCTCGCGACCGAATTGCTGGCGGGCAGCGGGCAGCGGGCAGCGGGCAGCGGGCAGCGGGCAGCGGGCGTCAACTCGCGATAAAGAGGACTTGAGTAACTACTGAAATCGTAGTTTCTAGGGATCTGGCAATAGTATGATTACGATACTAAAATTCAACTATCGTCGGTAGGATGATGATCCTGCAACCAGTCAAGGGAATCATTTCTCTTCTGCGTTAGCCGAAGCTCTGACTCATCTAACGAGCAGGGAATAATACCATAATTGTTCGAATCCGAAAGTGGATACTTGAGGAGTGAAGAATCAGGTGGCTGGCTCGCGACAGGCTGAATATGCCATTTGCAGCGTACGGAGAGTGCGCTGCAAATGGGATTTTTCGCGTTTACCTGATTAACGATAATCGCCATTATTTGCCCCTATTGGCGTGGCGACATCTCATCGCGGTGACGCTACCGGCAACAATAGGATAATGCCGGCGCGACGATTGGACAGAAAAATGAGAAGAATTACACTCTTCGACGGACTATGCAGGAGAATGAGTGTTAACAGTCTCTATTATATGTATGTTGGATCCTAGGTACATTAGCAATGATGGCACTCTCGGAGAATTGCCAAGTTAATTGGATAATTCTAGGCAGTTAATGACTGAGATGCAGCTGAAGGATCTATGAGATTATTCCTTAGGAAAAAGAGGTTCTTTAGGGCCGAATCGCGATAGAAGAGCCGTTAAAAAGAGATAGTTTGTCGAATGGCGGTTGCCGTATTTAATGAACGAGAGCGGAGAGTTAGCTGCGGCGGCGGCGGCGGCGGCGGCGGCTGCGGCTGCGGCATCGATAATAGAGTTGGGGCCATTTCTTTAAGCGGGAGCAAGGGTCGAGCTATGAGAAAGTCGAGCGACGAAAGGCTAGTCAGTGTAAATATGAGATGAATGAGTATGTAGAGTGGATAGAACTAGAGAGTGGAGAGTGGTGTCATTGAATGACTGACTCACTACTACTCACCGGCCAATCTGTCTTTCAAGTGCGGATGTCCCTGAAGAGGATGAGCGGCGGCGAGATTGGCGAACAAGCTGGCCCTATGAAGTCCAGCAGCGGCAGCCTGCTGTTGACTATGCTGCAACGCCTGGAGGCCCCACGGTGGTATAAGTGCCTGCGCTGGCAAAGCACTGCCAGTGCCAGGAGCACTGTTCGCACCTGGTGGCCGATGAGCGGGGACCCTTATCACACCACCGCCGGTGTATATCAATCCGGATCCTGCGGGGAAGAGGCGGAACGGCGCCAAGAGGTCGCTCGCACTGGTGCAATGCACCGAGGAGGACGAATTCCCTTGAGTCTCCGGGGTGCTGCCGGTGTCATCCTCATCCTTCTCCGAGACCGAGAGCTTCTCCTCGACCTCGTTGCCCCAGGAGGCCCTTCCGTCCTCCAGAGTCCCCGTGGAGCCTCTCTGATTGTTGCTCCCTTCTTCCCAGGACCACTTTCGCTCCTTATCGCTGTCCGGCTCCTCCGAGGACGGACTCTTGGCACTCTCGATGCGACCCTCGCCGAGCAATCGACTGATGCTGAACGGATGATTGCGCGGCGATGGCTCGCCGCTTTGCAAAGCTCCCGAGCGCGCTGAACCCCTTTGACACGGGCCCGGGGGCGGCGAGTTGGAGCACTCTGAGGCCTCCTGTGCCAGCCGACGGCTGCTCTCCTGGCTCACGCAGTTCCGGGGACTGCAACTCCGGGAGTCCGAGTCGTCCACGTTGATTTCCTCGGTCTCCGTCGCGTCCACCTCACTCTCCCCGTGCTCCGACATGCTTCACTACTCCTCCCGACCTCAATGCATCATTCTCCCAGTCTCTTATGATTCAATTCATACGGTTAGTCCGCAAGATCTCGATCTCGATCTCGATCTCGATCTCGATCTCGATCTCGAGCAACTGTCTCTCTTCCTTCCTTCCTTCCTTCCTTCCTTGCCGAAAGCGCTCTCCTCTTCAATCTTCACTCCTTCCTGCCACCAGTACCTCTCGCCTCCTACCACGCTGAGTCTGACAGCTCACCAAGAGTATCCCCTCTCAAGTTGGCCTTGGGTTCACATCCTCGCGCAACAAGTCCATCACTCCAGAACTCGCAGCCTCGTCAAAGCCTAATCACTCCGGCTCCTGTCGAACACCTCCAAATCTCCACTCTCCACTCGCCCCACTCGCCCCACTCGCCCCACTCGCCACTCGCCACTCGCCACTCGCCACCACTCGCCACTCGCCACTCTCCAATTCAATTTGTAAGCCCAATTCCAATAGAGAATCCGAAGGCGCGCGCTAGTCGAATACACCAGCAGCTAGTTCACGTGGTGAACGGAGAGCGTCGCGTCCGATCCTGGCTGGTGTCGGTAGTGCGCCCAGCGGATGAATCCGGGTCGAGCCAGACCAGTGAGAGAGACGGGAGTTCCTCTCGGATCCCGCTAAACCAGCTAGCTCTTCATCCCACCCACCTGGGCCAACGATTACTCAAGGCCAACCTCCTCCAATCCCAGTCATCCCATCCCCACCGGCCAATCTAGGCCCAATCACCGCTCGCCGCTCCACGCCGATCCACGCCCATTCGTCGCCCGATTGGTCGGCCCTAAATTGATACCTACTTAACATTTGAGCAGAATGTTGCAGCCGATCGCCTTTTCCCTCTGTATTATTTATCGCTCGATCCTCGCGCGCGCTTTCCTTTTTCCGCCCGCTTTTCGCCCCGGCTTGGCACTCCCTCCTCCACCGCCTTCTCCACCTCCGCCACCTTTCTTGCTCCCCACCCCACCCCCCTCTCTCTCTCTCTCTCTCTCTCTCTCTCTCTCTCTCCCTCTCTCTCCCTCTCTCTCTGCTTCAACCAAGCTTGCTGGGAGAAGTGCTCGTTGGTGCATCGGAGAACTGGCGGGACTTAATTACGAAGAATACACGCGCATCGAGCACCCCACCCTGCCACCTTCGCGCAATCCCCACCCTGCGCCTGATTCCGACCCTAGGGGTTCTCCTTCGACTTGAATACCGTTACCCCATCGACTCGATGTCTCGCGCATGACATCTATCTAAGTAACTCACTATCTAACTAGATACTTGCTCACTTACTTAACTATCTACTTACATACATAAGTATCCAAGTATGTAAGTAAGTACTTACATACTTACTTAGTACTTACTAGATTGTAAGTACATGTCATACCTGGTGAACGGGTATCCTTACCAACTCGCCACGCCTTAAAAATGGCCCCAACTCTCTGACTGGATACTCTTTTCCGCAGGCGCATAATGCACACTTTCTCCCAGGCCTAATACACATTAGAATACAGATTACACGCGCACCAAATACGTATACATACTTGTACATACATACGTGTACATACTTAGATACTAGTATCAGTCTATAAGCATGTATGTACTTACATAGATGAGCCATTAATCATTTCATCCACTTCTGCCTACTACATAGACGTAGTAGAGTGTGTAGTACTTACATATGTATAATTGTCAGTTGGGATCCTTTGCGCTGCCGAAAATAGAAGACCTAGAAAACTGAAAGCTACCGAGCAATCTCTTCTTACCCCAAACGGAAGCGGAACGGCCGCGGCACGAGAAACTTTAGAGGCCGGAAGTTATCCCGTCGCGGTGTCCTATCCCCCGGATAGCATTTAATCCTATTATCTACTATTGTATACCGTTGATATTTTAACACGCTCTAAACCTAATTATATGTATGTACAATGATTGCAGTCATTCGGACGATCCCCTGCCCTGTGGAGACCACAGGACTCGAGGTACTTACTGTAGTACATACATATCTATGTATGTATGTATGTATGTAAGTAGACATAGTATTCTTGGACCGCTCACCCCGAATCTTTATACATATACTGTCGCTTTTCTTTTCAAACATTCTTATTGGCCGATCTCTATTGTACTACTGAGTCGATCCAATTGAACTGGAAGCCAACGATTTTCAACTAGGAAAGGCAAGTAAGTAGTTACACGACAGTCGGCAACGAGTACTTTGAAAGTAACTCCGCCGGATCGACGCTCATGCGAGATTGCTCAGGCAGTAAAATGATTATGAAGCTCAGGCATCATTGCGATTGAGGCCCTCTTGCAACCTGACATTTAGCGGTGCTGCTTCTACTTACATGTACTATGTATGTCTCTACTTACGAGCAATGATTTCCTCCTCCATCCTCTTATATTCTTCCCCTTTCCCATTATTTCTTACAGCTCTACTATTATTCATATTTTCGTAGATGCAACTTGGAGCAGTGGATTCATTCTTTACAAGACATATTTCCATTAACTTTTCATTAAGCCAACCTAACCTAGAGAAGGTCAACAGTGAGAATTCCATTTACTCAATTATTATTGCCCTAATATCGTCCAGACTTTAATTTGGAGGTTCTTGCTCAATTGCTTTCTACCTTAAAGGCTATTGTACAATTGAATTCAACTGGTATCTAACAAGTGCTACGAGTTCAACTACTTGGATCTTCAGTACTATGCATATGTGGATTCACTTGTGCATACGCATCTCTCCACTTTATACATACTATACTCGCGCCGCCCTTCATTAAAGGATCAAACACATTGCAATCAAGCGGAACTTGGCAAACTAAATTTGTGCGCACAAACATTGACTTTCCTTTCTAATAGAATATTCTAGAAGAGCAACACTGACGTGGGCAAAGATGCGGCAAGTGCGGCAAGTGCGGCAAGTGCGGCAAGTGCGGTAAAAGCTTCCGAGAACTTTCAAGAGTTCTGGGCATGCTTGAAACCACCCAGGACTTGCGACTTGCGACTTGTAACAGCTTTCTCATAGATTTATAGGCTATACGGGCCAAGAGCTACTGCTTCAATGCTTGTTAAAGACTTTGCGACCAATTCCTAAATATCTAGTATTTCTACCTGAATTTCTACCCGTCAATCGACATATTCCCTAAACCACCATTTATACAGCTTTTAGCGGCAACTGTTCGGTTATTACCAAAGTACTGAATAACGGTCTGATGAAAAGCTGCCTATTAAACAATGGAAACTACGAAATTGAATGAAATTCCGAGAGTAATAATTTGACAGATTTTCATATGATTCTTCAATCTCCAACCTCGCATACATAGAGTGATGCGCATCGATGTGCATCTACATATGTACATATATGTACATACATACATTGTACATATAGCAGTTATCTTATATCTAAAACGCAATCAGAGTAGAAACAATCGACGCTCGCCTTCCTCTGCTGGCCCTGCACAGCCGCGCCGGGCCGGGCCGTGAGACGACACGGCGACGCATGGCGTATAATTGTCTCGCGCGCCATTCGTTCGTAAACTGGCAAGTTAAAAAACTGGGCGGGATAAATTTGCTGCTAGAGCAAAGCTTCTGAAGGCAGCCTACGCGACTACTACACTATCTACGTATTCACATAGTATGCATGTATACATGTAAATACGTAGTGTGGAGACGGTAGCTTTAGAGCCCGGCCAAATGGATATTGCGCGCGTTAAAAATGTCGTCCGACGAGTGCGAGCCGTGCCGCACCCCCATTAATGTTTCAGAGGGTAATACTTTTGGGGGTGGGGGGTGCGCGAGAAGAAACGCTACTCGCTTTATGATTTCGGCGCTCGATACCCTCCGAACAGTAGTCGCACAATCATTAGTTGGAGAGTTCTGGGGCATAAAAGTTGTAGAAATCAGTGTGCTGTTATGCATTGCTGCGGCGGCCATAGCATTTCTCATTCGATAGCCAGCACGAGTTGGATTACTCTACGATCTACGAGACGCATGACTGCTAATTAGCCAATCATTGAGGAAGAAGATCACCGATCGGCATTTGTCGTGTTAGGGCTGAGCTGGAGGGGCGCACACGCTCTCCATCGGAATGGAGATTAATCTGACACCGTGACTCCTTGGAAATAATGTAGAGAAGCAGCGCGGCGGCGGCGGCGGCGGCAGCGGCAACGGTCTCCTGTCCTCGCCGCTCGTCGAGAGGTTCGGTACCGCGACTCCATCTATAAAATGTATCCTCACTCCCCACACCCTCGCCATCTACCAATCTCTCGATCCTTCTCAAACAGCCAGCGCCGTTGGCCAAACTCCTAGAGTTGGCTGTTCCAGTGCCTCCAGCACTGTTACAGTTACACCATTACACCATCGAGGAGATCAATTTGGGTGTCGGACGTCCGCCTGTCACTTAGGCGCTTTTCACCGCTCGACGAATAATTCATCGCACCCTTTGGAAGCAGCGCGCGCCTACATACCCTACGGGTTCTCGGTTCTCGATTCTCGGTTCTCGGTTCTCGGTTCTCGGTTCTCGGTTCTCGGTTCTCGGTTCTCGGTTCTCGGTTCTCGGTTCTCGGTTCTCGGTTCTGGTCCATGAGCGCCGAGCAGCGACACGAGTGTCGAGATCGAGAGAGAAGTGAGCAACCGAAGAGGGGAGACAGAAGCAGAAGCATGGCCATGTCGGAGTAACGGCGGCAAAAGGTGAAAGGGGGCGAAGTGGGTTGACCGTTTTACCCCGAATGCCAGGATGAAAGACGCGACGACGTGGCAATGCCTCTGCCTCTGCCTCCGCCTCTGCTCGACTGTGAGATTCCCTCGGTTGCGAAAAGGCCATCCTTTATTCAACAGCTTACCGAGTTTCACCACTGATACGCGAACACCCATTCGTAGAATAATCGCGAGCGCTGGACGACAGGCTACTCACTCAGATTCCATCCTTGGGCATTTTCCTTTTTCCCAGGGAAGGTTTGGATGGCGCAAAAATAACCGACCAAACCTTGCTCGAAAGTGATACCAAGTTCAGGTCAGTACATTGCACTGTAAAACAATGTACCCAAGTGTCGCAAGGGATAATTATCTCGGTGCGCTTCAGATTTGAACAAGTTTTGGAAACTGGCCGGGTCATTTGGCGAACAATCGGCTGGCACGCTACTTACTGTAATCGTTGCCAGCAGTGCCAGGCACCCGGCATGGCATCCAGAATCCCCAAGCCAAGCCAAGCCAAGCCAAGCCAAGCCAAGCCAAGTCAACCTCCATTTATACAATGTAGAGCATACATACATACTTACTCTCATAGAGCAGCGCTACTCCTTGCGTCCTGATGTAGTCTCACATTACGTAGAGGGAATATATTTATCTGGTAACGGAACACAGGCAATACTAAATAATTGATTGAGCTACCGACTCGGTGGAGGGTGCATGTTAACCGACGACCCCATCTATGTACTGGCTATATCCAGTTCACTAAACGATGGGGGCTTGCTTGCGTTGCTTGCTCCCACTCTCCATGGAGGAAACCGCGATACCAATGAGAATCTGATAGATCCCCCCGATTGCCGTGAAATGCAATTTTCCGCCCAGCTCGAACCAACTAACTCATTGCTCGCAATTGGAATCTCGGGTGCACGTGCGCAATGCATACACGGCTGCGGCCGCCCCTTAAACATTTATCGCTATAACGCACCGAATTGTTCGAGCAAGTTATTGTTATTACTGTTATTGTATGTTGGATTTTAATCGGATTCGGGTGATATCGTTGTCGATTGCTACAGAGAAAAGACCAGCACTAAACTACATAGATAGTATACTATATGTACATTACTGTTACGCTACTTTGAATTTTTAAGCTGGTTACATATCTGTACATACTGTAGATACTGTACTTACATAGCTACAACATATGGTAAAAGCCTCCCGCGGTCTGGCCACACTTGCGCCAACACTTGCTAATTTCTATTAATAAAGCCTGATATAATTGTAGATAAAAATACATATACCATTGAATCGGAATCCGCAGGAGGAACGTGATAGTCTCTACATACATAAATAAGTTCCAATCTATGGATATGATTGTGAGGGGATGAAAGGGTTTGCGTCAATTGTGAGAACCAGGTGGAGAACAAGTCACCCCTCCCCCCCCCCCCTTAACTTGTGTCTGTTGAGTCGGAAGAGCTGGCCAAAAGGAAAAGCAAGCTTGCTCTGTGCTTGAGAGGGCCAGAGGAGGCGGGAGGCACGTCATTGGCATAATCAGGGGGAAAGAAACGTCGTCCCTTTCATTGAAGGGAGCGATGCGCCCACGGCGCGACGCGGCGCCGGCGACGGCACGTGATGCGAAACAGAGGCGTCAATTTCGTTATACATACGTATCTGGCATGTAACACGTAGGCCGGCGCACCCATATGAGAAAGGGCTGACACCGACACCTTCGGCCCACACGAAACTGTTTATGATGCTTGTGCACGACCCTCCGGGGAATTGACTCGACTCGTGCCCATTGACGATACCCAGCAACAGAGGGCCGCAGAGCACCATGAAAAACGAGGGGCGCTATGAGGACTCATAGAAAACTGCAGGGTGCCAGTGAGTCCCCCGCTCTCCAAATGAGCAACCAGCCAGCACTTGTCCGGTGGTTATACTATATGTATGTACTATATGTATCTACATACATACATACATAGATTCTACTGTCAAAGCAGACAATAGCGAGGGCCCTATCATCTACAATACGCACATAGCCTACGATTGCTTTCGCCAGGCATACAACAGACACTTACTTACATACTTGGATACTTGTACTTACGAGATTTGGAGAAAAGGCAGTAGTTAGTGCAAATTAGTAGGACTAAACTTGATGGTTGTCCTACATTCCGCTAATTATGAAGGACTATATCTATGTCTATATGTATGTATACATATACTATGTATCTATCTATACATACATATCTATCTATACATACATATGTATGTACATACATATAGTGAGTGAGTGGCAATGAAAAGTGAAATATCAGATAATTTCATTTGGAAGGTCCTAGTTTTCAAAATGACCAGCTAAGCAATGATCTAATATCCATCTGAATCATTATCACTCGCTCTCAAGAAGAGGACATGCATCCGATCCCTTTTAGCTCTCGCTGAAACATTTAACCCCTCTCGCACTGTCGTCCCACGTTGATCGAGGGAAAATATCGAGCGATCACACGTTCAAATAAAAATAATTGTCCTCCACTCGAGCCCGGCATCAATCTGATAAGCGGTGATGAAGAAGGGGATGCGAGAATCGTTCCGTTCGAGGGGTTGAAGAGAGGCACTTGTCGTGGGGGTGCGTGCCCGGGCCCGCACCAGCCAGCCGATTCGATTGGCTTGTTGTGAAACTGTAGTTGAATCGTGACCAGAGAGAGCCACGAGGCCGGGCTAAACTATTACGACGGATGCATACTGGTTACCACGAGTCTCGGTTACAGGTTCCAAGTGTCTGCGTCTGGTAGGCTGGAGTGGCCGCTGGGGGGAAGCCACACCAACAAGATTTTCATGCCGGGCCATTGGGACACGTGGCATGCCACGCGGGGAACCAGCGATCTGAACGATGTGAGCGCAGTAACAAATCCTATTATCTAAATTGGTGTATAATTTCGTGATTACGGCGCCATCGTGTCGAGAAGCAATGCTTTAAGCAACAAGAAAACCTAACTCGTAATTTCAATCTCCACATTTCCCGAGCCTTCTCCAAGATTGATATGTCACTGTCGACCATCTTTCCTTTGCAATGGAGTGACTATATCGAGTGTGAAAGATTCATTCGGTTCGCTGGCCACGTGTTCTCTAGCGAATGGAGAATCGACGTGCCTCTGAATTATCTGTCACCGTTCCAGCGCACAGATGGAATCGGCAACTTTTCGCGCAGCCTGTATTCCCCAGTTCCCCGGCGACGGCAAGTTCCACCCAAACCAGACACGGATTTCCGTAGTGGCGTAGAGCGTAGAGCGTACAGCGTAGAGCGTACAGCGTCGGGCGTCGAGCGTCGAGCGTCGAGCGGTGGCGGCGGAACTTTAAACTTCCCCCTACCACCATCCTCGAGACTCCAGAGTCAGAGGGTCGCAGAGGCTATCCTAAGCACGGGCTGCCCTCAACGGCCGACCTATAAGCTCGCACGAGTTTCTGCTCCCTAGCGGCCCGAATACCCGTCGGCCCCTCAAAGATTCAACTCGGTAAAAAGTTTCATGCCGCGACGCTCGACCCATACAATAAACCCATGCGAGCCATCACCCTATTCGCGTCGACCGAGCAGCTGTTGGTGGCTTTCCCTCACCCTTCCGATCATGCATATTCCCATGCCGATCGAACACGATCAATCGCGCCTACATATCTCTAGTACCTCCTCATTCTCACTCTGAGTGAATAAGCTCAATCTAGCAAGCAATCCGTCCATTCTCATAACTTGTAACCAGCACTTACTTACTCCTTTAAGCGGAATCAGCGCTAATCATCCAGACTAACTTAAGCTAAACATATTAGCTGTACATGAATTTGGCCCGTTTCTAAGCTGCAGCCTCCAGCATTCGCTACCTGTACAACCATACATTATTCACAAGGCGGCCAATAGAACACCCGACCCATATGCATATCTACTGGCTGTATAATAATCTGCCATTCCATTCAAGTACAATGCTCTGATGAATAGCTGGCTTAGCGTCCATCGGATAATTAATCGGCGTCAAGTCGAACAGAGGATTAATCGAGCAACGAATGGCCCGATAATTATCTACTATAATAGACTCATTTCACACTATTATCACCAACCCAAACTATTCGATTCATGTTGCGATTCTTCTCAGTCAGATTAGCGATCACACTAGATAGTACTTAGAAGGCCTGTCAACGTTGCACCGCGCTGTCAGTGCTAAAGTCATGGGATATCAACTGTTAGGGATTCGCCGCGGAAGTCGGCAAAGTAAGCCTGGAAACGATCTAAACAACTTTTCCAACATCGAATTAATGAATCTCGTAGTTCCGCTGCTTTGAAGGTGTACCCCTTCAAAAATTTTCAATTTTTCAAAGGTTCTGGGACTGTGGCGAACGCTTGATAAATCGATTGTTTGAGTATTAAAATGGATAGAAAACATGAAACCAGTGGCAGAAATGCCGGAATTGTACCGAAAACACATGGAAAACCAATCCTGAATAATTCATTTTCGAGGTTTTTCCCATGTTTTTCATACTTCCCGACATTTTCCGGGGCTGAAATTTGGTGGGGAATGTTTTCTTGCATCAAGGAAGAAGTGGTATAAATTCCAGAGCCCCAGCTCAAGATTCATTTTTTCGCAAATTTTTGCATATGTACCCCTTCACAAATTTTCGATTTTTCGAAAGTTCTGGGACTTGGACGAACGCTTCATTTTTCGATTGTTTAAGTATCAAAACGGAAAGAAAACATGAAACCAGTGGCAGAAATGCCGGAATTGTACCGAAAACACATGGAAAACCAATCCTGAATAATTCATTTTCGAGGTTTTTCCCATGTTTTTCATACTTCCCGACATTTTCCGGGGCTGAAATTTGGTGGGGAATGTTTTCTTGCATCAAGGAAGAAGTGGTATAAATTGCAGAGCCCCAGCTCAAGATTCATTTTTTCGCAAATTTTTGCATATGTACCCCTTCACAAATTTTCGATTTTTCGAAGGTTCTGGGACTTGGACGAACGCTTGATTTTTCGATTGTTTAAGTATCAAAACGGAAAGAAAACATGAAACCAGTGGCAGAAATGCCGGAATTGTACCGAAAACACATGGAAAACCAATCCTGAATAATTCATTTTCGAGGTTTTTCCCATGTTTTTCATACTTCCCGACATTTTCCGGGGCTGAAATTTGGTGGGGAATGTTTTCTTGCATCAAGGAAGAAGTGGTATAAATTCCAGAGCCCCAGCTCAAGATTCATTTTTTCGCAAATTTTTGCATATGTACCCCTTCACAAATTTTCGATTTTTCGAAAGTTCTGGGACTTGGACGAACGCTTCATTTTTCGATTGTTTAAGTATCAAAACGGAAAGAAAACATGAAACCAGCGGCAGAAATGCCGGAATTGTACCGAAAACACATGGAAAACCAATCCTGAATAATTCATTTTCGAGGTTTTTCCCATGTTTTTCATACTTCCCGACATTTTCCGGGGCTGAAATTTGGTGGGGAATGTTTTCTTGCATCAAGGAAGAAGTGGTATAAATTCCAGAGCCCCAGCTCAAGATTCATTTTTTCGCAAATTTTTGCATATGTACCCCTTCACAAATTTTCGATTTTTCGAAAGTTCTGGGACTTGGACGAACGCTTCATTTTTCGATTGTTTAAGTATCAAAACGGAAAGAAAACATGAAACCAGTGGCAGAAATGCCGGAATTGTACCGAAAACACATGGAAAACCAATCCTGAATAATTCATTTTCGAGGTTTTTCCCATGTTTTTCATACTTCCCGACATTTTCCGGGGCTGAAATTTGGTGGGGAATGTTTTCTTGCATCAAGGAAGAAGTGGTATAAATTGCAGAGCCCCAGCTCAAGATTCATTTTTTCGCAAATTTTTGCATATGTACCCCTTCACAAATTTTCGATTTTTCGAAGGTTCTGGGACTTTGACGAACGCTTGATATTTCGATTGTTTGAGTATCAAAACGGAAAGAAAATATGAAACCAGTGGCAGAAATGCCGGAATTGTACCGAAAACACATGGAAAACCAATCCTGAATAATTCATTTTCGTGGGTTTCCTCATGTTTTTCATACTTCCCGGCATTTTCCGGGGCTGAAATTTGGTGGAGAATGTTTTCTTGCATCAAGGAAGAAGTGATATAAATTCCAGAGCCCCAGCTCAAAATTCATTTTTTCGCAAATTTCTGAAGGGGACAGGCAGTGACAAAAGTTTAGTCCACCGGCGGTATGCAAAGCGAAGTTAACAGTTCTTCCGGGCAAGGGTTGACTTTTCGTGCAGGCGGGGCGCGCTGCGATGGTTCTGGTACCCATGCTACCTGCTACGTTGTGGCATGGCTCGGCAGGGTGAAACATTTATTTAGTGCCGAGGGATTTTCCAAATGGAGGGAGGGATGGTGCAAGTGGGCAGTAGCAGTAAACTCGGCGCACTCGGGCTGTGCCGCGATAACTCGGTTAGCCGGCAGACTTTCGATCTGTATTCTGTCTGCCGAGGAGTTTATCACAGGCCGCATTCTCTTCCCTATCTATTGCGCCTCCTTCCTTACCTTACCGGTCCCGCTTACTTCCACCGGTTTCTGCTCTACTTTTACATACTTAGTACTCTGCGCTGTTTTCCGCCAAGCCATTCTATTATTGTTGACTTGATTGAGCCCGATTATGTTACCACCTAACCCACCAAGAAGACACGAAATCGAAATCGAAATCACTATTAGGGTCACTCGGAAATAGTGGCGCAAATTCTTCAAGATCGTCCATGGAAGTTGAGCTAACATAAGCTGAGAGCTTCTAACCTGAGAGGAATGATTTAATGTGGCTCCCCATGGCTTTTGCTGCTTTTCATTCTTTCATCATTTTGGCGACGAATTTTCTCAATTTATACTGTCGGCATGATTCTTTGATTGATTAAGAGTAAGTCCGAGGTGAGACTCGAGAGTGGCGCGCTAAGAGGATAAAAGAATGCTTAATTCCCGGCGGCAAGTGACCCGCTCCCAACGAGAGGAGGACATCCCCCAGCTCCACCTCGTTGCTGCGCACGATGCTGCCCGCTCATGCCTCCCTGACGAGATAAATCCGCCGCTTCTAATCAAACTTAACTGCTGTTGGGGTATTTTTAAGCGAATTCTCTTCTCCCGCCTTTCCTCGCGGGAGCTAGCAACCTTTCTCGGCCAACGACTCCGCTTCTATCTTTAATGCTAATTCTTAAGAAAACACGATCAAAAATATCTCTACCGAATCTAGTGAATTAATTAAATGGAGCGAAGCATATCCGGGAAAACCTTCCCATTCAACATTCTTTGCTCTGTCATGTATCTACTGTAGACATATCTACATATAATATAGAAAAAGCCGCAAGAATTCACTAGAAAATGGCTTTGCCAAGTTCCGGTATTCACCGTTCTTCCTTCCTGCGCCGATGGAAGTAATTGCATTCATTCTCTACATACATGGAAGACTTATTCCGCACAAATATTGGGATCCCTATCCGACTAATATTGATTTCGATCTACTTTCTTCGATTTCGCGTTAGTATGCGTGTACAATACCGAAAACGTTTCTGGAAGTTTTATAATTTCATTATGAATACGCGCAAGGAGTATTTCATTCCTAATCGCAGTTGGGAAATAAACTCGGATTGAGAGGCGCTTTCCGTTAAGGCGTATCCGTGTAAGTAAGTATACTACATAGGTATACATGGATAGATTGTATAAACATCGGCGGCGCCGGCGTCGGCAGCGGAGGTGGCGGTCTTAACGGAGATATGCAGGTTGAAATTAATCCGACCTGTTAGATTTATGCATAGCGGGGCAGAGCCCTTCTTGTCTGGTGATTGCGTTCGTCCCTTAAATCACTGGGCAAAAAGTCCCCCCACCGCCCCGACTCTCTCTCTCAAGTGAGTGCGGCTAATTAATTAAAATCTTAATTGGACCTAATAATCAGCCTAATGCTCGGCGCCGTAAAAAATCCACGGTTTACTTTGCGAGCCAATTAAAACTCGAATCTTGGCACGCCACTGCTCGAACCTTCAGGTGGCCCCCTCCGCGATTCATTCATATAGGTACTTACTTGAGTACATACTTACTTTCTCAAGGAGATTCCTATGTATGTAGACACAGGCATTCATTAACCTAACTCTAATGACTATTACATGGTATACAGTTGATATCAAGCAGGAACAATATTATGAGTGTCGAATAAAATGTAATTTCGGACGATCAAGCTTCTTTTAAAAAATCGAAATCAGGAGAGGGATTGAAAATAGAGATGAATATGTATGTACATACATATAGGAAAATCCCAGAAAATCTACGCTCCGAAATCTCTAAAGAAACTTGTTAAAGATACTCAGGATTACCAGTGGAATTTCAATTTTAATCTTACGCTCGGCTACACTACCATCCATCTAAGTACATTCATTATACTTGATGAACAGTCTTTTCTTGTGAGGAAATTCAATAATAAAGAGAATTAAATTAAGGCAATGAGAATTAAAATGTACACACTTACATACCACGTGCTTTTAGAATCGGGAGTCAATGACACGAGGGAGGCGAGTTCAGCATCAGGGAAATATGTTGTTGGCGGAACACAAGTGGAATTGGGGAAAGGAGGTGGTGGCGGAGTGGGGAGTGGTGGTGGTTGCTGGTTGGGGGTGGGGTGGGAGTGTGGGAGTGTGGGGGGGGGGGGGGAAAGGCTCGAGGGATCGAAGGAACGAGGGCAAGACTTAATAGAAATACAATAGAGCGCCCATTTCGAGGGTAGCCGCTCCTCTCTCCCCAGGCGGCAGTTTCCTAGCGGAGATAAATCAAACTCCAATACGCTAAGTGGTGTTACCGGGTGACGCAAAGCAGACTTCGCCTAACCCCGGTATTTCTCTCTCTCTCTCTCTCTCTGTCTCTCCCTCTCTCCCCTCGTCTCTTGCTCCTACTTTTTCTCGCCGCCAGTGCAAGCCGCTCTCTGCTCTGCCCCGAGATTAAATTCTATTTAATTTCGAGCTCCATGAAACTCACTCGAGTGGTCGCAGAACTTTCGCCCGCTTTCGCCGGGACTACCGATTAATTCGTGAGAATAGCGGCACAGCTCTTTAAATTGCGAAAAGCGCAATTAATCTTTCGATCGCTATCAATTGCTGAGAAAGTCCAAGTGGGGAAAACCGGATAAGAAAGGAAAGGACTGTTAGGTCGAAAAAAGTCTCTTCCAAACTAACGAAGAACTATGAGCTGACTGAGTTGGACGTAATAAAAATAGGTCGAGATATTGATACTATATTCTTGGGGAATTTGAATTCAGTTAAGATTTGTCCTGGTGGATGCATGAACCTCGGGCGAGACATACGAGTAGGGGGCAGAGATTGAAAACTAAAATTATAGCCCGCTTACTTGCGGGAGGGCGATCGCCGAGGGAATCGCATTCCCGAAGAGGAGAGAGAAGTTTCGAATGGACGTAAAAATGGCCAGTACGCGCTGGCTCGCTCAATTATTGATCAGTGCAAGTGCGACCATCTGATTCCTCGGGCTTGAACGAGCGCGCACGACGCACCACTGTTTAGTGCCACTCTATCGAGCGATAAATTAGTCAGGCCGCTGCGCGCTGGGAAAAGTTGTTCGATTCCACAGGAGCAAAGAGCAGCGACGACTAACAAAGTGCTTATGAAAATTGCTCCGAGGAATGTTCAAGTCACTTTATCCCCCTTTGCCGTTATCTTTCAGGGAAAAGGAACCGGTATGAATTACATACCGGCGCGGCGCGGCGCGGCGCGGCGCGGCGTACTCCACCAATATGACGCGTGACGGAATAGTATTTCCCTTCACGAATTTCTCCCAAGATACTCTGGTGATCTTCTAGTGAAATCTAATCTTCACACCTAGACTAGGTAAGAGGAAGACTAGCTGAGCGCAACAAGAAATTGGTAAGTTAATGAAAAGGGCCAGCTAAATTCCGAGGATAAACGTCATGTACTTAAGTAGGTGGGCACATACAATGAAGAAGGCGAGAGATACAATAGCTTTTGGTGGGTGCCATGCGAACTCGATTAACCATATAATTTCTATCTATCCGCGTACTGTCCATTACTACATATGTATAGCTTGACTGAAGAAGCGCGCATTCCGTTTTGCGGGGGAATATGAATGGGATCGCTTTCATGGGGGATCTCTTAAGCGTACACCCCCGCCGAAAGCAGTGCCATCGGGGGGAATATCCAGGTGGCGGCCATGTTTTCATTATACCGCGCAATGTCCGGTACTCGATCACCCGTTCTTCCCTCTCGCTATTCCTTCCCGCTGGCCCATTCTCTCGCCCACCTTTTGCAAAAGCAGTGATATTTCAAGCACGACTCTACTCTACTCTACTATCTCCCAGACCGCCCCAGCTCGCCTGCCTCGCCTGCCTCGCCTGCCTCGCCTGCCTCGCCCCAGAACTCACCGAGAACGAGAACTCCAATCGCATTACTGCTACTCTTCTCCCGCTCAGCGCTCGGGTTAGGGACAGTGCTGTCAGAGAGGAGAGCAGAGCATTGCCGCAGATACAACCCCGATCTCTTACTACCCCGATACGATTTACGTACTATGTATTGAAAAATTCCGAAAGCGAAAGACCAACGGGGGTGGGAAATAACACTTGTTGGGGAAATGACATAAAGTTTCCCCTTACAATCATCTCTGGCAATCTTGAAAGAGCATTCGTCACTCGCCACTCGGCTAGGCTAATAGTGACGCGTTTAACTCGAACAAACAGCGTTACGGCATCCTTGTCGAAAATAGATGGATAGAGATATAATTAAGAAAAGCAGTAAATTTAGATATTATACCGTAAGTGTCGCAGGAATCGGCACCGATTACAGATTTCCCACACCGATATTTCTCATCCAATCTCTTTTATCCGATCTCTCTATTATCGGAAAGACTCACGAAGCGCAGCCTTATGCCCAAGTATCAAGAGCAAGCGTACTATACTATGTACAATCTACATGGATATAATGGAATCATGCTATTTGCATCGGAAAGGAGTGTGAGATCGAACTTGTCTTCGCAGAATGATGAAATTCTTGAAAAGTGGTTAATGTTGAATCGAGATTCAGAAGCTAATATATCTAGGTGCGGTGCGGCGCGGCCGGCGCATCGATGCCATGCCATAACGTAGAAGGGAGTGGAAGGTACTAGACGGTTCGAGAGGATCGTGCCGTTCTAAGCCGCTAGTAAAACTGCCAATTGTCTCAAAAAGCGGGCAGGCAGGCAGGCAGGCAGGCAGGCAGGCAGGCAGGCAGGCAGGCAGGCCAGTCTCGATAATGAGAGATTAAATATTAAGCGACGTATTCCGGGCACACTCTTTCCTCAATGTGCCTTTGTTTTATGAGACTACGTGAGCAGAAAGCAACTGAATCCGGAGGCCATCCAACGCGATTACTAGATCTGTACTACACACAATGTATGTACTGTGTATGTAGTATGTAAGTATGTATAGCGGTTTGCCCAGTTGGCCTCGCGCGGCCACACACGGTCACTCTTTCTTCTTTCTTGGCGCGTCGCTCTCGAGCCTTCTGACAATGAAGGCGCCATCTTCTTTGAGACGACATCGACTCTATTTACTATTGTCGCAACTCATTGCCAGGATACATGTATCTATACACTTGGCTTCTGGGAGAGAAATAGAGAGGCTGAAGAAAAGGAAGGCTACTCCAGTAACTGATATCGTGGAGTAAGGGTGGCGGGAGTGGTTAGGCCAGGAATCAGGAGTATCGGAGAACTGTGTGCCTTGAAACAAGTCGAGTAAGGCAGACTAAGAAATCCGCGAGGAGTAGAAACGAGATGGTAAAAGATGAGGGGAAAGCCGCGACGAGGAAGGAAGAAGAAAGGGGATCGGAGCGTGTTCTCACGTTCGTTTTAGGCGGCGAGGAGCGCTACGCGCGCGCGATTCTCATGAAGAATGCAGACTCGACATGGATGCCGGCACATTCGTATTAAGCCAACAACGCAACGGGTGCCGCTCGCCAACGAGAATCGCCGAATAATTCAGGAATTCCTCTGTGTCGACATCGATTTTCGGAAGCGCCGCAAATAAGAGCGGTGCGCCAGCGGGGACATAAAACGGAAAAGGCAGGGAGGCAGGCTCGCGACCATGCAAGAAATGATTGAGGAGAAATCGCACAGCTATGAAGCCTTAAGCGTTAAGATAATTGAGGGACACTTTGGAGAAACGGGAAGCAGGAGAACTTGGGGAAAAGCTTTCTTTCTGCCTTCTTCCTTCGAAACATTAAATAGCAAGTGGTCTGAGAAAAGTTCCTTGGAATGACCATTGAAATGGCTGAACTGGCGTCGAATGGTCCAGACCAACGTCCAAATCTTCCAGTATCCGTGCACTTGCAATTGCCGAATCCTCTGTAGCTACGGAGCGCACCTTCTCTACCGAGTTAACAAATTGGCCGCAATAATACCGGGACCAGGGGCCAGCTCCTACCGCCTACCGCCTACCGCCTGCCTCCTGCGCAATCCTTCCCCCACTCGAGTGATTTCGTCCGATCGTTACTCGAAATAATTAGCCTCGCGTTATTCCGAATAATTTGCCAAGGCTCGAACAAGAGCGCGCAGTGATGAGATATGGTAATTGAGTTGCCGGTAATGAATTATTCAACTGGGCAATGAGCGCCGATCACTCAAAGTTCATAACTTGAGATCCAACCTGCCCGCCCGCTTGCCTGCTCGCCTGCTCGCCCGACCGAATGCCGCACCGTCCCTCTTTCTCTAATTTTTCTACTTTCAGGATGTTACGTTTTCATAATAATTCCGTTCTTTCTTAAGATATGTGGCGTGCTGTAGCCTGGCTTACTTCATCACACAAGTATCGGCTTTCATTTCATCCGACGACGGTAAGAAGCTTCATCAACTAACTAAACTTAATTATTATTATTGCATCGCTTGTTGCCAAAGCCCAATTGCCATCATGTTCCTGGTAGACAGTAACTCTTCTCTATGTATCTATTACTATTATAGTCGCCGAACACAGCCGTTAAGAGAACCTATCGATAATAGCCTTCAATGACTTATTTCTTGCTCGAGTTATTTTCATCTGACTTACTATACATGCATACATACATAGTTACTTTTGCCATTTCCCTCCTAGGAAGATAAGCAACTTGTAACACATGGCTCGTCCAAGGTTAAAGATAGAAGAACAAGATCGAATTATTGGGAGAAGCGGCAAATCTCACTCCGACGAGGCAGAGGAAGGAAAGCAATCTCCTAGCAGGGCGAGTTACCTTGGCTGGCTAGGCTTGGTGTTGCTAAATGCGCTGCTGGCCGCTCGGGCTTGCGCGACGCCGACTGTCCCAGTGCGGATAGCAGTCCCTCTGCACAGCAAATCGCAGCCCCATAAAAGTAGATGGAAGTGCATATTATATCAACGTGCATACTAATACGTATGTATTTCGGCCGGTATGCCATTACGAAACTAATGACCGCGCAGCATGACAGCGTGCACGGGAGGTCAGAGAAATGGCTGACTCGCGCTATATCTTTTCTAATCTGTTTCACGCTAATCCGCAATCTTCTGCGCTACCTGACACAGATATGGCGATAAAAATGCTTGCGCTACTTGTACCATCACTACCACGCTCGAAAGATCTTTTCTCAATGGAATACCACATCCTGGACATAAAGCTGTGAAGCTAAAGTCGAGAACCTCTTGATTTAAAGAAATCTATCAGCATAGACAGTGGCTTGGCCGTGTATTAACCTGATAATTCGTCTAAAGTAATTTGACATCACGGGACCAGCAGCATCCGTAAAGCGGGGTTAGTTCAAATGAAATGAAACCGCAAAGATCAACGAATTGCAAACGCTTAATCTGCCGTTGACTAACGCGTCCTCTTCACCATCAACGAGATTGAGTGCGGTATCTACTACATACTAAGTACGTACTACATTCATACTTGGATGTACACTAGAGACAATTTGAACCACCTCTTGACACTTTTCACTTCACCGTACTCGACAACTAGGCATACTTTTATTCTTCAAACATATTGAAAAAGTCACCTTTTCTTCTCATAATGAATCAGTGTCTACGATACTGTCTACGTCTACGTCTAATAACTAATTATTTATACATACCTATCGATCTACATACATAGTATGTAGTCTATATGTATACGTATAAGTAGACACAATGGCCCCTCAGAGACTCTTGACAGAGTCAGCAAAGTTACTTTTCAAAATTATGATCACTTTCGAGAAGGAGAACGCATTCTCATCAAGTGATTGGCCCCCAGCAGTGTGAAAAGTGTGCCATGTATTATGAGTGAGGGAAAGAGCGAGGAGAGGATGCATGCACTTCAAATCGGGGGGGAACAACGAGAACGGAGCAAGAGAGAAAGCGAGTGCATGTACTGAGCTAGAAACTCATTACAGACGCTCCGCCCCTGCTGTTCGACGAAGCGGCGGCCAATCCCAATCGGCGGATCCTGGCGTGCGATGCTATCCTCGTAATCGCGCTTGCTTGCTTGCTTGCTTGCTTGCTTGCTTGCTTGCACACGGTTTAATCTCGGCATCGCGCGCGCGCACCCAACTACATATAGTCCCGTGAGCGCTGGACTTGGTTCCCCGGCCCCCCTAACTATGTAGTATGTACCTGCAATTACCCGCCCTCCCTTTCCCTCGCTCGTTCGCTCGCTCATTCTCTGTGCATGGCCGATGGGGAATGGCATCCGCGCGCGCGCTTGCTCTGCGCTCCATTGTGAACATCCGATGCCGACCATCGCGACCCCGTTCAACTATCATCCCCTTTCCCGCCAGCGCGGCACACGGCTTTCTAAGAAAAAGCGATACAACTGTTCAGTGAAAGAAAGGTGAAAAAGTGAGTGAGAGTAAGTACGTAGTACACTTAGCTAGGTCCCGATTACATTGTGATTCGCCCGTAAAGCGGAAATCCCAGAATATGGTGAGAATGCCAAAGGACAATCAGCAGGCGAAGGAGAAGGGCGGCACGGCGCGGCGTGTTCGTGCTGGTGGGGCAGACTAAACATCCTTCGCGATTAAATTTGATGATGAAAAGGAGCGTTCCATTCCGACCGCCTGGCCCGCCCGGCAGCGGACGGAGCTTATTCGCCGAATATGTTTTCGATTAGTTCTCCCCGAAAGAGCCGGCGAAACAGCGTGCAATTTCGCCCGGAGGGTTGCTCTCCCACCGCAGCGCACATCCCCTTTCTCTGCGGGATTACACGTCGATCGAACCTAATGACCTGTTGCGGCTTTATTACATCATTTCTATCGAACACCCAGCCATCTTTCTGTCGCTCTACATCGCTTCACATCGAGCTCGCTTTATCTCGCTCTCACAATTTGCAGGATTCCTAGGAGAATGCCCTGCTAAATTGTGGAGGCTGGACTCACAGCCCCATTGTAGCGCCGAGTCGGCAGAGCCAGAATCTAACTAAAGTTCTAGTTCTCTGAGTAAAGATAATGACGACGAAATCATCAGTGGCTTGCTTGCATCGAATTCAATGGCGATATATCTATAGCTACCTATATGTTTCCATGATTATCTCGACTAGATTCCTTTCCTTTATTCTACACACATGCTGCCGGGAACTCTGATTCTGAGAGCACACTTGGTGTCTGGGGCTCGGTCGCTCGTCGGCCCTATTGCTACTAATTTCATGCCCGACCGAAACTTCAAGTATGACAGCTAGCCCGATCTACATGCTCATCATGCATCCTGTGTATTGTGTAGAACAACATATCTAGTATGTATTGTAGAATACATGTCATTTTTCTCATGCTAGAAAAGAACCAGCATTCCACTGATTGCCTAAAGAGCATAAAAACTTGTAGCCAACTTTATGACTATCAGCCCCGCTACTAAAAAAGCTTGCCCAACCAACTTTCTGAATGACTTGAGCTCCAAGTGGAATGGCAACTTGCTTCATAGTTAATAATCTCCTCAAGTATTCCACGATAAATCGTAAACAGAAATTAGATTCCTTGAATTTTTTTACTGCTCCAAGAAAATATTGGCCAGTTTCTGGTCTGAATTGCGTTAAATTAGCCCCCTAAAACTTTACAGCCTTACTAATGTATTGTCAAGGGAATCTAATTACTGCAGAGTCTATGAAAACGTGTTAGTGGCTACTGGCCGCTGGGGTTGGCCAAGAAACTATAAAAGTTGCCGTGGAGGCGTACAGCCAAAATAGAAGTAACGATCCTACATATTGTCCTTTATAATTGAAACTACATATTTGGATATCCTCATTTGGCTAATTCGTCTATCAGTGCGTGTCTTGCGGGAATCATCTGTTAAGACATTGTTCACCGGTCACGACTTAACTCGTGTCGTCATGCCCATACCGACTAAAATTGCCGGTCAACAATCTGTTAAGATGCTCAAGAGCCAATGCAATAGCAGTTGTAGCAGGCCGCTTCCCTACTAGAATATGCTCCCCCATCAATGCGATTTTACTCTGCCTAGTGAAAAACCCAGGCCAATAGAATATCGGCAACAAAATATCTAACAGTTTATAGGCCGAGGTCGCCTTATTTCACAATCGCGTTCAATTCAAAGTCAAATGCAGGAAACGCGTGGAAAATCAAGTGAGCCGACAGACAGACAGCCAGCGCTAGAACAAACGAACGAGCTAGCGAGAAAAAACAACCGACGGCAAACGTATTACCGCTCGAAAAAAAGGAGGCTGAGAATGCAGGGGGTGTTGTGCCGGGCGTTAATTGCGTTTAGAGCGTTTCACGTGAAATATTCGCTAGGGAAACATACGAGCGCGCCAATTCTGCGCGCAGTCAGCTATGTTTACGGAGAGTTTGTATGCGGTATGTTTCGATGTAGTTTTTATGCCTGTATACTCGCTTCCCACGTTGCGCAAGTCGCGGGAGCGGGCAAAAAAGAAACTCGGCCGTCACTCATTGTCCTGCCAATGTTCAGTGGATTAGCCTGAATAACCTGAATAATTGATGTCGACCGATGCTTTTAAATTTGCAACGTAAATAACACACGCCCTCCCTTTTGCGCTGACGGTCTTTTTCCCTGGTACACCACCCACCCACACATCCACACACACACACACACACACAGAGGCACAGCGATCCTGCGACTCGTGCATCAGCTCCATTAGACATTTACGAAAACGATTGATTCCGTTTGCTCGCTTGCTGGTGGACGGTGAGCGGGCGGCGGGCGGCGGGTGGCGGGTGGCGGGCGGCGGGCGGCCCCTTGAATATTGATCACCGCGCAATTGATATCACGCTCTTTAATTCGACCGGCGGTACATATCGAATTCTCTATGCCGGAAAATTGTTGGCTGCTCCCTGTTCGTCAGGGAACTGCGCCGGGTAATCGTATTAAGCTGCGAAACTCGCTGCTAAAGACTCGTGGGCAAAAGTTGGGCCTTCATTATAGAAAGCTAGTAAAAAGTCCCGAAGCAGAATCGAGTTGATATTCAAGCAAAATGAATGAATTAATATCTGCAAATTTTCTTTCTTCAGAGCCGATTTCCATCGTCTGAGCGTAAAGTTCATTTCCAAGTGGGCAAAGTCGCCAGTGAAGCATCATACAGGAGCAGCTATTTATATTAGATGTATGTATCTTAATTGAGGCTGTGTGTTCGAAATATGTCTGGTAGAGAAGAGAACTGATACGCCGTTTCGCTTGCAGGCCGCTTTTGGTGGGGAACCTCGGTCGGTTAGTCCCCGTCCCAATCCAGCAGAAAAGCATCTACATGTCTATGTCCACCTTGGCCAACGTTGCGCGGCGCGGCGCGGCGCGGCGGTGGATAGTAGGGATAGCATATTACCAGGCGAGAGCCGAGCCTCTCTAAGTCGTAAGTTGTAAGTGGGCAGGCGGGCAGGCAGGCGGCGGGCAGGCGGGCAGGCGGGCAGGCGGGCAGGCGGCATTGCAACGCGAAGAGCGCGAGAAAAACGCTGCTACGAAAGGAACGGGTGCCGCTTGCAACAGGCAGACGGAGAGAGAATCGCTGCACTCCTATACGAACGCTGAAATTGCTCGGCCATTAACGATACTACGTTATTACGCTCGTCCTTTTTTGTGGCGTAGCCTCCGCTCGGCATGCTCGCGCGCAAGCCAAACGGCCATCTTGGAGCACGGTATTCCCGAACGGGAGGAAGAGCGCTCCCCTTGAGCAGCCCAGGCTCCTTACTTGTCGCATTATCGCTCGCTTGCTCGCACCTTCAATTGCCGTGCGCCGATCAATCAATCCCCGGCGGTGAATCAATTGCTGGAAAACCAGAGGAAAATATCTCCTGAAATATCTCTCTCTCCTATAGCTACTATACTTATCTGTCTACGCATACAGAGATATCTCTATGCGTAAAAGAGCACCTCGATAATCATAAAATCTAGAATGCCAAACTTTAGTTAGTGGCCAAGCAATTAGTTTTCTTACTCGACAAGGGCCGCATGAGGCTGCCTTCTCGAGCGCAGCGTTCAACAGTCCTCGTTTCCCGGCGTCGCCTAATCATAAGCTACTATGTCTTAATAACAATAAGTATGTTTCATTCTAATGTTGAACCGTTTGCGGGGCATAAATATTGAGACGGCCATTCTCTGGCAAGGGGGACTCCCTCATATTTCTAATAGTAGTAGATGCTAGATGCGTCTATGTAGATGCATACGAGAGACGAAGTAATTGCATAATCGAGGTGACAATCAATCCATCACCTCTTACCTCTTAGTATCAAGTCGTCGATATCATCCTCACCTTCGGACGACTGACTTAAATACTAAGTGAGAGAGGACAGATCTTCCAACTTGCATCACCGGGCAAATGAATCGATGAACGCTATCGCCTGCCACATCACTCATCTTAATTACTTCAAGCCGAAGCTTCGACAAAGCATGACTGAGAAAAAAGTACTTGGAGATGAAGCCAATACGAGAGGCAGGCGACTCGCCGCCATGCTCAATCAAAGCTGTTGGCAGTCCTACGAAAAGATAATCGAGTCTTTCATTGCCGTTTCGAGCTCTAGTCGAGGGAGGATCACCGGGATACCATTTGGCATTACTCGTAATGACGGCGATCAGTGTCGACAGTAATTTCGCGGCGGGCGACTCTTGACCCCCAGTACTCTATAATCAAACGTAAATCGTGCCCAGCTCTTTTTACCCGAGCGTTTAAGGGAGGGCCACTCGTCGATTCCCGATACACCATGCCCTTCTCGGGACCGCGCATGATAATAATCTGTCCGTGTGTGTCTCTCAAGCACCGCTTACTCTTTCACTCTGGCCATGGCGCGCCGCCAATCTTCCGAGACTGTCATTTCCCAGTTAAATTGTTCCGTTAAATTGCTCTCCGACCCCCACAGTCCGCAGCATCGCGCGGCTCCTCTCTCCTCTCTCCTCTCTCCTCTCTCCTCTCTCCTCTCTCCACACTCCGCACTCCTCGTTCCTCGTTCGGCGCTCCACACTCGCGCGCGACCTCGCGCGACCTCGCGAACCCCGATCAGACTCATTTCACCACAATTAGGTCGGCCAATCAATCCTTTCTTCATTAAGGCGCGCCCGACTTCCACTTATGCACTCCCTACTTCGCGTTCCCCTTAACTATTCCCTTGCACAGGGCCAAACACAAAGGATCATATATGAGATCTCACCGCTGCAGTCGATCGGGGCATCAGTTAGTTTAAATGAAATTCGACGCTGTGCATATGCATGTATGCAGAGCGGTTCTACCTTCCCTCGAATCAAGAGCACTAACAATGCTGAATAAATAAATTGTACGAAATACCGCAACTGCGATTCAAGCGGCATAAGTTTCTGGCCAAGGCGTGCATAACACTCTCCAATCCCGGGATTATTCCGGTAATCCCTGGGAAATCGCATTAGGACAACCAGTTATACGTATTACCTTAGTCATGTTTCATTGCCATTAACTTGGCTAAGTTTTCCTCCTTCGCCTTCTCGCCGTCGCTGCCGCCGCTGCCGCCGCCACCGCCGCCACCGCCGCCGTTCTACGACTCGCTGTTCTGGGCAAACCCACGGCTATCCGTTGAAAGACCCTATTTCACCATAAATATGGGAGAGGCCGGTGGAGGAGATTTTATTCCATCTACAAGATATTTCTGCTGCTTGATAAAGGTCGCGTGACCACAAGTGAAGTTAGAAGATGGTCGGCACCGAAAGGCTGAGAGCTGCAAAAATTGGCTCGCCCATGCCAATGTACCAATAGGAAAGTATAGAGTAAAACAATTGGACGTAAACAGAAGATCAATGTGGTAGCACCGAGTTCCTAAAATAGGCATGCGTCGCCAAGGGCTCGTGATACTCCGCGCGGCCGCGATATTTCCTTGCCTGCTCCGGAGCAGGCGGACAAGAGGTCGATTTAAATTTCCAATCTGCCCGATCCGAACTAAGCGGAGCGTGCCCCGCTCCTTGTCCCATTCTCTCGCCTTCTCATCCTCTCACCCTCTCCCCCAATCCCACTGAGGTATCCGAAGCAGGAGTAGGAAGAGTAACAGGGAAGGAAGGACCGTAGGCATCGGTGAGTCAGTGGCCCGATAAGATTCATGCATAAAAACGGATCTGGTTTACGAGAATGCTCGTCGTCTCGAAGACGATTATTAAAAGGCGCGCTAGGTGGCTGGTGGGGGCGAGGGAGATACGGAAGGAAAGCGCGATCATTTGGTCGGTTGTCGGAGGTGCGCTGGTTCTGCTGCAGCGGCAGAGTGAGAGCGGGCACGAGCACAGTACCGCGTCAGGGCGACGCGGCACGGCACGGCACGGCACGGCACGGCACGGCGCACCGTTCTTGGAACCTTAAATTAAAGCGCTCTCGTTGTTTTGCGATCGGAAACGGATGCCCGATCGGTACCGGGGACTTGAGAGCGTTCCGGTGTCGCTCGCAATCGGGGGCATAAAGTGTCCGCATAAAGCAAACTCCGCTCTCGTGAATGTCGAGGGAGCGCGAGACCAGGTGCGGATATCGTCCCAAAGACGCCCCAACGCTTACTAAACTCTACTTTCCTTTTATTCGGTGAAAACTAAAACTACTGCCTGCTACACATGAAAATGCCCGACGGCCTGCTCTGCCTGTCTACTCGATCTGATTCGTCAATTGTGACGACAAACCCTTGAGAGATTCAAGGTACTGTGCGAAATCAGTCCCGATTATATTACCGTTGATATATACATATGTATAGCTATTACTTGGCGCGAGAATTGCACTGCTTGTGCTTCCAGCGAGTTTTATACTTCTCCATTGGTTACTTTACTTTATTACCTTCTTTTTTCTTTTGTCTTTTTTTCCTTCGCTCTTTACTGAAATCCAATCAAGATTTCAATAGCTCCACACTAGGCATAGCGCATCGTTAATACGAATATGAATATTACAGGGAAATGAAAGACTAAAGCATCTTTGGTGTTAAAGGTAACTGACCCAACTACATAATAGCACATACGAGCCAAAACCTTGAATAGCTTATCTGTAAACTGTATTTCCATGTCTCTCTATTGTACCACTGGAATCCAGCAACCCATCTGGAAGTTCACTGCTCAAAGTAAGAAGGCCGGCAAGCCTTAAGTTAACCTGACAAAAGTAACTACCACAACTGCCTTAGCCCATTACCGCGTGTATCCTAAATCCTAACAAGCCTTTCCGAGAGCGGGTAGAATAGAAAACGAGAGCCGAGCCGAGCCGAGCCGAGCCGTGCGATTCACCGCTGGTACTCGGAGCCCAGTTGTTTAACTCTCAACATCTGATAAAGCTTCAATAATGCGACTTCAGTGTCGGTAGTCCAGTATGAGGGCAGACTGGTCGCGTAAGTAGGAAAGTATGCCGGCCGATAACGTCTTCAGCATTTTATAACCTTTTATAGTCATGCACCATCCGTATGCTGATTTATGCAATATGCTTCAGTTCCTCTTTGGCTTCGCTTCGCTTCACTCCACTTGTTCTCAAACAATTTCTATCTTTCATCGAGAGTGAAAATTACAGAATTCCTATTAAATTCTAGTTACTACAACTTTGAGTGGTAATAATGCACGATGCGAACACCAGCCACACAGATAATCAGTTTTACTCAGTCATTTGATACGAAGGAAGTCTCATATCGGTGGTGTTGGAAACCACCGACATAACACTCAATCTTAAGTGAAATTTCAAGTACGGTGAAGCACATAATATCAAATCGTATGGAAATCATATATTATCTAAGTATGCATGTCGTCAAATATTGCAATCAAATAGTATGTGATTGTGCAGTGAGTATGAAGAAGAAACTACGGCATTGGAAGCCGCACGGAGGCTCTTCTTTCTGGTCAAAAGAAGAAGGGTTCTTATCGGTATAGCGAGAGAAGGAGAGGACCGGAGAGGGGGGCATACGGTCTCGTGGAGGTTTTAATTCGAATAAATCCAACCTGACGAGGGGGCGGCCTTTTAAAATTCCAGTGATAACGGACCGGACCTACGGGACTCATCAGGCAGGCAGCCAGGCAGGTAGGCAGGCACAGCACAACGAACACGGTGCATACCTACACTCTATTACACATACATATATCTTCTGGTGTTGCTTGGCTCTATTGACTCTTCTCTGCAGTGCTTTGTTTTGAGTTTACAAATATGTTGGTATAGTATGCTTCGCCGGAAGGTCGGAAAGCAGAACATTGGGGGATGAGCATGTTATCCAGCAACAAAAGCAGAAACCATTCATATTTGGAAAAAAGTATGCTTATATTTATATAGAAGTTAGTTAAATCCTTTGAAACTTCAATCGTATAAAATATCATAATAACATTCGAGTGCAATGCTGTGAGCCTGGGATCAGGAGGCCGCCACTTGTCAGTACCTACGCGCATCAACCTCCTCTTTCGATACATCTGTTACCAATTGAATAGGAGCGATCCGCTGAATACTTGGTCGCTCATAATTCGAAATCCTACAGGAATCATAAGCTCCTTTCGGACTTTGGTTCACGCACAAAAAGTATCATTTACTCTATGGTGGACAGAGTGTGGTTCGGATAGGTATGAGGAAGGAAAGTCAGTGGGTGCTATTGTCGCAGCTGTTTATGGCACGGGACGTTATTTTTGCGGTTTCTGGCAAATCCTAGGTCACACTAGACCATACCTAACCCAGATTTAATTTTTATTCCATTTTTCACGGTTTTTCCTGCATTCTGTGCCTTTGCTTCCTAAATTTTCCATGTTTATTTTGAATTTTCCGATTTTTTCCTGAGATATTCTCGTTTTACGACATTTTCTGCGGGTTTTCCTGCGTTTTTGTCGTGAATTTTCCCGGCTTTTTCCGCTGTTTTTCCCATACCTAACCGTTTTTGACTAACGTTTTCCATGAATTGTCGCATTTTCTCGTGGTTTTTCCTGAATTTTCCACGGTTTTTCCTGGAACATTCCGCGTGTTTTCTTGGATTTTCCCGGATTTTACCGCAGTTTTTCCTGGATTTTCCCGGAATATTCCGCAGTTTTTCCGGAATATTCCCTTATTTTTCCGCGGTTTTTCCTGGATTTCCCCGGATTTTCCTGCGGTTTTCCTGGATTTCCCCGGATTTTCCTGCGGTTTTCCTGGATTATCTAGGAATTTCCCGGGGGTTTCCCTGAAATTTCCCGCGGTTTTCCCGGGGTTTCCCTGGATTTTCCCGCGATTTTTCTTGGATTTTCCCGGAATTTTCCGCGATTTTTCCAGACCTACCCGGTTTTGACTGGTTTTCCGACATATTCATTGATTTTCTTGCAGACCTAACCGGTTTTGACTGGTTTTGACTGGTTTCCCGACATTTCTCGCGGTTTTGACTGGTTTTCCGACATTTCCCGCGGGTGTGACTGGTTTTCCGACATTGCCCGCGGTTTTGACTGGTTTTCCGACATTTCCCGCGGGTTTGAATGGTTTCCCGACATTTCCCGCGGTTTTGACTGGTTTCCCGACATTTCTCGCGGTTTTGACTGGTTTTCCGACATTTCTCGCGGTTTTGACTGGGTTTCCGACATTTATCGCGGTTTTGACTGGTTTTCCGACATTTATCGCGGTTTTGACTGGTTTTCCGACATTTCACGCGGTTTTGACTGGTTTCCCGACATTTCCCGCGGTTTTGACTGGTTTTTCGACATTTTTCGCGGTTTTGACTGGTTTTCTGACATTTTTCGTGGTTTTTACTGGTTTTCTGACATTTTTCGCGGTTTTGACTGGTTTTCCGACATTTTCAGCGGTTTTGACTGCTTATCTGACATTTTCCGCGGCTTTAACTGGTTTCCCGACATTTCCCGCGGTTTTGACAGGTTTTCTGACATTCCTCGCGGTTTTGACTGGTTTTCCGACATTTCTCGCGGTTTTGACTGGGTTTCCGACATTTATCGCGGTTTTGACTGGTTTTCCGACATTTATCGCGGTTTTGACTGGTTTTCCGACATTTCACGCGGTTTTGACTGGTTTTCTGACATTTTTCGCGGTTTTGACTGGTTTTCTAACATTTTTCGCGGTTTTGACTGGTTTTTCGACATTTTTCGCGGTTTTGACTGGTTTTCTGACATTTTTCGCGGTTTTGACTGGTTTTCTGACATTTTTCGCGGTTTTGACTGGTTTTTCGACATTTTTCGCGGTTTTGACTGGTTTTCTGACATTTTTCGCGGTTTTGACTGGTTTTCCGACATTTTCAGCGGTTTTGACTGCTTATCTGACATTTTCCGCGGCTTTAACTGGTTTCCCGACATTTCCCGCGGTTTTGACAGGTTTTCTGACATTCCTCGCGGTTTTGACTGGTTTTCCGACATTTCCCGCGGTTTTGACTGGTTTTCTGACATTTTTTCGTGGTTTTGACTGGTTTTCTGACATTTTTCGCGGTTTTGACTGGTTTTCTAACATTTTTCGTGGTTTTGACTGGTTTTCTGACGTTTTTCGCGGTTTTGACTGGTTTTCTAACATTTTTCGCGGTTTTGACTGGTTTTCTAACATTTTTCGCGGTTTTGACTGGTTTTTCGACATTTTTCGCGGTTTTGACTGGTTTTCTGACATTTTTCGCGGTTTTGACTGGTTTTCCGACATTTTCAGCGGTTTTGACTGCTTATCTGACATTTTCCGCGGCTTTAACTGGTTTCCCGACATTTCCCGCGGTTTTGACAGGTTTTCTGACATTCCTCGCGGTTTTGACTGGTTTTCCGACATTTCCCGCGGTTTTGACTGGTTTTCTGACATTTTTTCGTGGTTTTGACTGGTTTTCTGACATTTTTCGCGGTTTTGACTGGTTTTCTAACATTTTTCGTGGTTTTGACTGGTTTTCTGACGTTTTTCGCGGTTTTGACTGATTTTCTAACATTTTTCGCGGTTTTGACTGGTTTTCTGACATTCCTCGCGGTTTTGACTGGTTTTCCGAAATTTTCAGCGGTTTTGACTGATTTTCTGACATTTCACGCGGTTTTGACTGGTTTCCCGACATTTCCCGCGGTTTTGACTGGTTTTTCGACATTTTTCGCGGTTTTGACTGGTTTTCTGACATTTTTCGTGGTTTTGACTGATTTTCTGACATTTTTCGCGGTTTTGACTGGTTTTTCGACATTTTCCGCGGTTTTTCCTGGATTTTTTCCGCGGTTTTTCCCGGACTTTTCCTCGGTTTTTCCTGGAATTTCCCGCGGTTTTTCCTGGATTTTTCCGGACTTTTCCGCGGTTTTTCCTAGAATTTTCCGCGGTTTTTCCTAGTATTTTCCGAACTTGTCCGCGGGTTTTCCTGGATTTTCCCCGAATTTTCCGCGGGTTTTCCTGGATTTTCCCTGACTTTTGCGCGGTTTTTCCTGGAATTTTCCGCGTTTTTTCCTGGATTTTTTCGAAATTGTCCGCGGTTTTCCTGCATTTTTCCGCGGTTTTTCCTTGATTATTCCCGGCAGTTTCCGCGATTTTTTCCAGACCTAACCACACCAAACCGGTTTTGACTGGGTTTTGACTGGGTTAGGTCTGGGTTAGGTCTGGGTTAGGTCCGGGTTAGGTCCGGGTTAGGTCTGGGTTAGGTCCGGGTTAGGTCTGGGTTAGGTCCGGGTTAGGTCTGGGTTAGGTCCGGGTTAGGTCTGGGTTAGGTCCGGGTTAGGTCTGGGTTAGGTCCGGGTTAGGTCTGGGTTAGGTCCGGGTTAGGTCTGGGTTAGGTCCGGGTTAGGTCTGGGTTAGGTCCGGGTTAGGTCTGGGTTAGGTCCGGGTTAGGTCTGGGTTAGGTCCGGGTTAGGTCTGGGTTAGGTCCGGGTTAGGTCTGGGTTAGGTCCGGGTTAGGTCTGGGTTAGGTCCGGGTTAGGTCTGGGTTAGGTCTGGGTTAGGTCTGGGTTAGGTCTGGGTTAGGTCTGGGTTAGGTCTGGGTTAGGTCTGGGTTAGGTCTGGGTTAGGTCTGGGTTAGGTCTGGGTTAGGTCTGGGTTAGGTCTGGGTTAGGTCTGGGTTAGGTCTGGGTTAGGTCTGGGTTAGGTCTGGGTTAGGTCTGGGTTAGGTCTGGGTTAGGTCTGGGTTAGGTCTGGGTTAGGTCTGGGTTAGGTCTGGGTTAGGTCTGGGTTAGGTCTGGGTTAGGTCTGGGTTAGGTCTGGGTTAGGTCTGGGTTAGGTCTGGGTTAGGTCTGGGTTAGGTCTGGGTTAGGTCTGGGTTAGGTCTGGGTTAGGTCTGGGTTAGGTCTGGGTTAGGTCTGGGTTAGGTCTGGGTTAGGTCTGGGTTAGGTCTGGGTTAGGTCTGGGTTAGGTCTGGGTTAGGTCTGGGTTAGGTCTGGGTTAGGTCTGGGTTAGGTCTGGGTTAGGTCTGGGTTAGGTCTGGGTTAGGTCTGGGTTAGGTCTGGGTTAGGTCTGGGTTTAGGTCTGGGTTAGGTCTGGGTTAGGTCTGGGT